>CM070100.1:22046486-22066486 GCA_036178185.1 Liparis tanakae | reverse complement strand
ATGTGTATATATATATGTGTATATATATATATATTTATATAAGTATATATATATATATATATGTGTGTATATAAGTATATATATATACACACACACATGTATAATTGTGTGGTGTTGCTGGTGGGAGCAGCTCTGTAATAACAGAGTAATAACAGAGTGGACCACGCCGTGTTGTCCGGGTCGTATTGATAGAACTCGTCTCGCCACCAGGACTTTCCCGACCGCTCGCCGCGGTCTGCAGGACGCAGTCGGGTTCTGTTGCTCCTCTTCCTCGTTCATCCTCTCTGCCCGCTGACCTTTCGCCCACAGGAACTCAGCCGGCAGCAGTTCCCTCTTCTCTTCACGTGTCGCAACTGCTTCTGCTTTCCAATGCAACACACACTTTATTCTGAGAAGTACGTCCCTCTCTCTGAGAGCTGGTTCTGGTCTCTGAGCTGGTTCTGGTCACTCTGAGAGCTGGTTCTGGTCTCTGAGCTGGTTCTGGTCTCTGAGCTGGTTCTGGTCACTCTGAGAGCTGGGTCTGGTCTCTGAGAGCTGGTTCTGGTCTCTGAGCTGGTTCTGGTCACTCTGAGAGCTGGTTCTGGTCTCTGAGCTGGTTCTGGTCACTCTGAGAGCTGGTTCTGGTCTCTGTGAGCTGGTTCTGGTCTCTGTGAGCTGGTTCTGGTCTCTGAGCTGGTTCTGGTCTCCAGAGGGAGGTCTGGATAAAGAACGGTGGTCACGTCTGCCTCTTCTGGGCAGGAAGAGCAACGATGAACTCTTGCTGTCTGAGTCATGTGCAGCATCTCTCTCTCTCTCCTCCACCTGTCCTCTAATCGATGCTCTCTCTCTCCTCCACCTGTCCTCCAATCGATGCTCTCTCTCCTCCACCTGTCCTCTCTTGCAGACACCATCCCGGAGTCTCCAGACTTCCTGCAGGTCTGAGGCGTTGGATCCTCGTTCTTTGCTTGAACTGCTGACCTGGACCTCGTCCTGCAACCCTTTGCTCTCCTGCTGCCTCCAGCCCGACGCGGTCTCACAGGGACCGGCTGCTGCCTTCTTCTTTTCAAAGAGGTTTCTCCTAGACAACAACAGCTGGAGGCCAAAAGCAAACTTCTGCCCGAGTGCACCTGTGTGTTGTGGGGGGTCAGGTCGGACCTCCGGACCAACGCGGCTGAGCGTGAAGATGAAACAGCGACTGGACTCCAGGCTCCTTGAACTCGGGAGCAGCTTGTTAGGTTCATCTGGGCTGAAGCGCCCCCTGGAGGTCAAACCACAGAGCTGCACTGTGGCCCCCCAGAGCCGACCACCAGCATCACCATGGATACATGAGTAAGCAGAGTAAACCGGTTCACGCTGGTGATGGAGCAGCTTTAAGGCCTCGAGACGGGAACACGGCTCACATCAGTGGTTTCATGTCATGGAAGAACCCAGGAACCAGAGGCTCTATGGCCTGAAACCAAAGAACCAAAGAACCAGAGGCTCTATGGCCTGAAACCAAAGAACCAAAGAACCAGAGGCTCTATGGCCTGAATCCAAAGAACCAAAGAACCAGAGGCTCTATGGCCTGAAACCAAAGAACCAAAGAACCAGAGGCTCTATGGCCTGAATCCAAAGAACCAAAGAACCAGAGGCTCTATGGCCTGAAACCAAAGAACCAAAGAACCAGAGGCTCTATGGCCTGAAACCAAAGAACCCAAGAACCTGAGTGTCTCTATGGCCTGAATCCAAAGAACCAGAGGCTCTATGGCCTGAATCCAAAGAACCAAAGAACCAGAGGCTCTATGGCCTGACACCAAAGAACCAAAGAACCAGAGGCTCTATGGCCTGAATCCAAAGAACCAAAGAACCAGAGGCTCTATGGCCTGACACCAAAGAACCCAGGAACCAGAGGCTCTATGGCCTGAATCCAAAGAACCAAAGAACCAGAGGCTCTATGGCCTGAATCCAAAGAACCAAAGAACCAGAGGCTCTATGGCCTGACACCAAAGAACCCAGGAACCAGAGGCTCTATGGCCTGAATCCAAAGAACCAAAGAACCAGAGGCTCTATGGCCTGAATCCAAAGAACCAAAGAACCAGAGGCTCTATGGCCTGACACCAAAGAACCCAGGAACCTGAGTGTCTCTATGGCCTGAATCCAAAGAACCAAAGAACCAGAGGCTCTATGGCCTGAATCCAAAGAACCAAAGAACCAGAGGCTCTATGGCCTGAATCCAAAGAACCAAAGAACCAGAGGCTCTATGGCCTGAATCCAAAGAACCAAAGAACCAGAGGCTCTATGGCCTGAAACCAAAGAACCCAAGAACCTGAGTGTCTCTATGGCCTGAATCCAAAGAACCAGAGGCTCTCTGAGGCCTGAAACCAGAAGAACCAGAAGAACCAGAGGCTCTCTATGGCCTGAAACCAAATAATCAAAGACTCTCTAAAAGCCTGAAACCAGAAGAACCAAAGAACCATAGCTCTGAGGCCTGTCCCTGGAGGAGAACCAGAGTCTCTGAGGCCTGTCCCTGGAGGAGAACCATAGCTCTGAGGCCTGTCCCTGGAGGAGAACCATAGCTCTGAGGCCTGTCCCTGGAGGAGAACCATAGCTCTGAGGCCTGTCCCTGGAGGAGAACCATAGCTCTGAGGCCTGTCCCTGGAGGAGAACCATAGCTCTGAGGCCTGTCCCTGGAGGAGAACCATAGCTCTGAGGCCTGTCCCTGGAGGAGAACCATAGCTCTGTGTTCTCCGGGGTAAAGGGCTCATGTCCCCATGTCCTTGTTCCCGTCGTTGTCGTTCTCATGGCGTTCCTGTTGCAGCCAATCAGAGCTTCTCTTTGCCCCCCCAGTCTGCTCCGCTTCCTTCCTGTCGCTCAGACTCTTCAGCGGCCTCAATAAAGTGCTTTGAAGTACCGTTCGAGGCCCTCGCTCCGGTATCGTGTGTTTACCTTCGTAGGGTGTGTATTGCTGCTCGTTCAGAGCATGTGGTGTGGATGTTCAGCAGAAGCTGGTCAGTGTGGTCTGAATAATGATCATCAATAGTTAATAATGTGTGACTGAGAAGTCACTCGTCTGTTTCATCTTCAGGGTAAAAGTGAAATCATCTCCCAGTGATGTCGCCGGTACAGACAGAGCATGATGCACGGACAGGTGTACAGTATGTTACAGAGTACCTTGAGAAGTACTCTCTTATGTTTCAGTATTTGAGTTGACTGTATATATATATATATATATAAAAACATATATATATCATATATAAATATATATATATATGTTTGTGTGTATGTTCTCGGGTTACAGTGTCATGAATAACTTACGTCTGGTTTAAATGTCTTTGTGTAATTGTGTGTTTTGTAATGTAAAAAGCTTCATTACTAAATAAACAGCTGCATATAGTTTGTTTACTGCGTTTGTTTGTTGTTTATTGTTGCTAGCTTGGACATTAAAGTGTCTTTCAGTCCTTCAGCCGGTATGAAACCACGCGAGGAGGCGAGGGAGCCGTTAAAACCCTAAAACGCCGACTCACCGGTTCTCATAGGTCGTTGCCAACGTCTTCCACTGTGAGCGTCACAATGAACAGAAGCCAGGCCGTCACGTGTATACATTATACATAGCTCCACTTGAAACAGACACCGCTCTACTTCCTCTTTCTGGAAATGTGCCTTGTGGCTTTCCTGTTTACCACGTCGGTGTTTCCGTTACCCCGGAGCAGAAGACCACACCGCTACATGTGCCGGGCGGTGGAGGAGGCAGGAGCTCTCACCATGTTTGTATGTCTGCAGGCCGACAGAGAGGCAGCCCTCCCTCTCTTCTCTCTTCTCCCTCTCTTCTTCCTCTCTCCCTCCCCTCCCTCTCTCTCTCTCTTCTCCCTCTCTCTTCTCTCTCATCACTCTCTCTCTCTTCTCTCTCTCTCTCTCTCTCTCTCTCTCTCTCTCTCTTCTCCCTCTCTTCTCTCTTCTCCCTCTCTCTTATTCCTCTCTCTCTCTCTCTCTCTCTCAGCCTCTCCCTCTCTTCTCCCTCTCTCTCTTCTCTCTCTCTCTCTCTGTCTATCTCTCTCTCTTCTCTCTTCTCCCTCTCTCTTCTTCCTCTCTCTCTCTCTCTCTCAGCCTCTCCCTCTCTCTTCTCTCTCTCTCTCTCTCTCTCTCTCTCTCTCTCTCTCTCTCCTCACCGACAGAGGTGGCGTCCCGTCGTCCTCCACGGTGACGGTGAGGCGGTACTCCTGCTGGCGCTCCCGGTCGGGGGGGGCGGGCCGGGTGACCATCTCCCCCGTCACGCGGTCCATGCGGAAGGTGAGGTCCTGGTTGCCGGCGGTGATGTAGTAGAACAGCATGGCGTTGGGGCCGATGTCTTCGTCGGTCGCTATGACGCGGAGGACCGACGTCCCGCCGCCCACGTTCTACGAGAGGCGGCACAGGAGAGGCTGGAGTGGACCCCCGACCCCCGACCCCCGACCCGTGGGCCGGGCCTCGCGGGCCCTGTGCCTACCTCACTGATGCTGACGTTGTAGCCCCGCTGGCTCTCGATGACGGGCGCGTTGTCGTTGACGTCCAGGATGTTGACGGTGAGGGAGTGGTCCGTGTACCTGGGCGGCGAGCCGCTGTCCACGGCGCGCACCTGCAACGACACACACATGTGGAGCGGTGCGACGGGGGGGGGGGGTGTATAGAGTATATAGCCTCATGCTCCTGGAGGACAGGCAGGAGGCGTGACCTTCTGGCTGACCTTCAGCAGGTAGCGGTCCACCGCCTCCCGGTCCAGAGCCGCGTTGACGTACACCTCCCCGTAGCTGTGGTTCACCGTCTTCACCTGGAACACGTCCTCCATGTTGCCGGCCACCAGGGTGAAGTTGATCTGGAGGAGGTGAGTCACAGAGAGAGAGAGAGAGAGAGAGAGACTCAGGAACACAGAGATGGAGGTGGAGGAACTCTAGAAGAACCACAACCTCCAGCAGGAACAGAAGATAAGAAGATAAGATATGAAGATAAGAAGATATGAAAATAAGAAGATAAGATATGAAGATATGAAGATAAGAAGATATAAAGATATGAAGATAAGAAGATATAAAGATATGAAGATAAGAAGATAAGAAGATATAAAGATATGAAGATATAAAGATATGAAGATATGAATATAAGAAGATATGAAAATAAGAAGATAAGATATGAAGATAAGAAAATAAGATATGAAGATAAGATATCAATATAAGAAGATATGGAGATATGAAGATATAAAGATAAGAAGATATGAATATAAGATATGAATATATGAAGATAAGAAGATAAGATAAGAAGATAAAAAGATATGGAGATATGAAGATAAGAAGATATGAATATAAGATATGAATATATGAAGATAAGAATATATAAAGATATAAAGATATGAAGATAAGAAGATAAGATAAGAAGATAAGAAGATATGAAGATGAGAAGATATGAAGATAAGAAGATAAGAAGATATGAAGATAAGAAGATAAGATATGAAGATAAGAAGATATGAAGATAAGAAGATAAGATATGAAGATGAGAAGATATGAAGATAAGAAGATAAGATATGAAGATAAGAAGATATGAAGATAAGAAGATAAGATATGAAGATAAGAAGATATGAAGATAAGATATGAATATAAGAAGATATGGAGATATGAAGATAAGAAGACATCATCTAGCAACGCGTGGCCAGCCGGTTGGGCCTCGGCGGTCACGCCGGTGGGCGTTGACGTGTAAACGTGACGAAGGAGAGGGTTCTACGTCGTCATGACGATGATGATGACGATGGTGTCCTCCTCCTCACCAGCCCGTTGGCCCCGGCGTCCGGGTCCCTCCCCAGCACCACGGCCACCCTCCTCCCCAGCGCCGTGTCCTCCAGGACGTCCACCGCCGTGTCGGACGTCAGGTCGAACTCGGGGCTGTTGTCGTTCTCGTCCAGGATGGCGATGGACACCTGTGGGACGACCGACACGCTCACACCTCGACCCAACGCCGACACACCGCACGCCAACGACTCAACGGAGGAGACGCCTCACCTTCTGCTCTTCCCCGGGGGCGTAGGGAGCAAAGAGGAAAGCGTTTAGTCAACAACATGCAGCGACACACAGGGCGCTGGCAGCGGAATGGGAGGGGGGGGGGCGTACCACGGTGGAGTCCTTCTTCGGCCCGCCGTCGTCCGCCACCACGGTCAGCCAGTACCGGTCCCCCTTCTCCCGGTCCAGCTGGCCCGTCACGGTGATGCGGCCCTGCAGCACACAGCAGAGCTCCGTGAAGAGGACGAGGCGCCTCATTGGTCAGCTGGCAGGAGGCGTGGCCACACAGAGCAGCAGCAGGCTCCTCCCCTCACCGTGATGCTGTCGATCTTGAAGAGGGCCAGCGCCGCGGGCGACGTGTCGGGGTCGAAGCGGTACGTCAGCTGGTTGAGGTTGTCGGCGGACTGCGCCTGCACCTGGACCACCTCGGTGCCCGTGGCCACGTTCTCCCGCAGCGAGGCCTCGTAGCCGGCGGAGAAGAAGGCCACGGCCTCGTCCAGCTCGTTGAGCAGCGTGACGTACACGCCGCAGAAGCCCCGGTGGAACGGCGGCGCCTGGTCCGTGGCCGACACGTTCATCAGGTACGAGGTCTTGGTCTCGTAGTCCAGGTGGTCCACCGTGGTCACCAGGCCCGTGCTCACGTCCACGGAGAACTTCCGGTCCGAGCCGGACACGAGGGCGTAGGCCACCGCGCCGCCGTCGCCTGGAGGGGGCGAGAGTCAGAGCCGCGCACACGGCTGGGATGCTGCTGCTGTTCAAGGCCACGACTCGTGTTTTAGAGAACGTAATTCACGAAGTATCAGAAGCGCTTCTCACCACAGGAAGTGGAAAGAGGAAGAGGAAGTCTGCACCGAGAGCAGAAGTTACATCGCAATGGAAGTTACAGTGTTGTATGTTGTTCTAGTGACGCATGTATGATGTGTACGTGTGATGTGTACGTGTGATGTGTACGTGTGATGTGCACGTGTGATGTGCACGTATGATGTGCACGTGTGATGTGCACGTATGATGTGCACGTGGGATGTGTATGATGTGTATGATGTGCGTGTGATGTGCACGCGTGAGTCGTGCGAGATGTGCACGGGATGTGCACGTGATGTACATGTGATGTGCACGTGGCGTATGATGTGCACGTGGATGTGCATGTGAGATGTGCACGTATGATGTGCACGTGGATGTGCACGTATGATGCGTGGGATGTGCACGTATGATGTGCACGTATGATGTGCACGTGATGTATGTGATGCGTGATGTGCACGTGGGCAGTGATGTGATGCGTGATGTGATGTGCATGATGTGCACGTGGGATGTGCGTATGCATGTGATGTGCACGATGATGCGTGATGCATGATGTGCACGTGTGATGTGCATGTGTGCGTGCGGATGTGGGATGTGTACGTATGATGTGCACGTGTGATGTGCACGTGAGACGTGCACGTGAGATGTGCACGTATGATGTGCACGTGGGATGTGTACATGTAATGTGCACGTGTGATGTGCACGTATGATGTGCACGTGATGTGCACGTGTGATGTGCACGTATGATGTGCACGTGGGATGTGTACGTATGATGTGTACGTGTGATGTGTACGTGTGATGTGCACGTGAGATGTGCACGTGAGATGTGCACGTGAGATGTGCACGTATGATGTGCACGTGGGATGTGTACATGTGATGTGCACGTATGATGTGCACGTGGTATGTGTACGTATGATGTGCACGTGGGATGTGCATGTGAGATGTGTACGTATGATGTGCACGTGGGATGTGTACGTATGATGTGTACGTGTGATGTGCACGTGAGACGTGCGTGATGATGTGCGGGATGTGATGTGAGATGTGCACGTATGATGTGCACGGGATGTGCACGTATGATGTGCACGTGATGTGCACGTGTGATGTGCACGCGTGTGATGTGCATGATGTGCACGTGATGTGCACGGAGATGTGAGATGTATGTGCACGTGATGTGCATGGATGTGCGTATGATGTGCACGTGGATGTGCATGATGTGTGCGGATGCACGTGTATGATGATGTGCATGTGATGTGTACATGTGATGTGCACGATGATGTGCACGTGTGATGTGCACGTGTGAAGTGCACGTGATGTGATGTGCCGTGATGTGCACGTGTGATGCATGTGCGTGATGTGCACGTGTGATGTGCACGTGAGATGTGCGTATGATGTGCATGTATGATGTGCACGTGTGATGTGCATGTGATGATGCACGAGATGTGCATGTGTATGATGTGTGATGTGCACGAGATGTGCACGTATGATGTGCACGTGATGTGCCGTGTGATGTGCACGTGATGTGCACGGGATGTGCATGTGTGATGTGTCGTGAGATGTGCACGTGTGATGTGCATGTGTGATGTGCGTGAGATGTGCATGTGATGTGCATGTGTGATGTGCACGTGAGATGTGCACGTGAGATGTGCATGTGTGATGTGTACGTGAGATGTGCACGTGTGATGTGCACGTGAGATGTGCACGTGAGATGTGCACGTATGATGTGCACGTATGATGTGTACATGTGATGTGCACGTGTGATGTGCACGTGAGATGTGCATGTGTGATGTGTACGTGAGATGTGCACGTAGGATGTGCATGTGTGATGTGCACGTGTGATGTGCACGTGAGATGTGCACGTGAGATGTGCACGTAGGATGTGCACGTGAGACGTGTACGGGGGTTGTGGGTTGTGGGTTGAGCGTCTCTTTGCTGGTGTCAACAACCTCCGAAGAGGAAGTTTAAAGCCACGGTCAGCAAAATGTCTCCTTCTGTGTTAAAGTACACACAACCTGACCTTTGACCTCACCCCCTCTGACCCCCCTGACCCTCAGCCCTCTGCTGCCCTCTGCTGGCAGGCCTGTGTGTGGACTCACCGGTGTCGGGGTCCGTGGCTCGCACCACGATGACGGAGGTGCCGATGCCGGCCGTCTCCCGGAGGCCCAGCCGGTTGTACTGCTGCTGGGTGAACGCGGGCGTCTCGTCGTTGGCGTCGTCCACGTAGATGATGACCTGCAGGGGGCGCCAGAGAGCCGAGAGGCCGCGAGCCATCAACACACACAACACACACAGCACCAACCACTGTTACATCAGTTATACTGCACATGTCACACTACAGGAGGAGGACATGAGGGAACAGCCTGCTGCTCCTGCTCCTCCTCCTCCTGCTCCTCCTCACCCTCACGGAGCTCCTCATGCTGCCCTCGTCACTGTTGTAGGCCCCGACCTCCAGCACATGGGAGCTGCTGTCCTCTCGGTCCAGAGCCCGGAGGCCCCGGGTCAGGAGGCCAGACCGACTGTCCACGGTGAACAGACTCTGGCTGTTCCCTGTATGCACACACACACACACACACACACACGCACACGCACACGCACACGCACACGCACACGCACACAAACACACACACACACAAACACACAAAAACACACACACACACACACACACACACACACATGGAGAGGGAGAGTGAGACAGAGCAATGTCTACAAAAACATTTTAGCAAAACATTTAATCTACTTTCGGCCAATCAGGTGAGACCATTTAGTTTCCTCCAATCACAGGCCTGGAATGTTCTGGACCAGATAAATTGAAACAAGAGTAATTGTCGGCCCACGGCACTAACATCAGAATAAAGTTATCCAATTTAAACTGACAACATAAATATAATGATTAATATAATTAAATATGATTAATATCAAAATTAATATAATGATTAATATAATTAATATAATGAATATAACAATTAACATAATAATTATCATAATTAATATCATTAATATAATGATTAACATAATTAACATAATAATTAACATAGTTAAGATAATAATTACATATAATGATGATTATAATTAATATAATGATTAACATAATTAAGATAATGATTAAATATAATGATTAATATTATTATTAATATAATTATTAACGTAATTAATGTAGTGATTAATAGAATGATTAATATCATTAATATAGTGATTAATAAAGGTGGAGGCTCCTCACCGCTCAGGATCCGGTACAGAACCCGGCCGTTCTCCCCCTGGTCCGCATCCGTAGCCTGAACCTGCAGACACACACAACACAGCCTGTAGACCACAACACAGACACACACCACAGACACACACCACAGACACACACAACACAGCCTGTAGACCACAACACAGACACACAACACAGACACACAACACAGCCTGTAGACCACAACACAGACACACAACACAGACACACAACACAGCCTGTAGACCACAACACAGACACACAACACAGACACACAACAGTGTATACCAGGTAAACTAAAGGGTTGATGAAGTATGCTGGACATTGAGAACACAGTGTGTAACCATGGTAACCATGAACATCTCAGCGTCGCATGAAGGATTCAACATGTCCGCTCCACCGAAGGTCCGACACGTCTGACTCAGTCTGAGCCACTGGAGCGCTGGGGCTTGTTGCCACAGCACACACACACACACACACACACACACACACACACACACACACACAAACACACACACACACACAGTGGAGCATGAGACTGACTTCTGGGTCCACAGAGCTGCTGCATGAGACTCGCTTCATGTCACTGTGACGCCCTGCAGAGGTCCCCACAAAGCTCTCTCTCTCTCTCTCTCTCCCCCCTCTCTCTCTCCCTTTCCTCCCTCCCTCTCTGTCTCCCTCCTTCTCTTCCCCCCTCTCTCTCTCCCTCCCTTTCCTCCCCTCCTCTCTCTCCCTCCTCTCTCTCTCTCTCCTTTCCTCCCTCCCTCTCTGTCTCCCTCCTTCTCTTCCCCCCCCTCTCTCTCTCTCCCTCCCTTTCCTCCCTCCCTCTCTGTCTCCCTCCTTCTCTTCCCCCCCCCCTCTCTTTCTCTCTCTCTGCCCAGCTTCAGTCTCATTAGCTTTATAAAGAGATGTGGAGAGAAGAGGAGAAGGGGGGGTTCACATTGGGGAGGGATGAATAGGGTATTACCCAGCGGACTGCACCACTCTGGCCATAGAAGGGGGGTGTTTAAAGAGTACCTCCACAGTAAAGAGCCAGGTGTGGAAAGTGTGATCTCGAGTCCTCCCAGAGAGACGGCCTCTGTGTGGGTGGAGCAGCAGGGGGGGGGGGGGTCTCCATGGTCCTGTTACCCCCACATCGTACCCCCTGTCCCCCTCGTTGCCCCCTGTCCCCCTCGTTGCCCTCTCCCTCCCCAGCGTCCCCCCAGTCTCTGGGAAAGCAGCAGAGTGAGGGAAGCAGCCAGAAGCAGGTCTGCCCTCCGCGCTGCAGAGTCCGAGGTGAGTGTCCTGGAGGAGACCTCCCTCAGAACGTCCGTCTGCTGTCTGTGGGGTGAAAGTGTGTTTGTGTATGTGTGTGTGTGGTTTACGTAGGTGTAGTTGTGGTCTGCACAGCGATGAAGTGTTCCTGCAGGCGGTCACCAGACAGAACAGAGACGTTTACACGCTATAAATAAATGAACTTTACGGACAAAAGAAGCTGGAGACGTGAAAACGAGCCGAGTAGCAACAATGTGGCGAGAAGCTGGAACAAGCTGCCAGGCCCAGGAGCCCCATCACCAGAGGGGAGAGGGTGTGTGTGTGAGTGTGTGAGTGTGAGAGTGTGAGAGGGTGTGTGTGTGAGTGTGTGAGTGTGTGAGAGTGTGAGAGTGTGAGAGTGTGTGTGTGTGAGTGTGTGTGTGTGCGTGTGTGTGTGTGAGAGTGTGTGTGTGAGTGTGTGTGTGTGAGTGAGTGAGAGTGTGTGTGTGTGAGTGTGAGTGTGTGTGTGTGTGTGTGGGTGTGTGTGGAGTGTGTGTGTGTCTGTGTGTGTGTGTGTCTGTGTGTGTGTGTGTCTGCGTGTGTGTGTGTGTCTGTGTGTGTGTGTGTCTGTGTGTGTGTGTGTGTGTGTGTGTGTGTGTCTGTGTGTGTCTGTGTGTGTGTGTCTGCGTGTGTGTGTGTGTCTGTGTGTGTCTGTGTGTGTGTGTCGTGTGTGTGTGTCTGTGTGTGTCTGTGTGTGTGTGTGTCTGTGTGTGTGTCTGTGTGTGTCTGTGTGTGTGTGTCTGTGTGTGTGTGTGTGTGTGCTGACTAATGAAGGACTCTCTAACGAGCCGTCCTGCTCCGCTGGCCTTTTCCTGGCATTTGTTCTTAAACATAATTTCATCCCAATGTGTTCCCCTTAACCCGATAAGCCACAATAATAAGCACGCGTTGTGCGCTTTGTGTGTGCTTTGTGTGCGCTGACTTCAGGACGGTGACATTTAGCATGTGCTGAAGATGGGACGGGGTGGAAGGTGTTTCATAAACACAATTTGTTTCACATGAAGAAGCCAGTCGAGCATCGCTGGCCGTCAATGAACAGTAATAACATGAAACACCATGACTGCACACCGCGGACACACACGCATGTGCATGTGCATGTGTCTGTGCATGTGTCTGTGCATGTGCATGTGCATGTGTCTGTGCATGTGTCTGTGCATGAAGGTGTTTCCGTGTGTGTTTGTGCGCTGAAGTGTGTGTCTGTTTATCATAAGCGTTTCAGTATATGATCCAATAACGGGAAAAATAAACCTACTCAGCTTGGTTTGGCTTGGTTAGTGATGCACTCTCTCTCTCCCTCTCTCCCTCTCTTCCCCCCCCTCTCTCTCTCCCTCTCCCCCTCTCTTTCCCCCCTCTCTCTCCCTCTCCCCCTCTCTCTCTCCCTCCCTCTCTCTCTCTGTCCCTCCTCCTCTGATGTTGTTTTCTCCACCAGGCCAGACAACATGAACACTGAACCAGACGCCACCTCGCCGCCGGTCACAGACGGCGTCTCTGTGTCCGGCCTGGTGACCTCTGACCTGACGGCCTCCAGCCTGACCTCCAGCCTGACCTCCGGCCTGACCTCTGGCCTGACCTCTGGCCTGACCTCTGGCCTGACCTCCAGCCTGACCTCCGGCCTGACCTCTGTCCCGCGGCCCGCCTCCCCGTCCTCCGACGACCCGGACCCAGAGTTCACCATCATGGTGGTGCTGGGCTTGTCGCTGCTGCTGGCCGGCGTGGCCGCCTTCCTGGCCGTGTGCCGGCCCTCGGACCCGGACTCTGAGGCGGGCTGCGGCCCTGGCGAGGGCCCGACCCGGGGGGGCCGGACCTGGGGGGGCCGGCGGTCCAGCGAGCCCCAGCTCAAGGTGTGGAAGAGGCTGGGCTCCTATCGCCGCACATTCAACATCTCCTTCAGACGCCCGGCCCCCCGCAGGCCCTACGAGGCCCCGCCTCCAGCCCCCCCGCCCGGCCTGGAGCCCCCCCCCACCACGCCCTGCCTGCTCCACTACGTCACTGAGATCTGATTGGAGGACGCTGCTTCCCAAAGCAAGCGATGCACCTTTGGTTATTATTGATAACCATTATTGATAACTGTACATATACATATGTATATATCTATCTATATATATATATATATATATATATATGTATTTACAGCATAAAGTATTCAGACATTTCTCACTCTTTGTTTCATTGTCTAAAATCTAAACCGTTCTTCTTTTGTCTCTCATCTGGACAGGAAACACAGAAATGTAGAAATGTTATTAAAGAAGAAGTCAGTCTCATGTCCTCAGTCCTGAGTCTCAGGTGTGTGTGCCCAGGTGTGTGTGGTGTGTGTGCCCAGGTGTGTGTGGTGTGTGTGGTGTGTGTGCCCAGGTGTGTGTGGTGTGTGTGGTGTGTGTGCCCAGGTGTGTGTGGTGTGTGTGGTGTGTGTGCCCAGGTGCCCGGGCCTCTACCTGCAGGATGCTGGTCCCTCGGCCCACGCTCTCCAGCACGCTGGTCTCGTAGCTGTTCTGGAGGAAGATGGGTCGGTTGTCGTTCACGTCCAGAACCTCCACGAACACGGACGCTGTGCCCGTCCTGCGGCTGCCCGCTGGCCCGTTGTCTATCAGCACACACACACACACACACGCACACGCACACACACACACAGGCACACGCACACACACACACACACAGGCACACACACACACCAATGTGGTGTTGTGGGCGGACATCAGGACAACTAAATATACTTTCATCTATAAAATCTAGAAAAGCGCTATATAAAATAAATGGTTATTATTATTATTATTATTATTGTTTTACTTTAAACAACCAACACACACACACACACAGACACACACACACACACACACACACACTGATTCACCCACACACACACTGACTCACCCACCCACCCACACACACACACACACACTCACACACACACACACACACACACACACACACACACACACACACACACACACACACACACACACACACACACACACTGACTCACCGATAGCTTCTACGACCAGCGCGTACGCGGCCTGCGTCTCTCTGTCCAGGCCGACCACGGTCCGGACCACTCCGTCCCTGAAGCCCACGCTGAACTTACCGTCCTGATTACCGCCTGAGACACACACACACACACACACACACACACACAGAGACACACACACACACACAGAGACACACACACACGTGTTAGGATTGCATATACACACAGGACACTGTGCTGCTCAGGAAGCCTCCCTCCCTCTGTGACCTCTGTGACCTCCGTGACCTCCGTGACCTCTGACCTGTGATGAAGTAGCTGAGCTCGGCGTTGAGGCCGGCGTCGTTGTCGGAGCAGCTGAGCCGCTCCACCACGTGGTCCCGAGGGACGCTCTCCTTCAGGGACACGTTGTACACGCCGGGGCTGAAGGTGGGCGTCTCGTCGTTTACATCCAGAACTGACACACACACACACACACACACACACACACACACACATGAGGACACACAGGTAGATGAGGACACTCGGGTAGGTGTACATGAGGACACTCGGCATGAAGAGGACCCGATCCGGGTTCTTCTGGCTCGACCCTGACTTAGTTTCTCCCTTTATTGTTCACCACGTTTACAGCATGGAGACTGTTGTTCCCTCGTCCCACCAGCAGGTGGCAGCATCCTCCTCAGCAGCTTACCTACATTAATGAGGTTTCTCTTCCCGCCAAGCAGAATACAATCAGACGTCTGTAAGTAGGGTCATTTCAGAGAGCAAAGGGGATGCACACATAGTTCCTCACCCTCATCATCCTCATCCTCATCAGACTCCTACCTGTGACGGTGAGGGTTGAAGTGGAGGTGCGGGGGAACTTCCCCCCATCAAATGCAATAATTCTCAAATGGTACAGTCCAATCTGCTCGCGGTCCAGCACCGCCGTGGAGGCCAGGACGCCGGTGGAGGTGTTCAGGTGGAAGTCCAGGCGGGGCATCCCCATCTGCAGCGCCAGTGTGATCAAGCCGTTCTTGTCCTCGTCGGGGTCCTCCACCTGGACCTGGGCGGGTGGAGAGAGAGCGAGAGGAGAAGAGTTCACTGAGAGGAACACAGAGGTGACGGAGACTCTCTGTTTGTTTAAAGGCTGAACACATGAACGTTTACCCTGAAGACGGAGGACCCGATGGGCAGCCCCTCCGGAACCTCAGCCACAAAGGGCAGGTTGAGGAAGGTGGGGTCGTTGTCATTGAGGTCCAGCAGGTTGACGAAGACCGTGGTGCTGGCTGAGGCGTGCAGTGGAGGTGTTCCATCTGAAGGGGGCGCCAGAGAGCACGTCAACGCGCCGCCCACGGCCAAACGCTTTATGGGCCACGGTCAAAAGTTTCATGGTCAGCATTAAACTTGAGGAATGAGGTTTGGAGAAGAGGCTCAAGGGGAGCGCGTAACGCTCGGAGGAAGACGTCCGGCCCACAGGTGGAGGAGGTGTTGCTCGTTCACACAGCGGCAGGTGAACCTCACACACACGACTCACTGTCCACGGCGGAGATGACGATGCTCCTCATGAGCTCCGCGTCTCTGGCGCTGCCGCTCTCCCGGTCCAGCGTCAGGCCGCTCGTGCGGATCTTCCCCGAGCCGCTGCTGATGGTGTAGAAGGGGTTCTCCGGACTGATGCTGTACATCACGGTGCCGTTGGCCCCGTTGTCCGGGTCGAACGCCGACACCTGCACAGGGAGACAGGTACGCCAGGAACCCTCAGCCAGAGGGACGCGTCACAGAGGACCCTCCCCTCGGCTCACTCCAGAGCGTCTCCACTGAGGACCCTCCCTCGGCTCACTCCAGAGCGTCTCCACAGAGGACCCTCCCATTGGCTCACTCCAGAGCGTCTCCACTGAGGACCCTCCCTCGGCTCACTCCAGAGCGTCTCCACAGAGGACCCTCCCATTGGCTCACTCCAGAGCGTCTCCACTGAGGACCCTCCCTCGGCTCACTCCAGAGCGTCTCCACAGAGGACCCTCCCCTCGGCTCAGACGAGAGGGAAATGTTCTCGCTGCTCTCTGACACAGAGCGGCGCCGCATGATGAATGCATGAAGCGGCGCCGGCTCCTTAAAGAGATGATCAATTATTAAGAGCAGCGACTAAAAACTGTGGAAAGTGGTTAATTGGTCATTAGGAAACAAAGGTTCTGCAGGTATTTAATAATTAAGGGACGCGGCAGGCCGCCGCTCAGAGCCCGGTGATTAGCGGCTGCCGTCAGAGGGAGGCTTTAAGACGTGGAGTCCGGAGGATGAAGGCCACAGTAAAGAGCAGATATACGAGCCTGTGTGGCGAGCTGCAGAGCAGCTGCATAGAGAGGAGTTATTAGAGCCGCGTGATGGAGGGATGCCCCCCGCACCGGCACAGCGGCCGCATTCACCGGCTGGATGGACGCCTCCGGGAGGACGTGGCAGGTCGCCTCTGGTCACCATGGAAACAGCGGGATGCATTAAGGCCAGGTACAGGACCGCGACCCGGAGGGCGAGTCGCGTGTGGACGCACCTCGTGACCCCGCCGAGGTCGAGCCGCTCCAGGTAGAGCGTTAGCATCCCGTTCATGAACTGGTCTCTAATCCAGTCCTCGCTCCCTTCCTGCCTCGCAGCTCAATAATCTGCATATGACTGCAGGCGACATTCTAATTAGCACTTGGAGTCCTTAATTACTCTCACTGTCAACTCTAATGAATGGACCATCAGGACGCAATGAGCAACAACACGGGGACCAGGACCAGGGGACCAGGACCAGGGGACCAGGACCAGGACCTCATGAGGGTCAACGTCATGGGACATGACCCTCATGAGGACCGTCTGCCTTCCCCAGGCCGTGTACTCACAGAGATGACGTCCGTGTCCATGGGGCTCATCTCCACCACGTTGGTCCGGTAGGGCTCGTCTCTCCACAGGGGGGCGTTGTCGTTGATGTCCAGGATGGTGATGTTCACCTAAAGCCAGAGGGAGCAGGTCCCGTCACACAACAGAATGTACTCTGATCCCAAAGGTCAGCACAGAGGAGAGGACCTGCTCTGTTCTGCTGGGGAAAGACGACGTCTCTAAAGTAGTTACCGTGGCGATGCCAGTCTTCTGCTGAGGCCCCACCCCCCCGTCCACAGCTCGGACGATCAGGATGTACTCGGACTTCAGCTCCCGGTCCAGCAGGGCCGTGGTGGTGACCTCACCTGGAACACACGGGTCAGAGCAAGAGTAAAGAACCTGGACAACCGGGACGTGTTCCAACGCATCTCTCATGGCACAACAAGCACCTCAAGGAAGGCAAGACCCTCAAGGAAGGCAAGACCCTCAAGGAAGGCAAGAACCTCAAGGAAGGCAAGACCCTCAAGGAAGGCAAGAACCTCAAGGAAGGCAAGACTACCTCAAGGAAGGCAAGAACCTCAAGGAAGTCAACTACCTCAAGGAAGTCAACTACCTCAAGGAAGTCAACTACCTCTAAGGAAGGCAATTTTGAAATTAAAAAAACAGGTCTTAAAAATCTTCTTAATTACAAGTATACTTTCAGTATACTTTAACATGTGCCCACACACACAGACACACACACACACACAGACACACACACACACACACCTGAGCGCGAGTTGAGACGGAACTGAGAGGAGCCCTCCAGGGAGTAGATGAGTGAGGCTTGGCCATATTCCCGAGAGGCGTCCAAATCAGTCGCATTCACAAGCAGCACAGTCGCCCCTGTGGAGGAGGATGGAGGGATGGAGGATGGAGGGATGGAGGATGGAGGGATGGAGGATGGAGGGATGGAGGGATGGAGGATGGAGGGATGGAGGGATGGAGGACACAGAAAGAAAGTTACCGCTCGTGGAGTGGGAGAAGAGAACTTGAGTCATGGGAACACGTGTGAGGACGAGTAGAGGAGCTGAATGGCGTTCGGAGCTCACGTCTCTCCGCCCCCACCCTCCACTGATGGCATGGAGTGGGTTTATGGATTAGTGGATTATCAGCTTGTTTGGCACAGCCGAGACTTGGCACGGGCCGGATCAATAGCGCGGCAGACGGGGATGAGAGGCGGGCCTCGGGCTGGCCGTGAGCGCAGCCCGAGGCCCGAGGGTCCGGCGGCTGCAGAGAGGAGACATCTCATCTCTGCAGCCGCTGGGAACTAATCTACTGTCTGAAGAGTTCTCTGAATGCACGGGAATGAAGAGCAATATCAATACGCTGCCTCCTGACCGAGAAACACATTACGCACAATCACAACCGATGGAGCGGTGGAGGAGAAAGCATTTGAAATAAAACATACCCCCAAGAAAGCCGGGCTAGTGGATATGCTAATGAGGCCATTCGGGTCCGGGCGCCGCGGCGCCGCACCCGAGTGTTTGAGTGCCGCGTTGGTTCGGCACCAGAAAACGTCTCCGGGCGGAGAACCGGGGACGGACTCACCGGCGATTATGTTCTCTGGGATTTTGACGATGTAGGACTGCCGGCTGAACTCCGGCGGGTTGTCGTTCTCATCCTGGAGGAACGGACAGAAAGCTCACGTCAGCTCGCAGAACCACATCATACAGCGCAGAGAGGAGAACCACGAGAACCAGAGGAGAACCACGAGACCCCGAGGAGAACCACAAGGCCCCGAGGAGAACCACGAGGCCCAGAGGAGAACCGCGAGACCCCGAGGAGAACCGCGAGACCCCGAGGAGAACCGCGAGACCCCGAGGAGAACCGCGAGACCCCGAGGAGAACCGCGAGGCCCAGAGGAGAACCACAAGGCCCAGAGGAGAACAACAAGACCCAGAGGAGAACCATGAGACCCCGAGGAACCCTGTCTGAGTGCTCGTCGCTGCTGATGGTTGCTCTCCAACCCGATGCTCCCCCGGTGGCGGGTGTGTGCATGACGCGTGCTGCAGAGGACTCAGGAACATTCCAGATGGATTCATCCATTCTCCTCTGTCACTTCTCTTGTGATTCCTCAAAGTCTCGGGATAACGGATGTCTACTGAGGGAAATGAGCTGAGGAGCCAGCAGAGAGATAGTTTATGAATTCTGGATGCTCATTATATTGATACTGCTGCATTCATAGTATCTTAGTAGAGATCAAAATATATGTTTATCATTTAAAAAACTGAAAGATAGAGAAACAGAACGATTACACCTGTTACCGTGTGTAGTGCCGAGAGGTCGGCGGGTCACGGCGTACAGCAGAGAGAGAGAGGCACACACATCCATCAGACATGCTGTACTTCAGACTGACGACAGGAACACGTCTGACACGGATCACCGGCTGCAGAGCCTCAGATATATACATATCAAACATGATTAAACACATGAAGTCGGGAGCAGGGGACTGCCGGAGCGTGACATCACGGCCAGGGCTCCGGAACATCATGTGTTCATGTAATATATTTATATTGTTGGCTGTGATAAGAGCTGCACAGCCGATAACCTGGACACGGATCACAAGCTCCCAGAGCAATGTGCAGCGAGGCTGAGGATCTGACACGCCACGCATCGACGGGAGGGACGGGGGGGGGGGGCACCTGTGCTGCTGGATGCTATTTTATTTTATATATTAATCTGAATACCTTACAAAACATTTTCTTAATTTCCCTGGAGTCGACGGGCGTGTTTTGGCTCCACTAACCTCGACTCATTAAATCCTTGAAGCTCTGCTTTGTGGCCACGGTGGTCAAAGCACGCCATCAACACGCCATTAACACGCCATCAACACGCCATTAACACGCCGATTTGGAAACAACCTCCGCTCAGTTAACTCCCCCCCAGAGAGGAGCCG
>CM070100.1:22033986-22041486 GCA_036178185.1 Liparis tanakae | reverse complement strand
AGCGCCCCCTGGCTGTGACCCCTTGAACCTGTCGGCTTTCTGGGCGCTGTGTGTTTTTAGTGCACACACTTTGTTGTCATGGCGATGGGGCGCCCACAGTTACGACCGCTTTATGTGTTACACCGTGACGAGCAGGTGGAGAGCTCAGGGCCACGAGACACTCACACAACGTAGAGACAGGCCCTCTCCACTAGGGGCAGACGGCTATTAGCCTGACCCTGACCCTAACCTGACCCTGACCTGACCCTGACCTGACCCTGACCCCGCTACATAGATCACTAATGAACTAAACAACCTGTGTACTAATGACCTGATGTTGACCCTCGTGTGTGAACACATCTGTTCAAACACATAATGATGATAGGACAACACACGGACCACGATGACCAACGACTTTGCTTTTAACTGTGTGTTGACCTTGATGTTGTTGTGTTTAGCCTATGTGTGTGTGTGTGTGTGTGTGTGTGTGTGTGTGTTTAGCTCTCAGCCTCAGAGAAGCAGCTATCTGACTATGGAAACATCTGTTTAATCTGTGTTTGTGTTTTGTCTCCAGTGGCACCTCACAGGGCTTCAGAGAGAGAGAGAGTGAGTGTGTGTGTGTGTGTGTGTGTATTTATATGCAAGTGTGTGTGTAGATGTGAGTGTGTGTGTGTATTTATATGCAAGTGTGTGTGAAGATGTGAGTGTGTGTGTGTGTGTACATGTACATGTATATGTCAGTGTGTGTATGTATATGTGAGTGAGTGTGTGTGTATGTATCTGTGTGTGTGCATGTGTGTGTGTGTGTGCGTGTGTATGTATGTATATGTGAGTGTAAGTGTGAGTGTGTGTGTGTATATGTATGTATATGTGAGTGGGAGTGTGAGTGTGTGGGTGTGTGTGTGTGTGTGTGTGTATGAATGTGTGTGTGTGTGTGTGTGTGGGGGTCCAATCAGAACGGCTCTGATTGGATGGTGTTCTGACCTGGTGACCTCTCTCATATGAACATTCTCAGATCAGCTGATCACAGAAGTCCAGTTGAAACAGAGTTCTGAACCATCTGAAGGTGATAATGTAAAGTCCACATGGCCGGTGACCCGTCCTGCTGGGCCTGAGGAGCTGGTCTGAGAGGTCACACGGGGTCACCCAGTGGAGACCAGTGGAAGGAGGAAGCTGACTTTTGATCCCAGGAGAGGCTGACATGGACCTCACGAGCCCCACTCAAATAGTACACAGTACACAGTACACAGTACACAGGGCAGTACTGTGCAGCCACTCACCAGGACCCGGAGCAGCGAGCTCCCGGCCCGGCTGTCCTCGGGGAGGCTGATGTTGTAGAGCGGGCGGCTGAAGACGGGCCGGTTGTCGTTGTCGTTGACGAGTTCAATGAAGACGCGAGCGAAGCCCGCGTGGTCCGACATGGACTCATTGGCATACAGCTGGGGCAGAGAGAGGACCTGGTACCTGGGCTATGGCTCTCATTAATGTCTCATTAGTGCCTCATTAGTGCCTCTTCTTAATATCTCTGTGTCTCATTAATGTCTCTTTAATGTCTCATTAGTGCCTCTTCTTAATATCTGTCATTAGTGTCTCTCCTTAATGTCTCTTTACCATCTCTTAATAATATCTCATTAATATCTCATTAATGTCTCATTAATATCTCATTAACATCTCATTAATATCTCATTAATATCTCTCATTATGTCTCTTATGTCTCATGAATATCTCATTAACATCTCATTATGTCTCATTAATATCTCATTATGTCTCATTAATATCTCATTATGTCTCATTAATATCTCATTATGTCTCATTAATACCTCTCATGTCTCATTAATGTCTCTTATGTCTCATTAATATCTCATAAATAATATCTCATTAATGTCTCATTAATATCTCATTAATGTCTCTCATGTCTCTCATTAATGTCTCTTATGTCTCATTAACATCTCATTAACATCTCATTAACATCTCATCAATGTCACGTGTCGCTCTGTGGACTCACAGAGAAGCTGTAGCTGCGGATGTTCTCGTAGTCCAGGGGCAGGGCCACCCTCACCCTGATGTCTGCGCGGCCCTGGACGGCGGTGGGGGAGATGGTGAAGTACTCCGAATGGTTCCCCCGCAGGAACACCTGGAACATGCTGTTGACCCCCTGTGGAGAAGAAGAGAACTGCAGCCTCAGAGACACCAGAGGATCAACATCCATGACACGCGTCCCCTTCAGGGCGCCGTCCTCTCAGCACAGGGTTGGCGGTGTGATGCCCGGCTCAGTGACCTTGAGCAAGGCACCAACACACAGTGTGACCTCCAGAGGCTGTGAGGTGCTCTATGCTTCTTTGACCTCTGAGCGCCTCTCTCCTGGAGGTCGACCCCCGAACACATCTGCATACAGACGAGGTCACGATGACATCACCGCCCAGGCGCCCGGGCCGGGCTGAGGACACGCCTCCAGAGCTCCGCTGTCTGGATGCGACCAGAGGAGGGTCGATGGCGTCACGCTGCCGCCGTGTTGTTGTTGTTGTTGTTGTTGTCATCTCTGGCAGCGCCACAGCGCTGATGACTCTCTTTAAAAGACCATCCAATATGCAGGATGTCACCAACGGCACAGGGACGGAATTGCCCGTCAATCTGCGGGTGCCTAGAAGCCCCAACAACAGACCAGTAACTGCCCAGTAACAGACCAACAACAGACCAGTAACAGACCATTAACTGCCCAGTAACAGACCAGTAACCGACTCTAGCGGCAGCTCAAGGAGCAGTAACCACCTCATCACCGCCTCAGGGAAGACGCTTTAATCCTCCTACCGCCCACCAGGGGGGAGGCACCGGCAGCGGGGTGTCAAGAGTGTGTGTGTGTGTGTGTGTGTGTGTGGGGGGGTGTGTGTGTGTGTGTGTGTGTGTGTGTGTGTGCGTGCAGCTCTAAAGGAAGAGTGTCTCAGACTCTCCTGGAGGAGGAGAGTGAGGGTCTCCTGGCCTGGAGCCTCCTGAGTTACACCATGAACAAGCAGTGGGCTGCTCATGGGCTGAGGAAGAGGAAGAGGAAGAGGAAGAGGAAGAGCTGCATGTGTGTGAACGCTGGTGGTCCCACACAGAGGAACCGCCTAAGGCAGGCCAAGAGCCCCCCCTCCTCCTCCGTCAGCCCGCCTTGTGCACCCCCCAACCCCAAATCTCTCTCTCTCTCCCCCTCGCTCTCTCTCCCCCCCCCCCCAGTTATCTGTCACATTCCTCGTGGCGCTGCTGAATCAATCAGTCCACCAGCTTCGTCTTTTCTCCACCAGGTGATTGATTTTCCTCGTTAGGTTTAATTTGACGCTCCATCCTGACTCGTCCACAGACAATTAAAATATAGTCGAGTCCAATCCACTGGTTTGAGAGAGAGAGAGAGAAGAACAGAGAGAGAAAGAGAGTGAGACCGAGACAGAGAGAGAGAGAGAGAAGAACAGAGAGAGAAAGAGAGTGAGACCGAGACAGAGAGAGAGAGAGAGAGAGAAGAACAGAGAGAGAAAGAGAGTGAGACCGAGACAGAGAGAGAGAGAGAGAGAGAAGAACAGAGAGAGAAAGAGAGTGAGACCGAGACAGAGAGAGAGAGAGAGAGAGAAGAACAGAGAGAGAAAGAGAGTGAGACCGAGACAGAGAGAGAGAGACAGAGAGAGAGAGAGAAAGAACAGAGAGAGAGAGAGAGACCGAGACAGAGAGAGAGAGAGAGAGAAGAACAGAGAGAGAAAGAGAGTGAGACCGAGACAGAGAGAGAGAGACAGAGAGAGAGAGAGAGAGAGAGAGAGATTGACAGTACATGCCTGAAGTGAGAAAAGTGGTGTGTGTGTGTGTGTGTGTGTATGTGGTCAGCAGCCATGTACAACAGCACACTTTAGTTTGTCTACTATGTCCCATTAGTTGCATCTATCAACGGACACACACACACACACACACACACACACACGCACGCGCACATGCACACACACACACACACACACACACACACACACACACACACACACACACACACAGGGGACTTGGATCAGGGCTCTCTGATCTCATTGCGGTTCCTCCGCGTTGGACCGGGTCAGGGGGTCAGGGGGTCAGGGGGTCAGGGGGTCAGGGGGTCAGGGCTCGTGGAGCTGCCCTCTCCTCAGGCATCGGGTCCACCCACCTCGTCCTTGTCCTCCGCCTGGATGAAGAGGGGCAGGGCGAAGCCCACCTGGGCCAGCTCGGTGATCAGGACCCGGTACTCGGAGCTGTTGAACGTCGGGGCGTTGTCGTTCCTGTCGATCAGCAGGATGGTGAACGTGGTCTTCACCGTCGCCTCGGAGGGACTGCGGTCCTCTTTCAGCTCGGTGGCCTGGTAGAGAGAGAGAGGGGGGAGAGGGGGGGAGGGGGAGAGAGAGAGACAGAGGGGAGAGAGAGAGGGGAGAGAGGGAGAGAGGGGAAGAGAGAGAGAGACAGAGGGGGAGAGGGATAGAGGAGAGGGGAGGAAGAGGGGGGAGAAGAGGGGGGGAGAGGGGGAGGGGGGGGAGAGAGCCAGAGGGGAGAGAGGGGGAGAGAGGGGAGAGAGAGAGAGGAGAGGGGGAGAGAGAGAGAGAGGGAGAGAGAGGGGAGAGACAGAGGGGGAGGAGAGAGAGAAGGAGAGAGAGAGACACAGGGGGGAGCGAGAGAGAGGGATAGAGAGAGAGAGGGAGAGAGAGAAAGGGAGAGAGAGAGACACACAGGGGGGAGCGAGGGAGAGGGAGAGGGAGAGAGAGAGAGAGATTGCACTGAAATGTCATTTGCAGCAGGCGGTCAGCAGCAGGTATTTACAGCTGTTCATTTATTGGATCAAAGGTGGACAGACGACTCAAAGCAATCATAGAAATGGGCTCAAAGTGAGGGCAAGAGCAGGCCACACACACACTCACACACTCTCACACACACACACACACACACTCACACACTCACACACACTCACTCTCACACAATGAGATCCAGGAGAAAGGAGTCCCGTTTGAGGACCCCATCTCGCTCTCCCGGCCTCTCGGAGGAGAGTAACTGGGCGATGTATTGACGGAGGCGTGTCACAGGAACCGCGGCCCTCTGGGTAATCACGTAGTTTAGTGGATCATTTGACCTCCACCTCCACGCAGCGCTGTCTAAGCTGCCGGAGCGGAGCATTAGTAGTATTCCTGTGGCCGCCGTGATCAATAGCAGCTCTCAGGGAGCGGCAGGCGGCGGGGAATCCATATCTTATAAAAACATGCTGGGCGTCGCTTATCTCTTCTGCTTTGGCTTTTTCATTTTCAGCACTTTTGCTTATTCTACTTTTTTTCTTCGTAATTATTGATTTCAATTAAAAAGATGAAGGTGGAAGATGTGAGCCGGCGTCCTTAAAAATATTAAAACCCAGTCGTCGTATTTCTCAGACACGAATGTCACAGAACCGTCTCCCGGAGCGGCGAGGAGGCGGAGCCACGAGGGCCGCAGAGCGCCGAGCGCCCTCAGGGGGCGCTGTAGAGCGGTCCTGAGCGGTGTAGAACGGGGCAGGTGTAGAGCGGTAACCCTAACCCTAACACCCCCCCCCAGCTCACCTTAACCGTGAGGGAGAACCCTGCGGAGTAGAGCGGGTTCTCTCGGTCCAGCTGGCCGTTCACCGTCAGAGACCCGCTGATGTAGTTCAGGGAGAACACGCTGTTGGTGTTCCCTGGATGGAGAGATGGAGAGAGAGAGGGAAAGAGAGAGAGAGGAGAGAGAGATATTTGACAAACTAAATGACTTGTAACACTTCTTCATCGCTGCAGCACCAATCCTCAAAGAACTCGTCCGTGAGGCTCCTAAAAAATAAACCAGTGGCCACAGGGGGCGGAGCCACCTACAGGACCCTGATGAGACCCACAGGGGGCGGAGCCACCTACAGGACCCTGATGAGACCCACAGGGGGCGGAGCCACCTACAGGACCCTGATGAGACCCACAGGGGGCGGAGCCACCTACAGGACCCTGATGAGACCCACAGGGGGCGGAGCCACCCACAATGAAACACTCCCTGCCTTCCTGACGAGGTGCTGTGTGTGTGTGTGTCACTCTGGAGTCTCGTGTGTACACAAAGAGTGTAGCTCACAGAGTGCGTCTCTGATGTGGGACTCGGGGGATCGGCCGAGCTTTCACATTACCGACAGAACTGGACTGGAACACGAGAAACCACAACGAGATTTAGTCTAGGGAACACACACACACACACTCACTCACTCGGGAAATGCCCACGAGGCGCACACGCACAAACACACATAAACACAGTGCAGTGGCTTCAATAGAGTAATCCACATAATGTTCCTCATCCAGTGATCTCAGCTTCATCAAAGCTTTGAACACAAGAGGACCAAAAGAGGACCAGAAGAGGACCACAATAAGCTGGTGAGGAGGTTCTGCAGTTTAGTCGGCATGGGGGGGGGGCACTGCGATGGGGCAGGCAGCCAGCGGGGGGGGGGGGGGGGGCTAAATGTACACACATTAGTGTCTCTGCAGCTTCTCGCCCAGAGCAACACATGTTGATGATGAGCTCTGAGTTATTGTGTTGGAACTACACTCACCTCTCCTCCGCCACGCACTGTGACAGCGCGGAGTGTGTGAGTGAGTGTGTGCGTGTGTTAGTGAGTGTGTGTTAGTGAGTGTGAGTGTGTGAGTGTGTGAGTGTGTGTGTGTGTGTGTGTGTGTGTGGGCCCTGTGGGTGTCTTGCCATTGGCAGGCGAGCTGCATTTCATGAATACTCGATGAAGTAGTTTCATCAAAAGTTTTTCTCGGGGAAACAAAAAGGTTCAAGGACGAATGTTTGAGAGGAAGGAACCTCCACCGCGGGGGGCGGAGTCTCACAGGCAGACCTCCACCCAGAGGAGACAGACCTCCACCCAGACAGACCTCCACCCAGAGACAGACCTCCACCCAGACAGCCCTCCACCCAGAGGAGAGAGACCTCCACCCAGAGAGAGACCTCCACCCAGAGGAGAGAGACCTCCACCCAGAGAGAGACCTCCACCCAGAGAGCCATGGATGGAGTCTTCATCTCCAGCCTCCAGAGGAGCAGCCGTCATCGTGGACACATCCTCCTGCTGGTCGAGAGAGGGATCATAAAGACCCTTTAAGGGGAGAGACCTCTGGCAGTACCGGGCTCCACCACCAGTCCAACAGAACCTCCACGGTCCCACTGCTGTGGTGCTGAGGCTCCTCCTCCTTCACCGTCTCTTGACCTCAGCTCCCACGCCTGATTCTCAAGCCGGTCACAGACGGAAGAATCGACCTACAATCTTCAGGTCTCACGGACAATAATCGCCCTGGGAGCTATCGACCGCCGGCTTTGATCCGCGGCCCGGCGTCACATGTTCCCTGTGAAGCCGAGCATCGAGCCTCTTACCGCTCCTTGGGGTAATTGTTGTCGTCGACGACAGGTCGGCTGATATCTGACGGTCTGGACGGCTGCAGGTGGATGAGGATGAGCTGCGGCTGAGAGGACGTCAGCCCAGAGGAGAACCTCCAACACCGGAGACCCCGCTGGAAG
>CM070100.1:21996486-22028986 GCA_036178185.1 Liparis tanakae | reverse complement strand
CCGAGCTGTAAATCTGAGATCATAACTCAGACATGTGTTTTTAACCACATCCCCCCCCCCCCCCCGACACCTGCTCCCAACACACTGGGTAATGCAGGAGGAGGCGCACAGGGCAGGAGGAGGAGCAGAGGAGCACGGGGCAAGAGGAGGAGAGGAGGAGCACGGGGCAGGAGTAGGAGCATGGGGCAGAAAGAGGAGCGGAGGAGCACGGGTAGGAGGAGAGGAGGAGTATGGGGCAGGAGGAGGAGAGGAGGAGCCCGGGGCAGGAGGAGGAGCCCGGGGCAGGAGGAGGAGAGGAGGATCCCGGGGCAGGAGGAGGAGCGTTAGCAGGAGCTCACCAGGGGGACGTGCTCCTGGATGTTGGTGCTGTAGGGCAGGTTGGTGAACACCGGGTCCATGTCCTGGATGTCCGTGATGCTGATGGCCAGGTTGGCGAGGCGGGACAGAGGCCTCAGCTTGTCCTGGTCCTGCAACAGAAGACGAGGCTTTAGGGCGCCGGGCTCGGGGCGCCGGGCTCGGGGCGCCGGGCCCGGGGGGCGGCGCTGACCGTGGCGTTGACGGTCAGCTGGTAGGCCGACGTGGCCTCGTAGTCCAGCGGCTGGGCCACCGTGACGGTCCCGCGGGCGCCGTCGATGGAGAAGAAGGGAGACGGAGGCTGGAAGGAGAAGAGGATGCTGCCCCCGGTGCCCTGGTCCGGGTCCGTGGCGTTCACCATGAACACGGAGCGGCCCACCGCCGTGTTCTGGAACACACACACACACACACACACACACACACACGCCAATGAGAATGTACACAGAGGTTTCCAGTTACAATACTGTACCCGAGAGCAGAGCGTTTACTGCAGGGAAGTGACCTCTGAGGTGACCTCTGAGGTGACCTCTGAGGTGACCTCTGAGGTGACCTCTGAGGAGTGTCTTCTCCATCTGAGACCACACGGTGAATAACCGTCTGAGCTGCGTGTCTCTGCTGGCCGTGTTGTGTGTGCGGAGTCGTCTTCTTTCGAGGGAACACCTGTATACAGGTGCCCGCCGCCCGCCGCCCGCCGCCGGAGCTCAGCCACAACTCATGAATCAAACTCGAGGGACGCTTCAGATGCTGCTGCCGTCTGTGATCAACTTTAGTGATGTCACAGAGACAGTCTGATCATTGGGCTTTAGATCTGTGTGTGTGTGCACATCTTTTTGGATGAGATCTGATCTGTGTGTGTCTGTGTGTGTGTGTGCACATCTTTTTGGATGAGATCTGTGTGTGTGTGTGATATGACGTACCCTGAAGCATGCCGGCTTCTATCTCTCTACACAGCAGCTCGTTAGAGAATGAATCATAAACACCTCGCAGAGTCAGATACCACAAGGTTCAGTAAATAACACACACACACACACACACACACACACACACACACACACACACACACACACACACACACACACACACACACACACACACACACACACACACACACACACACACACACACACACACACACACACACACACACACACACACTCTTGATCTTATTATTTATACTTTTATAGTCACGATTTAAATGAAATGAGGGAGTCTATCCTGTGACGTCCGTGTTGCTCTTGCAGTTTAAAACCAGAGGACGGGAGAGGAAGACGGAGACAGACCCCCCCCCCCCCCCACCCCCCCAGACACCAGGGAGTCCCTCTCTGCAAGCCGAAGCCAGCCGGTCTCCCGGGGCAGAACTTCAACAGGACTTGTGGGGCCCATGAGAGTCCACGGACCCAAAGCTCAAGACTACAAGTCCCAGAGTCTGAGACCGTGAGGCTGAAGTCCGCCGGCAGCTGGACTCCAGTGGCTCCGTCAGCTCTCTGCTCGGGGGAGTCCTGCGGCGCCCCGCTGCTCCTTCAGGTCCATCTGGCCGACTCAGACTGAGCGTGAAGGTAAATTAAACTCTTCAGGTCCCCGAGCTAAAAGCCACGGAATATTAAAATATGACATTCTATGCATTTAACATTTCTCTGAAGCCTAATCGTCACGTATCAGCCTGAATGAGAGAGATCAGGGACAATGCATTGGGAGCGTGTGGCTGTGACTCATTAGAACACCAGACAACTAAAGTACCCCCTGCTCAGCCTCCAGAGGAACCGTAGAGCGGCTCAGCAGCTCCATCAGCTCTCTTCATTATATCCGGCTAACATGCCTACGTTACCATTCAGCACCATCACGCTCTCCCATCACCAGCTGACGGAGGAGGAGGCGTGTCCTCCCGGACGGCTCACGTGATTGGTCGTCCGTGTGTCTAGAACCAATCACAGCCAAGGGGCCATTTAGAGGCCAATTCACCTGAGCTGCTGGTCTCTGGCCTGAGGAACCCGGAGAACCTGCAGAACCCGGATGGAACCCACGCTGCCACGGGGGGAACATTCAACTCCACACAGAGGGACCCCCCAGACCGGGATCCGGACCCGGTCCCTTCTCGCTGTGAGGACGCAATCAAACTCTGAGGAAGGGACTTCATCAGCCAGAGATACCTGAATCCTACTCGGGTCCAAGCTGACGGCTGGAGGACTTCATCAGAGAGGGGTGACGTAGACCTGGTTCTGACCCGTCACTGAGTAGGACCCCTGAGAGGGGTGCTGTGGCCTGGTTCTGACCCATCACCTCTCACTGAGTAGGACCCCTGAGAGGGGTGCTGTGGCCTGGTTCTGACCCATCACCTCTCACTGAGTAGGACCCCTGAGAGGGGTGCTGTGGCCTGGTTCTGACCCATCACCTCTCACTGAGTAGGACCCCTGAGAGGGGTGCTGTGGCCTGGTTCTGCCGTCCCGCTCCACCTCTGCAGCCCAGCGGGGGCTCCCTGGTAAAGGCGGCGCTCCCCTCACTCTCTAGAGCACAAAGCCGTCATTGTGCCGGCGGCGTGGAGGCGTGGTGACTCTCAGGCCGAGCGGCGCTCCGGCCCCCTGCTGCTCGCGGCTCCAGAGGTCCAGCTGTTCGGCACAATAGAGCCGTGATTACACCTCCGCGGCCCCCGGGGCCCGGCTCCGCCCCGGCTCTCGGCTCCCGGCTCTCGGCTTCCAGCCCAGCAGGAACGTGATTATTCGCTCGGCAGCTCGCCGCCTGCCTCCCACACGTGCCGCTTTGTTACGCAGCCGACGGCCATTATTCTGATCGGTGAGAGTTTCGCCGATGAAGACAAAAAAATAATCTTTAGAATAAGGTGAGCTGTAAAGGAAGGAATGTGGGAATTAAAAGGCTTGATAAACACATGCAGCATGTTCCTGTTCCTGATTGGCTGGTGTCAGAGAACAGCTGGACAGCTGCTCTCTGACCTGATGGGTCCACCTGAAGGTCTGAACACAGCTCATCTTTTGGGCCGTGGGAACATCATTCAGTCACACTGAGCTGCGTCTAAAGAGGAGGAGCCTCATCCTCAGCATCCTTCATCCTCATCCTCAGCATCCTTCATCCTCAGCATCCCTCAGCATCTTCAGCCTCAGCATCTTCAGCCTCAGCATCTTCAGCCTCAGCATCTTCAGCCTCAACATGTTCATCCTCAGCATCCCTCAGTATCTTCATCCTCAGCATCCCTCAGCATCTTCATCCTCAGCATCCCTCAGCATCCTCATCCTCAGCATCCTTCATCCTCAGCCTCAGCATCCTTCATCCTCATCCTCAGCATCTTCATCCTCAGCATCCCTCAGCATCTTCATCCTCAGCATCCCTCAGCATCCTCATCCTCAGCATCCTTCATCCTCAGCCTCAGCATCCTTCATCTTCATCCTCAGCATCTTCATCCTCAGCATCCCTCAGCATCTTCAGCCTCAGCATCCCTCAGCCTCCGCATCTTCATCCTCAGCATCCCTCATCCTCAGCATCTTCATCCTCAGCATCCCTCATCCTCAGCATTCCTCATCCTCCGCATCTTCATCCTCAGCATCCCTCATCCTCCGCATCTTCAGCCTCAGCATCCCTCATCCTCCGCATCTTCATCCTCAGCATCCCTCATCCTCAGCATCTTCAGCCTCAGCATCCCTCATCCTCAGCATCCCTCATCCTCCGCATCTTCATCCTCAGCATCCCTCATCCTCAGCATCTTCATCCTCAGCATCCCTCATCCTCAGCATCCCTCAGCATCTTCAGCCTCAGCATCCCTCATCCTCAGCATCTTCAGCCTCAGCATCCCTCATCCTCAGCATCTTCATCCTCAGCATCTTCATCCTCAGCATCCCTCATCCTCAGCATCCCTCAGCCTCTGCATCTTCATCCTCAGCATCCCTCATCCTCAGCATCTTCATCCTCAGCATCCCTCATCCTCAGCATCTTCATCCTCAGCATCCCTCATCCTCAGCATCTTCATCCTCAGCATCCCTCATCCTCAGCATCTTCAGCCTCAGCATCCCTCATCCTCAGCATCCCTCAGCCTCAGCATCTTCAGCCTCAGCATCCCTCAGCCTCAGCATCTTCAGCCTCAGCATCCCTCATCCTCAGCATCCCTCATCCTCAGCATCCCTCAGCCTCAGCATCCCTCAGCCTCAGCATCCCTCAGCCTCAGCATCCCTCATCCTCAGCATCTTCATCCTCAGCATCCCTCATCCTCAGCATCCCTCAGCCTCTGCATCTTCATCCTCAGCATCCCTCATCCTCAGCATCTTCATCCTCAGCATCCCTCATCCTCAGCATCTTCATCCTCAGCATCCCTCATCCTCAGCATCTTCAGCCTCAGCATCCCTCAGCCTCTGCATCTTCATCCTCAGCATCCCTCATCCTCAGCATCTTCATCCTCAGCATCCCTCATCCTCAGCATCTTCATCCTCAGCATCCCTCATCCTCAGCATCTTCAGCCTCAGCATCCCTCATCCTCAGCATCTTCATCCTCAGCATCCCTCATCCTCAGCATCCCTCAGCCTCTGCATCTTCATCCTCAGCATCCCTCAGCCTCAGCATCCCTCAGCCTCAGCATCCCTCATCCTCAGCATCCCTCAGCCTCAGCATCCCTCATCCTCAGCATCCCTCAGCCTCAGCATCCCTCAGCCTCAGCATCCCTCATCCTCAGCATCCCTCAGCATCTTCAGCCTCAGCATCCTCATCCTCAGCATCCCTCATCCTCAGCAACTTCAGCCTCAGCATCCCTCATCCTCAGCATCTTCATCCGCAGCATCTTCATCCTCAGCATCCCTCATCCTCAGCATCCCTCAGCCTCTGCATCTTCATCCTCAGCATCCCTCATCATCCTCCTCAGCATCCTTCATCCTCAGCATCCCTCATCCTCAGCATCTTCATCCTCAGCATCCCTCATCCTCAGCATCTTCATCCTCAGCATCCCTCATCCTCAGCATCTTCAGCCTCAGCATCCCTCATCCTCAGCATCCCTCAGCCTCAGCATCCCTCAGCCTCAGCATCCCTCATCCTCAGCATCCCTCATCCTCAGCATCTTCAGCCTCAGCATCCCTCATCCTCAGCATCCCTCATCCTCAGCATCTTCAGCCTCAGCATCCCTCATCCTCAGCATCCCTCATCCTCAGCATCCCTCATCCTCAGCATCCCTCATCCTCAGCATCCCTCAGCATCTTCAGCCTCAGCATCCCTCATCCTCAGCATCCCTCATCCTCAGCATCCCTCATCCTCAGCATCCCTCATCCTCAGCATCCCTCATCCTCAGCATCCCTCATCCTCAGCATCTTCAGCCTCAGCATCCCTCATCCTCCGCATCCCTCATCCTCAGCATCCTCAGCATCCCCCTCATCCTCAGCATCCTTCAGCCTCAGCATCCCTCATCCTCAGCATCCCTCATCCTCAGCATCTTCATCCTCAGCATCCCTCATCCTCAGCATCTTCATCCTCAGCATCCCTCATCCTCAGCATCCCTCATCCTCAGCATCCCTCATCCTCAGCATCCCTCATCCTCAGCATCCCTCATCCTCAGCATCCCTCATCCTCAGCATCCCTCATCCTCAGCATCCCTCATCCTCAGCATCTTCAGCCTCAGCATCCCATCCTCAGCATCCCTCAGCCCTCAGCATCCCTCAGCCTCAGCATCCCTCATCCTCAGCATCCCTCATCCTCAGCATCCCTCATCCTCAGCATCCCTCATCCTCAGCATCCCTCATCCTCAGCATCCCTCATCCTCAGCATCCCTCATCCTCAGCATCCCTCAGCATCTTCAGCCTCAGCATCCCTCATCCTCCGCATCCCTCATCCTCAGCATCTTCATCCTCAGCATCCCTCATCCTCAGCATCCCTCATCCTCAGCATCTTCATCCTCAGCATCCCTCATCCTCAGCATCCCTCAGCCTCAGCATCCCTCATCCTCAGCATCCCTCATCCTCCGCATCTTCAGCCTCAGCATCCCTCATCCTCAGCATCTTCATCCTCAGCATCCCTCATCCTCAGCATCCCTCAGCATCTTCAGCCTCAGCATCCCTCATCCTCCGCATCCCTCATCCTCAGCATCCCTCATCCTCAGCATCCCTCATCCTCAGCCTCAGCATCCATCATCCTCAGCATCCCTCAGCCTCAGCATCCCTCAGCCTCAGCATCCCTCAGCCACCAGCTTTAAGCCAGAGTCAAGAAGACCCGAATAACAAATGAACGATCACATTCCTGAGCGTAACCACGATGTGATGGATGCACCATGTGGAGAGGGGTACGTGACGGGGTACGTGATGGGGTACATGATTGGGTACGTGACAGGGTACCTGACGGGGTACATGACGGGGTACGTGACGGGGTACGTGACGGGGTACCTGACGGGGTCCAGCTCCAGGTGAATCACAAGAACACTTCCATTCATCACAAGGACACTCAAAGACATTTCTCACATTTGAAATGAGCTTATCAATAATTCACTGGTTCTGAAACAAGACTAAGTGTCCTTCATCTGCTAGGCTCCACCACTAAGTGGGGAGCATTTCACAAAATGATTTATATGCAGAGTTTAGTTTGGTTTCCTTGAAACAGTTTTGAATAAAAAAACAAGCATCAAGATGATTAACATGTGAGTTAGTGTTCTGTGTTTACTAGATACAATAAATATCATCTAACAATCAATATCATCAAACTATCACTATTATCAAACAATGAATACCATCAAACAATCAATACCATCAAACTATCAATATCATCAAACTATCAATACCATCAAACAATCAATATCATCAAACTATCAATATCATCAAACTACCAATATCATCCACATCAGGCTGGCAGAGCAGTGTCTGGAAGGCATCAATAGATTACAGATATATATATATATATATATATATATATATATATATATATATATATATATATATATATATATATATATATATATATTAGTTTGTATTTTTCATTCTACATTGTTCTTCTGCCGTAAAGACTCAAACAGGGTTGCCTCTAGGACCCAGCGCCTCACGCTGAGCTCAGAGCGGCCATGAGCACATGGGGGCGGGGCTTAGGGGAGCGATGGGTATCTTTGTGTTTTTTCCATATCGGTGATAAACCGGTATGGAAAAAATGACACGGGCCTAAACAGTACTCGCATTTAAAAGAATATTGACAATGACGACATTAAAAGACTCTCCGGCTATATTCCCTGATGAAGCCGTTACCATGGAGCACTGAGAAACGGATAGCAGACTGTCGCGCTCTTAGCTAGCTTAACCATGGTTATAATGGCTAATTTATTATTTGTTGGCCTACTTTTATGAATGCAAGACTTGCAGTCAACGTGAGTTCAGGCTGCTCATCACCTGTCTCCAGGTGTTCAGGGGGCGTCTCCACATCGAGTCCAGCCTGACCGGTTGTCACGTGTTACCCCCTGAAGGGAGACACGCTCCAGATGTTGCTCCAGATGTTGCGCTGTCAACACACCAAGACATCCGTAGCTGCGTCACTGTCTGTGCTCCGCTAATATAACTCGTTTGTTTAAGACAATAACTGCATTAATTGTGAGCAGACAACCTCAGACTAAACATCACACACACAACTGTCCCCGGACACAACACGTGACTGTCTCCTCTCCATGGACCACGTCCTCCTCACGCGGGTCACTGACGCTACAATGGTGCTAAGACGCTAGCGCGATTAGCAACTGCTAGCTAAACGTCGCGAGCCATAATTATCCGTCTTTTCTTTAACTATTACAGTTAATAACTATCAGAGTACAGCTCCGCACAGCGAGCGAACATCACATTCATATAGATATGCGCTTGTGTTCGGTTCTCACCTGAACACCTGTGACAGACTCTCATTATAGCTGCGTCACTGTCACCTGCTGGTCTCACTTGTTGGTTTACGACAAGAATGACGGCGCCAGTCAACGCAAATCCCGCTACTGCCCCCTACTGGCGAACACCAGTGTCGCCCTGCAGCTACTTCAGGTGAAAGGTGTTAACACAACGCGTTTAAAATGATTAGAACAAGAAAATAAGTATGATGGGGAAAGGTACTAACACTACACAATACAATAACAATTCTGACAACAATATTTGCTCTTAAAATGTCCAGGGTGCCAGATACACGCCTTCAACATGAAATGATAGGCTGTCCTGCTGACAGGGCGGAGTCACCACAGAAGTTCAAAATAATAGTTTTTTTCAAATTCAATCGGCTCAGGCCCCAAAAGGGGACAGATGGGGGCGGGGCTTAGGGGGGGCATATGGGGGCGGGGCTTAGGAGGGGACACATGGGGGCGGGGCTTACCACATATGGGCGGGCTTAGGAGGGGACACATAGGGCAGGGCTTAGGAGGGGGCACATGGGAGCGGGGCATAGGAGGGGACACATGGGGGCGGGGCTTATGAGGGCTCTCAGTGACCTCTCTGAAACTCCTCCACATCCAACGGCTGCAAACCGTCCACCTCAGGACTGTCGCTGCAGGAGCTCCACAGAAAGCTCTGGAGCTACAGACCTCACCCTCAGAAACATGGAGGATCCACTTGAACACGGGGCTGTTGTGAGCGGGTAAACACGCCAACACGTCAACACGTCAACACGCCAACACGCCAACACGCCAACACGCCAACACGCCAACACGCCGGCTCCTGAGCTCAGAGGGCTGAAGTCGTTCACACATGTTTAGAGAGAACCAGAAATATAGAAAGTGACAGAGCGTCGGCTGAAGTCTCCCTCTCTCCTCAGAGGACGAGCCCTGTGCTGAGTGTCCCTCAGAGGACGAGGGGGGGCAGGGGACGGATGTTTAAGGACCCCCCCCCCCAAAAGGGATGAAAGGTGTGAACGGCAGCAGATAAGAGAGCCGGCGGGTTGATTTCCTCTTCCTCGATATCTGTTCTCATAATGTTCTTCCACTTTTTTCAAGTCATTTTTTAAAACAGGATTAAATGCTAATGAGCGAGCAGCTGATTATCATATAAACGGTGGATGCCTCGAGGGGCAAGACGCTTATTTATTTATTTATTTATTTATCCTCACAGTGCCAACACAACACCGACTTCAATCAGCCAACACTTCCTCTAAAGACGTCAGGGAGCCGGGGACGGGAGGCAGTGTGTGTGTGTGTGTGAGTGTGAGTGTGAGTGTTTGTGTCTGTGTGTGTGTGTGTGTGTGTGTGTGTGTGAGTGTGTGTGTGTGTGTGTGTGAGAGTGTGTGTGTGTGTGAGAGTGTGTGTGTGTATGTGTGTGAGTAGAGAGACCTGCAGCGTCCATGGCTTCATGAGCATTGTGTTCAACAAGCGTCTTCTGCCCGCGGCCTCACACTCCTCCTCTTCCTCCTCCTCTTCCTCCTCCTCTTCCTCTTCCTCCTCCTCTTCCTCCTCCTCTTCCTCTTCCTTCTCCTCTTCCTGTCTGTGGAGCGCTCCGATGGAGACGCTACAGTTACAGTTATCTCCATATCGTAGTCATATCGTTTCTGGAGCTGTATTCTGATCCGGGGTCAGAGCCGGGTCAGAAGGTTCTGTGTTCTGCGTTCTGTGTTCTGTGTTCTGTGTTCTCAGAGAGCGTCCCCCGGGGCGTCTGGCCTGCTCGTGACTTCCTGTCTGCAGCAGGAAGTCACGCTGAGCCGCTCCGTGTTTGTGATTCATGAACAACTTCCGTGTTGAAGTTGAAAGGAAGCTGTGATGAAGTTGACAGCAGCCTGCAGGTCTGAGGAGGCCTCACCGCGCTGCTGAGGCTCAGGGACACACGGGCCTGCTGCTCCACGCAGAGGGCGGAGCAGAGGACGGAGGACACACATGGACACCGTCACACACCACCCAGAGGACATGTCCTCCATGGGGCGGGGCCTCAGTGAAGAGACAACGCGCGTCAGCTGAGTGGAGACACACAGGACAGCTATTGGCATGTTGCTGGCATTCTGGTGGCATGTTGGTGGCATGTTGCAGAGCAAGCATAGTACAGCAGCACCGCGGCCCACTGACGGCTCTGAGCCTGCCTGAAGCCACCGGTCAGAACGCAGCGCCCATACGCAGGGTCAAGGTCAAGGTCGGGGCCAAGGTCAAGGTCAGGGTTAGCAACCCGCTGACATCTCTGAGTCTCCATTAGACGCCTCCTGTCTGCAGCCACCAGCTGACAGGAGGACGCTTCAACGTAGCGGCTGTTCTAGCTGCTCTAGCCGCTCTAGCTGCTCTAGCCGTTCTAGCTGTTCTAGCTGCTCTAGCCGCTCTAGCCGTTCTAGCTGCTCTAGCTGTTCTAGCCATTCTAGCTGCTCTAGCTGCTCTAACCGCTCTAGCTGCTCTAGCCGCTCTAGCCGTTCTAGCTGTTCTAGCTGCTCTAGCCGCTCTAGCCGTTCTAGCTGCTCTAGCTGTTCTAGCCGTTCTAGCTGCTCTAGCTGCTCTAACCGCTCTAGCTGCTCTAGCTGCTCTAGCCGTTCTAGCTGCTCTAGCCGCTCTAGCTGCGTAATGATCTCCTGTTGAAGTGATCCTCACGCAGCTAGTTGGTACTTCCTACAACAATACACACATCCCAACCGGTTATTCCCATCATTGAATTCCTCTTTATCTCAATAAATGGAATGTGACGTTGTCAAGTGTAATTACATGTGCTGATGAGACTCCCGTAATGGAGTCTGGCCTCAGTTATTGATTCAGGCGACGCAGCTCAAGTGTTTCCTCCGTCTGGATGAACAGCTCTCGCTCTCTTCTGATCTCACTCTGTCTGAGCCTCTGTGCTCTCGTCTTTGTCCCTTTTATTCTACCTTTTCTCTAAGCTGGGGGGGGGCTCACAACGCACAACTCAATTATACATCAAAGCATTTCTGACACTAGGGAAAGCTCAGGAGCGGGGGGGGGGGGCGGTTGCTGGTGCCCATGTTGTGGGTGACTCCGGGGGAACAGAAGCTAGACCGCATGTCAGGAAGCTCCTGAGCCAATGACCCCCACCTCATCCCTGATGACCCCCACCTCATCCCTAACGACCCCCACCTCATCCCTGATGACCCCCACCTCATCCCTAATGACCCCCACCTCATCCCTAATGACCCCCACCTCATCCCTAATGACCCCCACCTCATCCCTAATGACCCCCACCTCATCCTAAATGACCCCCACCTCATCCTGAAAGACCCCCACCTCATCCTAAATTACCCCACCTCATCCCGAATGACCCCTCATCCCTAATGACCCCCACCTCATCCCTAATGACCCCCACCTCATCCCGACCGACCCCCACCTCATTCCTCATCCCGCTGAGCCTGAGCGGCCGACGGGAAGCCGAGCACACGGAGGGAACAATGTGGAGACGAGCGCGGTGATTTGTTTTACCTGGGTCCAAATTGTAACATTTAAATTAACATTTTAATTCCCCATGAGGAGCATACATGTGCATGGCTGAGTCCGCTGGTAGACTACGAGATATGAGCCACGCCCACGAAGTCCACAAGTACAGCCATCTTCCCATCTAGATCCTTCAAGTGTGTGTGTGTTTGTGTGTGTGGGTGTGTGTGTTTGTGTGTGTGTGTGTGTGTGTGTGTAGGTGTCTGTGTGTGTAGGTGTGTGTGTGCGTGTGTTTGTGTGTGTGTTTGTGTTTGTGTGTGCGAGTGTGTGTAGGTGTGTGTGTGTGCGTGTGTTTGTGTGTGTTTGTGTTTGTGTGTGTGAGTGTGTGTAGGTGTGTGTTTGTGTGTGTGTTTGTGTTTGTGTGTGAGTGTGTGTAGGTGTGTGTGTGTGTGTGTCCGTGCAGGTGTGTGTGTGTGGTGAGTTGTAAATGAAGTGCCACAGCAGACGCCATGTGACTCAATAGGCTGCTTAGCTGCATCAGGGATGTGACAGCGATGGCCTGAAACATCTGTTAGCACCTTCGTTAGCGTGAGAGCTGTTAGCTGTTGACGCTCTGTGGGAGACGACGTGTCACTGGAACCGCTACATAAAAACATATTGTAACTGCAAAGATGAGTCCAAGTCAGCTTGTTATAAAGATCAGATTTAAACTTCCACGGCTCACGGTGAGAGAAGCAGCGTCCTGGTCCTCTTCCTCTCTTCCTACTTCTCTGCAAGCTTCTTCCCTATATTACAGTGTCTTCAGTGTCTTTCTACCGTCTCTAATGTCTTTCTACCGTTTCTAATGTCTTTCTAATGTTGTTCTATCATCTCTAATGTCTTTCTACCATTTCTAATGTCTTCCTACCGTCTCTAATGTCTTCCTACCGTCTCTAATGTCTTCCTACCATCTCTAATGTCTTCCTACCGTCTCTAATGTCTTCCTACCGTCTCTAATGTCTTCCTACCATCTCTAATGTCTTCCTACCGTCTCTAGTGTCTTCCTACCGTCTCTAATGTCTTCCTACCGTCTCTAATGTCTTCCTACCATCTCTAATGTCTTCCTACCGTCTCTAATGTCTTCCTACCGTCTCTAATGTCTTCCTACCATCTCTAATGTCTTTCTACCGTCTCTAATGTCTTTTTACCATCTCTATTGTCTTTCTAATGTCGTTCTATCATCTCTAATATCTTCCTACCGTCTCTAATGTCTTTCTAATGTCTTTCTACCATCTCTAATGTCTTTCTACCATTTCTAATGTCTTTCTAATGTTGTTCTATCATCTATAATGTCTTTCTACCGTCTCTAATGTCTTTCTACCATCTCTAATGTCTTCCTATCATCTCTAATGTCTTTCTACCGTCTCTAATGTCTTTCTACCGCCTCTAATGTATTTCTACCATCTCTAATGTCTTCCTACCGTCTCTAATATCTTCCTACCGTCTCTAATGTCTTTCTACCATCTCTAATGTCATGTCTTTATACCGTCTCTAATGTCTTTCTACCGCCTCTAATGTATTTCTACCGTCTCTAATGTCTTCCTACCATCTCTAATATCTTTATACCATCTCTAATGTTTTTCTACCATCTCTAATGTCTTTCTAATGTCTTTCTACCATCTCTAATGTCTTTCTAATGTCGTTCTACCATCTCTAATATCTTTTTATCATCTCTAATGTCTTCCTAACATCTCTAATATCTTTTTATCATCTCTAATGTCTTCCTAACATCTCTAATATCTTTCTAACATCTCTAATATCTTTTTATCATCTCTAATGTCTTCCTAACATCTCTAATATCTTTCTAACATCTCTAATGTCTTTGTACCGTCTCTAATGTCTTTGTAGCATCCCTAATGTCTTTCTAACACCTTAATTGTGAAGTGACAGACACAACAGATTTGGGTGAGTTGTCTGTACTCTCCGAGTCTCTAAGACATCGAGACGGGGGAAGAATTGTTCTAAACCGGTGATCGGAGGCGATGAGAGCTGAGCAACACGCAGGATAATAATACGGAGCGCAGACGACAAGAGGCAAAACTGTCTCCACTGAAACCTGTCAGGACGCTCTGCCAAGTGTGGGGGGGGGGGGGGGCAGGTTGATTCATCCAAACGGAGAGTGGGGGGGAATCAAACTGTAATGGATTGTGGAAGTGCAAGCCGCCCCCCCCGTCAGAAACACACTGTTGGATGGTCGCTCACCTACAGGAGCGTGGGCTGATGTTGACAGACAGACCTGCACCACATCAAGGTGCTCTTCATGCTCAGGGGGATGAAGTAATGACGGAGGAAGAGAAGAAGAGAAGAAGACATGAAGAGAGGAAGAGAGGAAGACATCTTCCTTCAGCTGTAACCTCTGGACTGGAAACCATTGTTCTCCAGTCACCACGGCAACGCACTTAACACACAGGGGCATGACTCCTCTCAGGAGTTACATGGCGTCATGACATCATGACATGATGACATCATGGCATGATGACGTCATGGCATTATGACATCATGGCATTATGACATTAGGGCATGATGACATCTACAGTCGACTACACAGTTGCTTCTGAAAGCACGTCCTCGTTGTCTCGTTGCTTCTAATTGGCCGTCATATGAACAGCTTCTCATTGGCCGTCGTATGAACAGCTTCTCATATGAACAGCTTCTCATTGGCCGTCGTATGAACAGCTTCTCATTGGCTGTCGTATGAACAGCTTCTCATTGGCTGTCGTATGAACAGCTTCTCATTGGCCGTCGTATGAACAGCTTCTCATTGGCCGTCGTATGAACAGCTTCTCATTGGCCGTCGTATGAACAGCTTCTCATTGGCCGTCGTGAACTAATCTAAAAGTCTTCATTCAGGATAAAACACGACTTCTGCTTAGAACTGGGTTCCAGGTCCAGATCTGAGCCCGATGAGCCCGATGAGAACTGCTTCCCGTTTAACCTTCTCACTCCATCATTTCTCACTCCATCATTTCTCCTCCCTCTCTCCCTAAATCCCTCCGATGGCTCCGGGTCTTAGTGTCAGGCCGAGTTCTGTTGAGACCTGTCAACCCGCTCCACTCGGTACCCCCCATTCAATTACAGAGAGATGACATCACCACGGCTCAGCGACTGCTGGGCAGCGTGTGTGTGTGTGTGTGTGTGTGTGTGTTGGCGTGTGTAGAAATGAAGTCACACATATTTCATGAAACATTCCTCTCTGAAGGTTAAAGGTTCTGTAGAGCTCGGCAGAATGGAGACGACGTAGCGGCTCCAGCTCCTGACGGAGCGGCGTGTCTGACCAGGAGAGTCACCGCCTGTGGAAGCATCCGGATGGATCTCAGCTTCCAGGAGAGAAACAGACAGAGCAGGAGGGAGGAGCTCCTCTGTGTTCACATCAAACAGTCCTAATGGAGCTCCACCCGCCCACTGCACCACCTCCAGCACCAGCAGCGCTGTGCGCGTGTGTGTGAGTGAGTGTGTGAGTGTGTGTGTGTGTGTGTGTGTGTGTGTGTGTGTGTGAGTGTGTGTGAAATGCAGTCAGGCTATTCATCTCTAAACGGTTGTGAGGACTCTGAGCGCTGCGTCGCCATCGAGCCGTAGAACAAAGAACCTCTTCAGACTCACGGCGGAGAGTCAGTTAGGGACAGGGGGGTCCTGGGGGCCTCTGGGGGTCCTGGGGGCCTCTGGGGGTCCTGGGGGTCTCTGAGGGTCTCTGAGGGTCTCTGGTGGTCCTGGGGGTCCTGGGGGTTTCTGGGGGTCTCTGGGGGTCCTGGGGGTCTCTGAGGGTCTCTGGGGGTCCTGGGGGTTTCTGGGGGTCTCTGGGGGTCCTGGGGGTCTCTGGGGGTCTCTGATGGTCTCTGGGGGGTCCTGGGGGTCTCTGGGGGTCTCATGGGGTCCTGAGAGGTCCTGAGGGGTCCTGAGGAGTCTTGAGGGTCTCAGACCGGACTGGTCTGTCCTCGGTCCACCTCCACCTCCAGTCAGGCTTTACACCAGCAGCATCTCCCCTGATGGAGAACACCAGCAGCATCTCGTAGAGATGGAGTTCTCCTTCCTCCAGCGACTCCAGCCTGTGATGCAGTGATGTTGCAGCATGGTTGCTCTGGAGGGTTCTGGAGGGTTCTGGAGGGTTCTGGAGGGTTCTGGAGAGTTCTGGAGGGCTCTGGAGGGCTCTGGAGGGCTCTGGAGGGTCACAATGGAGCTGACCGGGTCGTGAATGCAGAGGAATGAAAGTCACGTGAAGGTGTGAGAGGAAACGTCTTTCCCAAACCTCCCCGGTCCGGGGGGAGAGGAACCACAGACTGGAGGTTCTGAACATGAAGGAATGCTCTGCGTCTCCCTGAGTTGTTTGGGCTTTTCTCTTGAAGTCACTCCAGCTGCTGTGGCCTCACTGCACCGGGTCTCACTGCACCGGGTCTCACTGCACCGGGCCTCACTGCACCGGGCCTCACTGCACCGGGTCTCACTGCACCGGGCCAGAGCTGAGGTCCGGAGCCTGAACCGCTCTACATTCATGGGCCTGACTTCAGGGACTGAGAGGAAAGCCGTCAGCTTTGAAGCTTTGGTGACGACTCAAAGAGATATGCGCTCCACATAAACAACAAGATGTGTGTGTGTGTGAGAGAGAAAGTGTGTGTGTGTGTGTGTGTGTGTGTGTGTGTGTGTGTGTGTGTGTGTGTATATGTATGTATGTGTGTGTGTGTTTGAGGATTTCAGCCCCTGTTTGAAGTCTTTCACTCCACTCTGGCAATTACCTCCATCAAGGATTAGATGAGCGAGAGGCGACAAGGAGAGAGGAGAGAGAGAGAGAGAGAGAGAGAGAGAGAGAGAGGGGAGGGAGAGAGAAAGGGAGAGAGATAGAGAGATGAGGAGAGTTAGAGAGAGAGGAGGAGACTTGGAAAGAGATGGAGAGAGGGAGAGAGGGAGAGAGTGAGAGCGAGAGAGAGAGGAGGAGAGTTAGAGAGAGAGGGAGAGAGAGAAAGAGAGGAGAGAGTTAGAGAGAGAGAGAGAGAGGAGGAGAGAGAGAGTTAGAGAGAGAGAGAGAGAGAGAGGAGAGGAGAGTTAGAGAGAGAGAGAGAGAGTTAGAGAGAAAGAGGAGGTCTCCACTGTGGGACTCTAAAGGGGGCGGAGCTCTCTACCTCCCCAGAGCTCCAGCAGGTGTTCCTGAAGATCAGGTCAAGTTATTAAACCCAGCAGAAGATGTCAGGAGGAGGAGGATTGACCTGCATGACCTTTGTTTGACCTTCATGATGTCATATGTACCTGTGATGGATCACCTGGCTACAGCCTTACCTCCGGGATGTGGACAGTGTACGGCTGGCCGTGGAACACCGGCGCGTTGTCGTTCACGTCTCCAATCTGGATGTTCACCGTGTCTTTGACCACCTGGGGGAGGAAACACCTGGTGAGGAAACACCTGGTGAGGAAACACCTGGAGAGGAAACACCTGGAGAGGAAACACCTGGAGAGGAAACACCTGGAGAACTGAAGTGAGGTTCAGCCTCTCCCCCACAGGGAGAGGCTGAACCTCAGAGTGTTTTAGGGACTGAAGGTGAGACAGGTGGGGGCACATCTCTTACCTCTTGGATGTCACTGACGTAGAACTCCACCTGCATCTCAGACTTTGTCTGTGAGACACAGAGATCATAGGAGTGAGACGCAGGACCACACCTGATCCTCTACACCTGGTCCTCTAGACCTGGTCCTCTAGACCTGATCCTCTACACCTGGTCCTCTAGAACTGGTCCTCTACACCTGGTCCTCTACACCTGGTCCTCTAGAACTGGTCCTCTACACCTGGTCCTCTATACCTGGTCCTCTACATCTGGTCCTCTACACCGGTCCTCTACACCTGGTCCTCTACACCTGGTCCTCTACACCTGGTCCTCTACATCTGGTCCTCTACACTCGGTCCTCTACACCTGGTCCTCTACATCTGGTCCTCTACACCTGGTCCTCTACATCTGGTCCTCTACACTCTGTCCTCTACACCTGGTCCTCTACATCTGGTCCTCTACACCTGGTCCTCTAGAACTGGTCCTCTACACCTGGTCCTCTACATCTGGTCCTCTACACCCGGTCCTCTAGACCTGGTCCTCTAGACCTGGTCCTCTACACCTGGTCCTCTACATCTGGTCCTCTACACCCGGTCCTCTACACCTGGTCCTCTACACCTGGTCCTCTACACCTGGTCCTCTACACCTGGTCCTCTACACCTGGTCCTCTACACCTGGTCCTCTACATCTGGTCCTCTACACCCGGTCCTCTAGACCTGGTCCTCTACACCCGGTCCTCTACACCTGGTCCTCTACATGGGGGGTCTCGTACCTCTCGGTCCAGCTGCTGCCGGAGCCAGACCACGCCGGTGTCCTTGTTGACGGAGAAGTACCTCATGGCCTCTTCTCCTGAAACGCCGTAAATCAGCGGTTCCCCCTCGTGGTCCGCGGCCTTCAGCTGGGCCACCGATGAACCTGCAGACGCAGAGCCACAGGTCAGAGGTCAGGGGTCAGAGGTCAGGGGTCAGGGGTCCCACAGAGTGAAAGGTAACGAAAGGTAAAGAACGTTACGTATGTAACTAGGGTTCTATGGCTCCTGGATGACCTTCAGAGGCGGAGCTTAGCTCTGGATATCTCCGTCTCACCACGAGCAGGTCGTGACCTCGGATGACCCCGCCAGGTATCAGTTCTGATGTCACCCTAAGATCAGTCCTACATAATCTACTCTGCTGACCTGCTGACCTGCTGGCCTGTTGACCTGCTGACCTGTTGACCTGCTGACCTTCTGACCTACTGACCTACTGACCTGCTGACCTGCTGACCTGCTGGCCTGTTGACCTGCTGACCTGCTGACCTTCTGACCTACTGACCTACTGACCTGCTGACCTTCTGACCTACTGACCTGTTGACCTGTTGACCTGCTGACCTACTGACCTGTTGACCTGCTGACCTACTGACCTGTTGACCTGCTGACCTACTGACCTGCTGACCTTCTGACCTACTTACCTGCTGACCTTTTGACCTTCTGACCTGTTGACCTGCTGACCTACTGACCTGTTGACCTTCTGACCTGCTGACCTTCTGACCTACTGACCTGCTGACCTGTTGACCTGACTCTCTGTCCCCCCCAGGACCCCGAGGTGAAGCCCTCCTCAGCGTGTGCCCAGAGGGCTGAGCGGCCCTCAGGCTTTATGAATACATCCTACTTTCCTATGAAAGGCAGAAATGACTAATTAATTTAACGATTTATGAACTCATTGCGTCTAATGACATTTATGCAAATTCATCCACTTTCAATACGAGTGCAAATTGAGCATTTTACTCATAGTCATCAATAATAAGTGACTTTGTTCAGCGCTCTGGACGGGGAGGACGTCTGTGTGTGTGAGGACGTGTGTATGTGAGGACGTGTGTGTGTGAGGACGTGTGTGTGTGAGGACGTGTGTGTGTGAGGACGTGTGTGTGAGGACGTCTGTGTGTGAGGACGTGTGTGTGTGAGGACGTGTGTGTGTGAGGACGTGTGTGTGTGAGGACGTGTGTGTGTGAGGACGTGTGTGTGAGGACGTGTGTGTGAGGACGTCTGTGTGTGAGGACGTGTGTGTGTGTGAGGACGTGTGTGTGTGAGGACGTGTGTGTGTGAGGACGTGTGTGTGTGTGAGGACGTGTGTGTGAGGACGTGTGTGTGTGAGGACGTGTGTGTGAGGACGTGTGTGTGTGAGGACGTGTGTGTGAGGACGTGTGTGTGTGTGAGGACGTGTGTGTGAGGACGTGTGTGTGTGAGGACGTGTGTGTGTGAGGACGTGTGTGTGTGAGGACGTGTGTGTGTGAGGACGTGTGTGTGTGTGAGGACGTGTGTGTGAGGACGTGTGTGTGTGTGAGGACGTGTGTGAGGGAGGACGTGTGTGTGAGGACGTGTGTGTGTGAGGACGTGTGTGTGAGGACGTGTGTGTGTGAGGACGTGTGTGTGAGGACACAGAGTGTGTGTTGAACCTAATCCTGACTTTAATTTAAATCCCGGGGGACGGCGTCCCCCACTCAGACTCCTGTCCTCTGACCCCGGGGCCTCGTTGACCTCTGACCTCAGACACGTCTCTGAACGCTCCTCTGTCTTCACCGATAAGAAGAGGAAGTCTTCACCGTCAGGAGCCTCCTCTTCCTCGGGGGGGGGAGATAACCGGACCGCCATTTCCATACAGAGCGTGTTCCGGGGGCAAGATGAGGAGGAGGAGGAGGAAGAGCGATGAGATGGAGCGCTCCATGTTTATTTCCTCCATGTTTATTTCCTCTTTGTTTATTTCCTCTACAGTTTATTTCCCCGAGGACGAACTCAGACGTGGAAAGTGTCGCTAAGTCGTTTTCCTGAGGGACGTCAATTAGACCCAGAGTCATAAAGGCAGAAAGACGGAGAGAAGCTCTGGTTGTGTATTCATGTCCTCACAACGATCAACACAACGCACAACGCACAACACACCAGGACACACACAGTGAGTAAAGCATACAACAGACTCCTGTTGTTCTCAACACCTGCATCTCAGACACCTTCACAACTCATCATGAGTTATAACTCATTTATATATGTGTTCATTAGCCTTCTTTCCTGTGTGTGTCTGTGTGTATTTGTGTGTGTGTGTCTGTGTGTGTGTGTTGGTGACATCACCGCGGGAGGTAAGACAAATGGCGCCCAGCGTTAAGCGGCCCCGTGTTTCACGGCGGCCTTGAGGTCGAGTATTAATCCAACAGATGTATGACTAAATCCCCCCCGACTTCCTTTAGCCACACCCCCGACTTCCTTTAGACACGCCCCCTGCCTTAATTTAGCCACACCCCCTGCCTTCATTTAGCCACCCCCCCGACTACCTTTAGCCACGCCTCCTTCCTTCCTTTAGCCATCCTGTGAGGAACACACACATCCTAAACACACACGTGTATGTGTGTGTGTGTGTATGTGTGTGTGTGTGTGTGTGTCTGTGTGTGTATGTGTATGTGTGTGTGTGTATGTGTGTGTGTATGTGCCTGTGTGTATGTGTGTGTGTGTATGTGTGTACGTGTATGTATGTGTGTGTGTGTGTGACTGTGTGTGTATGTGTGTGTATGTGTGTGTATATATGTGCGTGTGTGTGACTGATCATGTGACGCTGTAGGAGTCATAAACTCTGTGACCACATCTCACTGTGAAGGATGTGATGTCTGAGTCCTCTGCACCGCGATGAAGAGGAGAGACCCTGAGTGACAGGCCGTGACGACCAATCACGCGAGGTCGCCCCCCCCCCCCCCCCCCATCTCCCCGTCTCCCTCTTTTGTTCCCGTCATCTTCTCGTCATCTCCCTCCAGGACAGACGGACTGATGGGACTGGACACACACACACACACACACACACACACACACACATACACACACACACATGCATCTACACGAGGACACACACACTCCTTTCCTCTCCTCTCCCTTTCTTGCGTTTTGTTTCCATTCCTTTCCTATGCTCTCTTTTCCTTTCCTTTCCTCTCCTCTCATCTCCTCTCTTCTCCTCTCCTTTCCTCTCCTCTCCTCTCCTCTCTCCTCTCCTACTTTCCTCTCCTTTCCTCTCCTCTCCTCTCCTTTCCTTTCATCTCCTTTCCTTTCCTCTCCTCTCCTCTCCTCTCCTTTCCTCTCCTCTCCTCCTCTTTCTCTCTCCTCTCTCCTCTCTCTCCCTCTCCCTCCCTTCCTTTCCTCTCCTCCTCCTCTCCTCCCTCTCTCTCTCTCTCCTCTCCTCTCCTCTCCTCTCTCCTCCTCCTCCTCTCCTCTCCTCCCTCTCTCCTCCCTCCTCCTCCTCCCTCTCCCTCCCCTCCTTCTCCTCCTCTCCCCTCCTCCTCTCCTCCTCTCCTCCTCTCCTCCTCCTCCCCTCCTCCTCCTCCTCTCCTCCTCCTCCTCTCCTCTCCTCCTCCTCCTCCCCTCCTCTCCCCTCCTCTCCTCTCTCCTCCTCTCCTCTCCTCTCCTCCTTCTCTCCTCTCCTCCTCCTCCTCTCCTCCTCTCTCCTCTCCTCTCCTCCTCTCTCCTCCTCCTCCTCTCCTCTCCTCTCCTCCTCTCTCCTCCTCTCTCCTCCTCTCTCCTCCTCTCTCCTCTCCTCTCCTCTCCTCCTCTCTGCTGCTCACCTCAGTTTTTAATGCTGCTCTTATTCTGTTATTTCCTTCCCTCGTCTCCTCCACAGCCGGCTGGTGACCTCACGGGGCGGACTATTACCTGGGAGTGAGCTAAATCATGGTCGGGTAATGGAACAAGCCACCTTCATTGAGAAGCAACACACACTCACACACACACACACACTCACACACACACACACACACTCTCACACACACACACACACACAGCCTCTTGGCCTTTCCCGTGTACATGTTTATATTTGTGAGCTGTTGTTGTTCCTGTCAGCCGCTGGAGGGAGATGAGAAGTTGGTGAGTGGGCCTCAGAGTTGACCTCTGACCTCTGACCTCTGACCTCTGGCTGTTGTTGGAGGGACAGTGTGCCGTGCCTCAGGAAACGAGCTGAGCGACCATCACAAGGAGCCAGAGTCAGAGTGACGACGTGTCGGCGCTCTGCTCTTTCAACTCGTCACGATAATCTGAACGTCTCCCAGAAACCAGAGACTCAAACTAACCACGACCACGGAGAGCCTGAAGCCCACGCTCAGGGTCAGGTGACTTGTAGTTCCTGAGCTGGTCAGGTGACTTGTAGTTCCTGAGCTGGTCAGATGCACACAGAGCACACAGAGCATGGGGACTTGGAAGGAGGAGAAGACAACAAGAGGACAACAAGAGGACAACAAGAGGACAACAAGAGGACAACAAGAGGACAACAAGAGGACAACAAGAGGACAACAAGAGGACAAAAAGAGGACAAAAAGAGGACCGATGTGATGAACAGTTGTACATTTGAGCTTGAGTCACTAGCTGTAGCAAGGGGGTACACACACACACACACACACACACACACACACACACACACACACACACACACACACACCTTCACACACACCACACATACATACACACACACACTCTCTCTCACACACACACATACACACACACACACACTCAAACACACACTCACACACACTCTCCTCCTCCTCCTCCTCCTCCTCCTCCTCCTCCTCCTCCTCCTCCTCCTCCTCCAGCAGCTTCCAGGTGGTCGCTGATGTGAAACATCAATTTCCAGGTTAGCTGCTCTGCGTGCTCGTGCAGGTATCAGCTGTGACCCACCTGGTCAGATAAGCAGCCGGCGTGCCGCCTAGCAAGGCAGCGCCCACGCCGGAGACCGAACCCGAGAACAACCAATCACAGGCGAGGAGAGGAGGAGGAGGCAGGACAGGTGGAGTCAGCGTCTCCTTAGAGACCTGTGTGATGATCACCTGGCTGACGAGAGGAGAACGAGAAGCTCTCTCTCTCTCCCTCCCCCTCCCTCTCTCTCCCCCTCCCTCCCCCCTCTCTCTCTCTCAGTCAGACTCAGGCGTTACACCTGAGCTGCAGCCTGTGAGCTGCATGTGGATCAGTGTGTCGGCCATCCTCAGGTAATCTAACACGGCCTCCACCACGAGCCGCTGTCAGCCACCTGTGTCACACACACACCTTCAATTAACTTTTACAACCCTGTCTCTCACTCACAGACAGACACACACACACACTCACATACACGCACACACACAGACACACACACACACACACACACACAGACACACACACACACACACACACACAGACACACACACACACACACTCACATACACGCACACACACAGACACACACACACACACACACACACACACACACACAGACACACACACAGACACATCTCTGCCTCCGTCTGTTTGTAGTCTCTTATAGAGCGAATCACGAACGAGAGCATTGATTACTTGTTGGAAATATTAGTTTCACATATATACATACTCATATATATGTATATATGTGTATATATATATTTATATAAATATATATATATACATATATATAAATGCATATATATATATATATAATATATACATATATATACACATATGTGTATATATAAGTATATATATAATATATATACGTATATATGTATAAATATGTGTATATATATAAATATATATATATACATATATATATAAATGCATATATATATATAATATATACTTATGTATACATATATATTATATATATGTAAATATATATATTTATATAAATATATATACATTTTTATATATATATATATATATATATATATATATATATGTGTTTTTATGTTGTATTGTACACCATAGAAAGTTCACAAATGAAGTCTTCTAAATGTCTCTTATGAATCTCTTATGGAACATTGATGAGTTTCTGCCGTTGAGTTTAGTTTAATTCTCTTTTTTTTCAGCGTAATTGAAGCGATGAAGATGAGCCGTGAGTGTCTGACTCAAGGTGCATCCCCAGGATGAAGGTTCCCTCCGCGCAGAAGCAGCAGATTGAAAGTCAGGTAGCAGAAAGACGAGTGTGAGCGGGAGGCTGCTCCCCCGACAGCGGCCGCACGCCGTGACATCACGGGGGCCGGCGTGCAGCAGCACGGCGCCGTGATGGATGTTTGCAGACGCTCTGAACCGTGGACCCAGGATTTCCTGGGGGGAGGGGGGGAGGGGGGGGAGATAAGGGGTGATTGACTCGAGCAAACAGAGGCCCGTGTGGACGCAGTGTGACATCACCGGGCCACGGCGAGGGAGTGCATGCAGCGGGAGGTGAGGAGATCCAGTGATCCATCCCATAATGAGGCGGCGAGGACGCGTCACGTGATATTATTATAGAATTTGCAATGTATGCTAGACACTGATGCATTGTGGGACATATGTGGCCCTGACACAGGGAGCCGGGCCTCAGCTCAGGGTCAGCCTCCTGCACCTGTTGCTCACGCAGCAGCAGACCTCAGGTGAGCACCGGCGGCGCTCATCACCTCATCACCTCACCACCTTCATCACCTTCATCACCTCATCACCTCATCACCTCATCACCTCATCACCTCATCACCTCATCACCTCATCACCTTCATCACCTCATCACCTCATCACCTCATCACCTCATCACCTCATCACCTTCATCACCTTCATCACCTCATCACCTCATCACCTCATCACCTCATCACCTCATCACCTTCATCACCTCATCACCTCATCACCTCATCACCTCATCACCTCATCACCTTCATCACCTTCATCACCTCTCATCACCTCATCACCTCATCACCTCATCACCTTCATCACCTTCATCACCTCATCACCTCATCACCTCATCACCTCATCACCCTCATCACCTTCATCACCTCATCACCTCATCACCCTCATCACCTCATCACCTCATCACCTCATCACCTCATCACCTTCATCACCTCATCACCTCATCACCTTCATCACCTCATCACCTCATCACCTCACCACCTTCATCACCTCATCACCTCATCACCTTCATCACCTCATCACCTTCATCACCTCATCACCTCATCACCTTCATCACCTCATCACCTCATCACCTCATCACCTCATCACCTCATCACCTTCATCACCCTCATCACCTCATCACCTCATCACCTTCATCACCTCATCACCTCACCACCTTCATCACCTCATCACCTCATCCCCTTCATCACCTCCTCACCCCATCACCTCATCACCCTCATCACCTCATCACCTCATCACCTTCCATCAACCTCATCACCTCATCACCTTCATCACCTCATCACCTCATCACCTCATCACCTTCATCACCTTCATCACCTCATCACCTCATCACCTCATCACCTCTTCACCTCATCACCTTCATCACCCTCATCACCTCATCACCTCATCACCTTCATCACCTCATCACCTCATCACCTTCATCACCTCATCACCTCATCACCTCATCACCTTCATCACCTCATCACCTCATCACCTCATCACCTCATCACATCATCACCTCATCACCTCATCACCTTCATCACCTCATCACCTTCATCACCTCATCACCTTCATCACCTCATCACCTCATCACCTCATCACCTTCATCACCTCATCACCTCATCACCTTCATCACCTCATCACCTCATCACCTCATCACCGCGGCGACGCCCACGCGTCCCTTTGAGGACGGAGGAGCGGAGTGAGAGCGGTATGGACTGAATCTATCGATGTTGCTAGAGAGTCACTTTTGAGTGTAAGTGCTTCTGCGGCGCTCCGGCTCATGAATAACGCAGCGGCGCACCTGCAGCAGGTGAGGAGCTCGCCGTCTCCGCGGGGACAGGAAGAGGACCATCTCTCCGCTGGCGGGGAGTCGGATATGTGTTTACAATACCAAGATAAAGCCCTCGCCACGGCAACCGGCAGGGCGGGCACGAGGCCGGAGCTCTGGGAGCTCTGGGAGCTCTGGGAGAGAGCGCCGCTCTCCATCCTGACGGCGCTCTGGCGTGAAGACGCCGTCACACGGCGGCTCCTCTTGTCCACAAACACCACGAACACACACACAGGACCACAACCCCATCAGCATGAGAAACGTCCATCACGTGTGTGTGTGTGTGTGTGTTTGTGTGTGAGTGTGTGCGTGTATGTGAGTGTGTGTGTGTGTGTGTATGTGAGTGTGTGTGTGTCAGCGATATAATGAAGTACCCCCCCCTCCCACACACACACACACACTTGTTTTGCCGTCTCTCTTTTCATTCTGTTACTTTTAGGACCTCTCCTTGTGTCCTTCTCTCCTCTCTCCTGTCTCCTCTCTCCTCTCTCCTCTCCTCTCTCCTGTCTCCTCTCTCCTCTCCTCTCTCCTCTCTCCTCTCTCCTGTCTCCTCTCTCCTCTCTCCTCTCCTCTCTCCTCTCCTCTCTCCTCTCCTCTCTCCTGTCTCCTGTCTCCTCTCTCCTCTTTCCTGTCTCCTCTCTCCTGTCTCCTCTCCTCTCTCCTCTCTCCTCTCTCCTGTCTCCTCTCTCTCCTCTCTCCTCTCTCCTGTCTCCTCTCTCCTCTCTCTCCTTCTCTCCTCTCTCCTCTCTCCTCTGTCTCCTCTCTCCTCTCTCCTCTCCCCTCTCTCCTGTCTCCTGTCTCCTCTCTCCTCTCTCTCCTCTCCTGTCTCCTCTCTCCTCTCTCCTCTCTCCTCTCTCCTCTCCCCTCTCTCCTGTCTCCTCTCTCCTCTCTCCCTCTCCTGTCTCCTCTCTCCTCTCCTCTCTCCTCTCTCCTGTCTCCTCTCTCCTGTCTCCTCTCTCCTGTCTCCTCTCTCCTGTCTCCTCTCTCCTCTCCTCTCTCCTGTCTCCTCTCAGTGGACCGTCCCCTCTGACTCACCCACTGGCATGTCTTCATAGATGAGGAGGTAGGTGGAGAAGAAGTAGTTGAGGAAGCGAGGAGGCTGGTTGGATCCTGAGGAGGAGAAACAAGGAGAAGTGAACACAGAGTAGAGGAGGAACTCTCCTCCTCTGCACGGGTCATGTGACGCGTCCTCACGCCCCCATTGGCCCAGAGCTGCTCAGAGAGCCTCTACTGGCCTGCTATTGGGCAATCACTCCTCATGTTAGACGGTCACAACTATGGAGGAGGAGGAGGAGGAGGAGGAGGAGGAGGAGGAGGAGGAGGAGGAGAGGGGGAGGAGGAGGAGGAGGAGGAGGAGGAGGAGGAGGAGGAGGAGGAGGAGGAGAGGGGGAGGAGGAAGAGAGGGGGAGGAGGAGGAGGAGGAGGAGGAGGAGGAGGAGGAGGAGGAGGGGGAGGAGGAGGAGGAGGAGGAGGAGGAGGAGGGGGAGGAGGAGGAGGAGGAGGAGGAGGAGGAGGAGGAGGAGGAGGGGGAGAGAGGGAGGGGGGAGGAGGAGGAGGAGTCTGGAGGCTGAGTCGTCTTTGATGGGAGACGTCGTGGCATTCACTTAATAACTTGAGCGCTGCGTGTGATTGGACGAGCCTCCTGTCCGTCTCCGCCCTTCAGAGACGTGTCTTACTCTCTTGGGCCGCAACAATAAAGCCAGTGTTTGTAAAGTGATGGCAGCGATACGATGCGTACACATGAAGAGGCCTGGAGGGGTCAGAGGTCACGGAGGGGGGGTGACAGGAGAGAGGAGACATGGGGGGGGTGACAGGAGAGAGGAGACATGGGGGGGGGGGGTGACAGGAGAGAGGAGACATGGGGGGGGGGGGTGACAGGACTCCTCTCAGCAGGTAATAATCTCAACGCCCTGACTGCAGTCCTCGGGCCCTGAGACAGGGACCTGAGCCGGTGACCTTCAGGGGGACGAGGTCATACTCATATTCACAGGGTCATGAGAGGACACACCAGGGCCCTGTGTCCTCTGGACTCACCTTCACACAGCGAGTGCAGCAGGAGGAAGGGAAGGAGGAGCTTAGCCAACGCCATCCTGCCGCCTGAAGCCACCGTCCACGACACCGCCGGCACCTGATGGAGCAGAGACACGATGAAGTCCTCCGCTATCACAGAGACCGGCAGGGGTCAAGGGTCAAAGGTCAAGAGTTATGCGTGGTGTTCATGTGAGAGGACTAGAGGACTAGAGGACTAGACCCGGGCAGCGTGGCTTCACTGGGCCCTACGGGGGTCAACGGGGCCGCTGACCCCTATATTTATATATATATATATACAGTATATATTTATATATATATATATATATATATTATATTTATATATAATATAAATATATACATACATATATATTATATATATACATATATACATATATATGTATATATTTATATATAATATACATACATATATATTATATATATATCTATATATTATATACATATAATATATAGATATCTATTATATATATGTATATATAATATAGATATCTATCTATATGCATGTAGCAGTTGTGCGTGTCCCTGGGAATCGGGACATCTGTTTTCATTTCAGTCTTATTTTATTTCACTTCCTGGAACAATTCGACCGACATGATTATTTTTTCTCCCGCCGCCTCATTTGCATGTTTCCTTCTCTGCGTCTGCAGGTTCCTTCTCGTCTCCTACGACCTCTCCTCCCTCACTCGGCCTCCTCCTCGTGGTCCTCCAGAGGACATGCTCTCCCCTCGCTGACGGCCTGAACACGTCTCATCCTTCTATCTCGAGCTCACCTGACGTAGCTCACCTGACGTAGCACGCCTGATGTAGCAGGGTTATAGAGTTAGAGGGTTATAGAGTTATAGAGTTAGAAGGTTATAGAGTTAGAGGGTTATAGAGTTAGAGGGTTATAGAGTTATAGAGTTAGAGGGTTATAGAGTTATAGAGTTATAGAGTTAGAGGGTTATAGAGTTATAGAGTTATAGAGTTAGAGGGTTATAGAGTTATAGAGTTAGAAGGTTATAGAGTTAGAGGGTTATAGAGTTAGAGGGTTATAGAGTTATAGAGTTATAGAGTTAGAGGGTTATAGAGTTATAGAGTTAGAGGGTTATAGAGTTATAGAGTTAGAGGGTTATAGAGTTATAGAGTTATAGAGTTATAGAGTTAGAGGGTTATAGAGTTATAGAGTTAGAAGGTTATAGAGTTAGAGGGTTATAGAGTTAGAGGGTTATAGAGTTATAGAGTTAGAGGGTTATAGAGTTATAGAGTTATAGAGTTAGAGGGTTATAGAGTTATAGAGTTAGAGGGTTATAGAGTTATAGAGTTATAGAGTTATAGAGTTAGAGGGTTATAGAGTTATAGAGTTATAGAGTTAGAGGGTTATAGAGTTATAGAGTTATAGAGTTATAGAGTTAGAGGGTTATAGAGTTATAGAGTTAGAGGGTTATAGAGTTATAGAGTTATAGAGTTAGAGGGTTATAGATTTAGAGGGTTATAGAGTTAGAGGGTTATAGAGTTATAGAGTTAGAGGGTTATAGAGTTATAGAGTTAGAGGGTTATAGAGTTATAGAGTTATAGAGTTAGAGGGTTATAGAGTTATAGAGTTATAGAGTTAGAGGGTTATAGAGTTATAGAGTTAGAGGGTTATAGAGTTATAGAGTTATAGAGTTAGAGGGTTATAGAGTTAGAGGGTTATAGAGTTATAGAGTTAGAGGGTTATAGAGTTATAGAGTTATAGAGTTAGAGGGTTATAGAGTTATAGAGTTATAGAATTAGAGGGTTATAGAGTTATAGAGTTAGAGGGTTATAGAGTTATAGAGTTAGAGGGTTGAGTTCAGGCTGGCTCCTGTAATCTAGCAGCCGTGTTGGATTAATATCTGACATTCAGATAATTTATTGGGAGCTTTATAGAGCATTATAGAGCATTATAGAGCATTATAGATCTTTATAGAGCTTTATAGAGCTGTATAGAGCTTTATAGAGCTGTATAGAGCTGTATAGAGCTGTATAGAGCTTTATAGAGCTTTATAGAGCTGTATAGAGCTGGTGGGAGACAGAGGGCTCTGGAGGTGGAGTCAGGTAGTAACTCTAGTTCAAAAGCACCACCCGGCTGCAGATGGAGCAGCGGCTACGTCTCCGGGTCGTGATGGAGGACTCAGCAAAGGGCTAAGCAGGCTGTCCAGCTGCATCGGCTCTGCTGTCATCCATCATCCCTCCTCCCTCATCCCTCACTCCATCATCCATCACTCCATCACCCCTCAGCCCGTCACTCTGTCAGACCCCCCCCCCCCCATGAGCCGCTCTGCTCTGGGTCTCCTCTCTGTTTCGCTCTTCATGAAGTCATCCCCCTCTTCCTCTTCTCTCTTCGTCTGTTCTACTTGTGTCTTCTCCTTTTTGATTTACTCCTCGTCCAGAGATGTCTGTGAAGGGTCACCGAGGTCACCACGTCTCCTGTCCAGGTCTACTGTGGTCCAGGTCTACTTCCTGAGCGGTGGTCCAGGTCTACTGTGGTCCAGGTCTACATCCTGAGCTGTGGTCCAGGTCTACTGTGGTCCAGGTCTACATCCTGAGCTGTGGTCCAGGTCTACTGTGGTCCAGGTCTACATCCTGAGGGTCATGTGTGATTACGGCCGAGTGAAGACCTGTTGACCTGCTGCCTGCGTCCTCCGCCTCACACACTCCTTAGTATTGATCACATGGCGATTGTGTCTGACTTGTTAGAACCTCAAAGGCACCATGGGGGGGGGCAGCTGGCAGCCACATCTGGATTATCACAGCAAATCAATGGCAGATTGCTGCCGCCCTCGGGCCAGTGGAGCAGCCATCATTCATTAGCACAACGAGCTGAGTGATGTCCTCCTCCTCTTCCTCCTCATCTCTTCATCTCCGACATGACGAGACGCTCAGAGAGACGACTCAGCAAACTTCACTCAGCGAGGAGGACGGCCTCCGGACCGCGGAGCACGCCACGCTTCATGAGGAGAAATGACAATCACAAGGAGGCCCAGTCAGCTGGTCTCTGGCCTCATGAGAGATGTTCCACCTCAATGAGAGATGTTCCACCTCAAAGAGAGATGAGATGATCCACCTCAATGAGAGATGAGATGTTCCACCTCAATGAGAGATGTTCCACTTCAATGAGATGTTCCACCTCAAAGAGAGATGAGATGATCCACCTCAATGAGAGATGAGATGTTCCACCTCAATGAGAGATGTTCCACTTCAAAGAGAGATGAGATGATCCACCTCAATGAGAGATGAGATGTTCCACCTCAATGAGAGATGTTCCACTTCAATGATATGTTCCACCTCAAAGAGAGATGAGATGATCCACCTCAATGAGAGATGAGATGTTCCACCTCAATGAGAGATGTTCCACTTCAATGATATGTTCCACCTCAAAGAGAGATGAGATGATCCACCTCAATGAGAGATGAGATGTTCCACCTCAATGAGAGATGTTCCACTTCAAAGAGAGATGAGATGATCCACCTCAATGAGAGATGAGATGTTCCACTTCAATGAGAAATGTTCCACCTCAAAGAGAGATGAGATGATCCACCTCAATGAGAGATGAGATGTTCCACCTCAATGAGAGATGTTCCACTTCAAAGAGAGATGTTCCACCTCAAAGAGAGATGAGGTGTTCCACCTCAATGAGAGATCAGATGATCCACCTCAATGATCAGGAACCGACCATCGGAGATGCCGGCGAGGACCGGTCCTCCATCAGGGCGTGGACAACCCGTCCCGTAACACTAACCCGGGTTAACATCTCAGCCCAGCATCTTAACCCTGTCATGGTGTTGGACAGCGGGTCCTGGTCTCATGGTGGTCTCATTTCGTCCTCATCTGTCCTCCCCGTCCCTCTACACTAAACCAGGAGTCTGCATTGAGACTCTGAAACACTCGCAGCAGCTTCATGAGCAACGTGAGACATCTCGAATATGAAGGTGAGACATCCTGAATATGAACGTGAGACATCTCGAATATGAAGGTGAGACATCCTGAATATGAACGTGAGACATCTCGAATATGAAGGTGAGACATCCTGAATATGAACGTGAGACATCTCGAATATGAAGGTGAGACAACCTGAATATGAAGGTGAGACATCTCGAATATGAAGGTGAGACATCCTGAATATGAAGGTGAGACATCCTGAATATGAAGGTGAGACATCTCGAATATGAACGTGAGACATCCTGAATATGAACGTGAGACATCTCGAATATGAAGGTGAGACAACCTGAATATGAAGGTGAGACATCCTGAATATGAAGGTGAGACATCCTGAATATGAAGGTGAGACATCTCGAATATGAAGGTGAGACATCTCGAATATGAACGTGAGACATCTCGAATATGAAGGTGAGACATCCTGAATATGAAGGTGAGACATCTCGAATATGAAGGTGAGACATCTCGAATATGAACGTGAGACATCTCGAATATGAAGGTGAGACATCCTGAATATGAAGGTGAGACATCTCGAATATGAAGGTGAGACATCCTGAATATGAAGGTGAGACATCTCGAATATGAAGGTGAGACATCTCGAATATGAACGTGAGACATCTCGAATATGAAGGTGAGACATCCTG
>CM070100.1:21988986-21991486 GCA_036178185.1 Liparis tanakae | reverse complement strand
AGAGGATCATGTTTCATGTGTTATGCTTCTCATTACTCCTCTTCCGCACATCTCTATCCGAGTCCTGCAGCTCGGTCCGAGGTCTAGAAGCTTCTAGAGACACTAGTACACCAGAAGGTCTAGATTCTAGAATCTTCTATAGAGACTAGTACACCAGAAGGTCTAGATTCTAGAATCTTCTATAGAGACTAGTACACCAGAAGGTCTAGAAGCTTCTATAGAGACTAGTACACCAGAAGGTCTAGAAGCTTCTATAGAGACTAGTACACCAGAAGGTCTAGAAGCTTCTATAGAGACCAGTACACCAGAAGGTCTAGAAGCTTCTATAGAGACTAGTACACCATAAGGTCTAGAAGCTTCTATAGAGACTACTACACCAGAAGGTCTAGAAGCTTCTATAGAGACTAGTACACCAGAAGGTCTAGAAGCTTCTATAGAGACCAGTACACCAGAAGGTCTAGAAGCTTCTATAGAGACTAGTACACCATAAGGTCTAGAAGCTTCTATAGAGACTACTACACCAGAAGGTCTAGAAGCTTCTATAGAGACTACTACACCAGAAGGTCTAGAAGATTCTATAAAGACCAGTACACCAGAAGGTCTAGAAGCTTCTATAGAGACTAGTACACCATAAGGTCTAGAAGCTTCTATAGAGACTAGTACACCAGAAGGTCTAGAAGCTTCTATAGAGACCAGTACACCAGAAGGTCTAGAAGCTTCTATAGAGACTACTACACCAGAAGGTCTAGAAGATTCTATAAAGACCAGTACACCAGAAGGTCTAGAAGCTTCTATAGAGACCAGTACACCAGAAGGTCTAGAAGCTTCTATAGAGACCAGTACACCAGGTCTAGAAGCTTCTGGTGCTCAACAGGATGGTGCAGTGCAGAATGTATGAAGGTCATTTCGTGGAGCATGCCAGTCTCCTAGACATGATGACGTAGAACACACGCTTTTACATTTGTCAACACAATGAAGTCGTGAAAACGACTCCCGTTGCTAGGAGACGGAGGAGCGTTGAGTCCAACGCTGCTGTGGGAGGACAGCAGCCAGAGTCTCCTAGTGGATGAGTCCGGTACTGAAGGCCTGGACACCGCGACTCGCCATGACTATGATGGGACGTGTACAGCGGTTAGCCAAGGTGCATTGTGGGGGAAATGCTCTAGTGTAGATGTTTCCCGTCATGTGATCAGTTCACTTCCTGTTGTTCCCATCAGGGAGACTTCACTTCCTGTTCTCATGAGGGAGACTTTACTTCCTGTTCTCATGATAAATACTTCACTTCCTGTTGTTCTCATCAGGGAGACTTCACTTCCTGTTGTTCCCATCAGGGAGACTTAACTTCCTGTTCACATCAGGGAGACTTCACTTCCTGGTGTTCTCATCAGGGAGACATCACTTCCTGTTGTTCTCATGAGGGAGACTTCACTTCCTATTGTTCTCATGAGGGAGACTTCACTTCCTGTTGTTCTCATGAGGGAGACTTCACTTCCTGTTGTTCTCATCAGGGAGACTTAATTTCCTGTTGTTCTCATGAGGGAGACTTCACTTCCTGTTGTTCTCATGAGGGAGACTTCACTTCCTGTTGTTCTCATCAGGGAGACTTCACTTCCTGTTGTTCTCTCGGGGGAGGATCTGTCCACCATGGCCTCCCCCCCAACACGCAGAGGCGGAGCTTAAACTACCAGGTGATGCAGGAGGACATCAAATATTCATAAGAGTTTACGAGGCCAGGATTAAAGATACTGGAGCCCGAGGGCTGGATGTGTGTGTGTGTGTGGGGGGGGGGGGGGGGCATGGTGATGTAATATATGTGTCAGGCTGACGGCACAGACTCATCATCCCACCAGATATGAACACCTCCACGTCACAATGTGGAGGAGTTCATCAGGAACACTTCAGACCTGCCACCCGGTGAAGTCCTCAGTCCAAACTTATTGTCATCTGATCCTCCAACATGAAGCCAAGGGATGAGAGAGAGAGAGGGAGGGAGAGAGAGAGAGAGAGAGAGAGAGAGAGAGAACTCCAGCGGTGGAGTAACTGATGGAGGAAGGATACTTCCACTGCGTCGGGCTGCAGCTGTCCACCAATAATAATAAAAAAACACTGCCTGAGGGAACTGAAACAGACGGAGAGCAGCAGACAGGAGGAGGAGGAGGAGGAGAAGAGAGGACAAGATAAAAGGAGAAAGGAGGAGGGAGGACAGAAGAAGAGAATAGAAGGAGAGGGGAGGAGGAGGAGGGAGGACAGGAGAAGAGAAGAAGAGAGGAGGAGGAGGGGGAGAAGAGAGGACAGGATAAAAGGAGAGAGGAGGAGGAGGGGGGACAGAAGAATAGAATAGAAGGAGAGGGGAGGAGGAGGAGGAGGAGGAGGAGGAGGAGGAGGAGGAGGAGGAGGAGGAGGAGGAGGGGGAGAAGAAGACCGCTTCAGGTGTCGTGAGTCGCGATGGAGTCGCGGTGATGAGGAGGACGCGCTGTGTTTCCTGATTGCACGTGAAGAG
>CM070100.1:21976486-21983986 GCA_036178185.1 Liparis tanakae | reverse complement strand
ATGGAGATACACAGAGAGTCACATCTCTTACAGAGCATCTCTAGAGTCACATCCCTGTCTTTGTAGAGCATCTCTAGAGTCACATCATTGTCTTTGCAGAGCATCTCTATCACGTCACAGTCTTTATAGAGCATCTGTGGAGTCACGTCACAGTCTTTGTAGAGCATCTCCAGAGTCACATCCTTGTCTTTGTAGAGCATCTCTAGAGTCACATCCCTGTCTCTGTAGAGCATCTCTAGAGTCACTTATGTGTCTTTGTAGAGCATCTCTAGAGTCACATCCCTGTCTCTGTAGAGCATCTCTAGAGTCACTTATGTGTCTTTGTAGAGCATCTCTCGAGTCACGTCCCTGTCTTTGTAGAGCATCTCTCGAGTCACGTCCCTGTCTTTGTAGAGCATCTCTAGAGTCACGTCCCTGTCTTTGTAGAGCATCTCTAGAGTCACGTCCCTGTCTCCGTGTCCTCTCAGGCCATTTCCTTCCTCACCCCTCTGGCGGTGATCTTCGTGGTGAAGATTATTCAGCGGACGGACCGGACGGAGCTCAAGGAGGCGTGTCTAGGTACGTGGCGCCTCCAGAGCGTTGTTGTTGTGGTCGCTCTGCCTGCTGGAGGACTCTGGAGGTGAACGCGTGCATCTTCACAGTGTTGGTGTTTTGTCATGTGACCCCTGGTCTGCCGGAGCGTCAGTACTCAAAGCGCTCTGTGGAGTTTCTCCTTACCGCCGTCGAGTCGTACGGATCAACATCGCCGGAGGAACGTAGAGCGGCAGGGAGCCGGTGTCCAGGCGGCTCCCTGCCGCTCTATGTTCAATGACCAATCACAGAAGAGATACACGCCCACTTGTATTCTCTCCACGACTGACACATAAATCCTGACGGCCATCTGTGGAGCGCCAAGGGGAACTCCACCGTGCTAACTGCTCCTTAATCTGAGTCTTACATCAGAAGACTGGCAACCTGCCAGAACCCCATGCTGAATCCATCGTACCGCCGCTCTGTAGCAGCGCTCTGTAGCAGCGCCCTGTAGCAGCGCCCTGTAGCAGCGCCCTGTAGCAGCGCCCTGTAGCAGCGCTCTGTAGCAGCGCCCTGTACCAGCGCCCTGTAGCAGCGCCCTGTAGCAGCGCCCTGTAGCAGCGCTCTGTAGCAGCGCTCTGTAGCAGCGCTCTGTCTCACCAGTAGGATGTGACTGTGTCTCTCCAGCGGTGTCTCTGGCTCTCGCCCTCAACGGAGTCTTCACCAACACCATCAAGTTGATTGTTGGCAGGTACGTGAACCTCCTGAAGCCACATTCTTAAAGCTGAAGCATTCATAAAGCTGAAGCATTCATAAAGCTGAAGCATTCATAAAGCTGAAGCCTCATTCATAAAGCTGAAGCATTCATAAAGATGAAGCATTCATAAAGCTGAAGCCTCATTCATAAAGCTGAAGCATTCATAAAGCTGTTCTCTGTTCTGGTCCTCGTTAGTCGTGTTCTGGACCTCATTAGTCGTGTTCTGGACCTCATTAGTCGTGTTCTGGTCCTCGTTAGTCGTGTTCTGGTCCTCATTGGTCCGGTTCTGGTCCTCAGGCCCCGGCCCGACTACTTCCAGCGCTGCTTCCCAGACGGTCAAGTGAATGAGAAGATGATGTGCACCGGGGAGCCGGATCTGGTCTCTGAGGGCCGCAAGAGCTTCCCCAGCAGCCACTCCTCCTGTGAGTACGGGTCCCTGAGACCTGGTCTCTGTGCTGGACCACCAGAGGACCAGGATGCTGTAAGGCTTCACCTCCGCCCCCCCCCTTCTCTCTGTCCTCCCTCTTCTCCTCCGCCAGTCGCGTTCTCCGGCCTCGGCTTCACCTCCTTCTACCTGGCGGGGAAGCTGCAGTGTTTCACGGACGGCGGGCGAGGACGGAGCTGGCGCCTCTGTGCCGCGGTGCTGCCGCTCTACAGCGCCGTGATGATCGCTCTGTCCCGGACCTGTGACTACAAACACCACTGGCAAGGTCCAGCTGTTTCTGTCTGTCTGTTTCTGTCTGTTTTCTGTCTGTCTCTGTCTGTTTCTGTCTGTTTTCTGTCTGTTTCTGTCTGTTTTCTGTCTGTCTCTGTCTGTTTCTGTCTGTTTTCTGTCTGTTTCTGTATGTTTTCTGTCTGTCTCTGTCTGTTTTCTGTCTGGTTTCTGTCTGTTTCTGTCTGTTTCTGTCTATTTTCTGTCTGTTTTCTGTATGTTTTCTGTCTGTTTCTGTCTGTTTTCTGTCTGGTTTCTGTCTGTTTCTGTCTGTTTTCTGTCTGTTTCTGTCTGTTTCTGTCTATTTTCTGTCTGTTTTCTGTATGTTTCTGTATGTTTCTGTCTGTTTCTGTCTATTTTCTGTCTATTTTCTGTCTGTTTTCTGTATGTTTCTGTCTGTTTCTGTCTGTCTCTGTCTGTTTCTGTCTGTTTTCTGTCTGTTTTCTGTATGTTTCTGTCTGTTTTCTGTCTGTCTCTGTCTGTTTCTGTCTGTTTTCTGTCTGTTTCTGTATGTTTTCTGTCTGTCTCTGTCTGTTTTCTGTCTGGTTTCTGTCTGTTTCTGTCTGTTTCTGTCTATTTTCTGTCTGTTTTCTGTATGTTTTCTGTCTGTTTCTGTCTGTTTTCTGTCTGTTTCTGTCTGTTTCTGTCTATTTTCTGTCTGTTTTCTGTCTGTTTTCTGTATGTTTCTGTCTGTTTCTGTCTGTCTCTGTCTATTTTCTGTCTGTTTTCTGTCTGTTTTCTGTATGTTTCTGTCTGTTTCTGTCTGTCTCTGTCTATTTTCTGTCTGTTTTCTGTGTTTTATGGCTGTTTTCTGGCTGCTGAAGCAGACCGGCCTCAGACACAGCGAGGTGGCATTTCATTCAGCAGCCTGGGAAGAAAATTATAATTACAAGCTTCAGTTTATCAAGTGGCAGGGAGGGGGGACTAGTGTAATGCATCCAGTCTCCTGAATGCAGGGACTGGTCCACAGAGCTCCTGCAGTGGTGAACGGTGGTCTGTGGTTTCTTGATTTCTTGATGCGGGTCTTGACCCGGTGCCCCCTCCCCTTTCAGACGCCTTCGTGGGCGGCGTGGTCGGGCTGCTGTTCGCCTACGTCTGCTACCGCCAGCACTACCCCCCCTTCCTGCACCCGGACTGCCACCTGCCCTACGCCAGCCTGGAGGCCGCCGCCCACTCGCCCTCGCACCCCCAGGACCCCCCGCAGCCCACGGACCACGCCAGCAGCCTCCCGCTGGAGGGCCTGACTGAGGGGCCAGTGTGACCATTGCGACCAGTGCCCCCCGCCCCCCCCCCCCCGCTGGAGGGTCTGACTGAGGGGCCAGTGTGACAAGTGCGACCAGTGCCCCCCCCCCGCTGGAGGGTCTGACTGAGGGGCCAGTGTGACCAGTGCGACCAGTGCCCCCCCTCCCCGCTGGAGGGTCTGACTGAGGGGCCAGTGTGACCAGTGGCCCCAACGCCGAGCCCCCCCCCCCCCGTGACTCGTACACATTCCAGAGATGCTAACACGTCTCTTCATCTCCGCGCGCTGCCAGACGACATTAATTCATTCATAGGTGTCTCTTGAAAGTCTATATTTAGATGTGAGAGGAACCCAAATATGGGACAGCAGCACAGGGAGGAGAACACGGCGAGAACAGGAGGATCACAGCATCAGCATATACAAGATAGTTAACCCTAACCAACCAGACTGCATATACTAGTTAACCCTAACCAACCAGACTTCATATACTAGTTAACCCTAACCGACCAGACGTCATATACTAGTTAACCCTAACCAACCAGACTTCATATACTAGTTAACCCTAACCAACCCGACTTCATATACTAGTTAACCCTAACCGACCAGACTCCATATACTAGTTAACCCTAACCAACCAGACTTCATATACTAGTTAACCCTAACCAAACAGACTTCATATACTAGTTAACCCTAACCAACCCGACTTCATATACTAGTTAACCCTAACCTACCAGACTCCATATACTAGTTAACCGTAACCAACCAGACTTCATATACTAGTTAACCCTAACCAACCCGACTTCATATACTAGTTAACCCTAACCGACCAGACTCCATATACTAGTTAACCCTAACCAACCAGACTTCATATACTAGTTAACCCTAACCAACCGGACTGCATATACTAGTTAACCCTTACCAACCAGACTTCATATACTAGTTAACCCTAACCAACCAGACTTATTATACTAGTTAACCCTAACCAACCAGACTGCATATACTAGTTAACCCTTACCAACCAGACTTCTTATACTAGTTAACCCTACCCCAACCAGACTTCTTATACTAGTTAACCCTAACCCAACCAGACTTATTATACTAGTTAACCCTACCCCAACCAGACTTCTTATACTAGTTAACCCTAACCCAACCAGACTTCTTATACTAGTTAACCCTTACCAACCAGACTTCTTATATTAGTTAACCCTAACCAACCAGACTTCTTATACTAGTTAACCCTAACCAACCAGACTTATTATACTAGTTAACCATAACCCAACCAGACTTCTTATACTAGTTAACCATAACCCAACCAGACTTCTTATACTAGTTAACCCAACCAGATTTCTTGTACTAGTTAACCCTAACCAACCAGACTTCTTATACTAGTTAACCCAACCAGACGTCTTATACTAGTTAACCCTAACCAACCAGACTTCTTATACTAGTTAACCCAACCAGACTTCTTATCCTAGTTAACCCTGACCGGGCCACCGGTACGAGTTGAGCACCAGCCCGGCGTTGAGGTTCATTTGTGTTCTGTTGCATGTCTTCTCTCAGCGTGTTTGTTTGTTGTGTTCTTGTTGACGTGATGAAGGAACCGGACTGGACGGATTCTGATCACCAACCAATCGGCAGCTTCTTCTCGTCTGTTATGACGACGCCACAGATGCAAAACAAATGAACACTTGACCTGACTGAACACTTTCACAGAGGAGGGGAAACGTGCTTGATTGACTCTGAGACTCTGATACTCTGAGACTCTGAGACTCTGATACTCTGAGACTCTGATACTCTGAGACTCTGAGACTCTGAGACTCTGAGGCTCTAAGGCTCTGAGGCTCTGAGGCTCTGAGGCTCTGAGGCTCTGAGACTCTGATACTCTGGGACTCTGAGACTCTGAGACTCTGGGACTCTGAGACTCTGAGGCTCTGAGACTCTGAGACTCTGAGGCTCTGAGGCTCTGAGACTCTGAGACTCTGAGGCTCTGAGGCTCTGAGACTCTGATACTCTGGGACTCTGAGACTCTGAGACTCTGGGACTCTGAGACTCTGAGACTCTGAGACTCTGAGACTCTGAGGCTCTGAGGCTCTGAGGCTCTGAGGCTCTGAGGCTCTGAGACTCTGATACTCTGGGACTCTGAGACTCTGAGACTCTGAGACTCTGAGACTCTGAGACTCTGAGACTCTGGGACTCTGAGACTCTGAGGCTCTGAGACTCTTTCGGTCCCACAGGCCGTTCAGCCCCTGGAGATCTGGGAGCGTGGGATGAAAGGGGGCGCCACCTCCCTGGTGTCCGTGGAGCTCGTTGCCTGATGCTTGCGGTTGTGATGTTGGTATTCTTCTAGTAGATGGTGCCGTGTATAAAACAATGTTTACGTCTGTTAAAGTATTTTCTCTTTCTCAACAAAGGATGTAGCGTCCTTCCACACTCTGCTTTTCAATTTGGTGCTCTTGATATTTTTGTAGCAGCCGGTTTTATTCAAATGGTGAACGTTTGAGATGAAAGTTCAGTGATTTTCTACAGAGACTGAAAACAAGATGTCCGACAGTTAATACATCTTTATTCTGTCAGATCACAGTGTGAGTCGTTCTGTTTCACCGTCCCTGGACTGGAGGGATGACGGGTCCACTAACAGAGGGTGGACTATGGGGCCGTGTGTGGTCTGTGTTCATGGCATGCCTTATGTGAGACTGGTTCTATACGCATGTCTGGCCTTGAACTCTGTGAGCTGTGTTGGCTGTTTATCAACTTTATGTTCAATAAAGCTTTGTGAAACGTGTCCGTCCGGAAACAGAGACGTCTGATGAGTGTCAACGCACTACAGGGGACACATGTCCCCCGTGGCCAGGAACACAGGTACCACTAGCCTCCTCTCTATAGATGTGTGTGTATATATATATATATATATATATATATATATATATATATATATATATATATATATATATATATATATCACACATATACAACAATGGTAGGAAAGCTTTGGGAAGAAAGGAAACTAGTATTTGTTTCAACACCCAGAATAAGATTGGAATCCCTACACATACTACAATGTGAAATATAAATAGTAAATGACTCAATGCCATTTTACTTGTCTTCTTAATGTGATCATGTATTGTAGATAGTTCATTATTTTCATTAACATTGAAACATGGCTCCGGACCCAGAAATGCGAAGTGTCCGATGTGGAACCTTTGTTCCGCTTTGTTTCCTCCCGGGGACTCGTTTGCAAACACCGCGAGACTTCCTGTTTGGATTCTCATCAGAGCGAACCCCGGAAGCTGCCCTATTGTTTCAGCTCGTAAACAACAACAACTCTTAATGTAGCGCGAGCCCCGCTCAGAGCCATGATCCCGTACACGGTCAACATCAAGCTGGCGGCCCGGACGCTGACCGGCACCCTGAACCCGCAGAACAAGACCGCGGTGGACTGGTGAGTGCGGCGCTCCGTTAGCATAGCGATGTGGCTCTATGTCGCTCTATGTGGCTCTATGTCGCTCTATAGCTCTATATGTGGCTCTATAGCTATGTGTCAAGACGAGGTGACGATGTTCTCGAGCTGTTGTTCCCGTCACGAGGAGAGACGTCACGTGACGATGATGGCGTCGTTTCGGTTCTTCATAAACCAGAGAGACGTGAAGCTGGTGTCACGTGATGCGATGTGACAGCTCGCTGCTGACCCCCCCCACAGCCTTAACCCCCATGGTGATGATGATGATGATGGTGATGATGATGATAGTGATAGTGATAGTGATGGTGATGGTGATTATAGTGATGATGATGATGATGATGATGATGGTGATGATAGTGATGATGATGATGATAGTGATGATGATGATGATGATGATGATGATGATGATAGTGATAGTGATGGTGATGGTGTTTATAGTGATGATGATGGTGATGATATGATGATGATAGTGATGATGATGATGATGGTGATGATGATGGTGATGATAGTGATGATGATGATGATGATGGTGATGATGATGATGATGGTGATGATGATGATGATGATGATGTGATGATGATGATGGTGATGATGAGTGATGATAGAGATGATGATAGTGATGATGATGATGATGATGATGATGATGATGGTGATGATGATGATGGTGATGATGGTGGTGATGATGATGATGGTGATGATGGTGATAATGATGATGATGATGATGATGATGATGGTGATGATGACGATGGTGATGATGATGGTGATGGTGATGATGATGATGGTGATGAGTGATGATGATGATGATGATGGTGATGATGATGATG
>CM070100.1:21958986-21968986 GCA_036178185.1 Liparis tanakae | reverse complement strand
TACAGGGCTTTAATCTAGGCTTTAAAGCCTTATCTTAGTGACACCGACGGACTCCTGTTCTATGTGAGACGGGCCTCAGGGTGACCCTGAGGCCCCTGAGGTCCCTGATGTGTGTCCTCTGGGGGTCCCTGAGGTCCCTGGGGGTCCCTGGGGGTCCCTGGGTCCCTGGGGGTCCCTGGGGGTCCCTGCGGTCCGTGATGCGGGCCTCTGGTCCTCCTCCCACAGGGCAGCATGGGGAGCATCGCCTGCATCGCCTGGAAGGGGGACACCCTGGTGCTGGGGGACGTGGACGGGAACCTCAACTTCTGGGACCTCAAGGCTCGCTTGTCCAGGTGAGAACCTCTGACCCCGACTACTGTCAACCCATGGAGGAGACCTCTTCCTCTTCCTCTTCCTCTTCATGGTGTTGATGCCTCCAGGGGGATCCCAACGCACCGCGGCTGGGTGAAGAAGATCCGCTTCGCCCCCGGTAAGGGGAACCAGAAGCTGCTGGTGATGTACACGGACGGAGCGGAGGTCTGGGACACCAAGGAGGTGACACACACACACACACACACACACAGAGACACACACACACACACACTCTCACACACACACACACACACACACACACACACAGAGACACACACACACACACACACTCTCACACACACACACAGAGACACACAGACACACACACATACACAGAGACACACACACAGAGACACACACACACACAGACACACACACACAGACACACACACACACACACAGAGACACACACACACACACACACACACTCTCACACACACACACACACAGAGACACACAGAGACACACACACATACACAGAGACAAACACACAGAGACACACACACACACACACACACACACACAGAGACACACACAGAGAGACACACACACACACAGACACACACAGAGACACACACACACACAAACACACTCTCACACACACACACAGAGACACACTCACACTCACAGACACACACACACAGACATAGAGACACACACACAGATAGACACAGGCACACACACACACACAGACACACACACACACACAGACAGAGACACACACAGACACACACACATACACAGACAGAGACACACACAGACACACACACACACCAGCCTTTGGGCAGCTTGTCATTGTGACAAAATCCATTTATTTTTCACACATTGAGAGTTCCCAGCATGCATCTCACTCGCTGAACAAGGTGGTGATGTGTGTGAAGAGGGGCTTTGATCTCAGGCTGTATCGAGCAGCAGCTCATGAGCTCAGCGGCGGTGAGTCCCTGACGGAGGTCCTGGTACCTCCGTCAGGCTCCCATCACGAAACAGTCAGCTGACTGGGGGTCCCTGAGGGTCCCTGGGGGTCCCTGAGGTCCCTGATGTGTGACCTCTGGGGGTCCCTGAGGTCCCTGCAGCTCAGGAGGAGCCGGCTCCAGGCCCCGCCCCGCTGCACGTAGGTGTGTGTGTGTCTCAGGTGTGTGTGTCGGGGCCTTAGAGCTCTGCCTCCTCCTTCAGGTGCAGATGGTCAGCAGCATGCGGATCGGCCGCAACGTGAACTACCGCATCCTGGACATCGACTGGTGCACGTCGGACAAGGTGGTGCTGGCCTCGGACGACGGCTGCATCCGCGTGCTGGAGATGGCCATGAAGTCGGCCAGCTACCGCATGGACGAGCAGGACCTGACGGGTGAGCCAGGGCCGGAGGACCTCTTGACCTCTTGACCTCTTGTGCTCTAGACCGCTTGACCTCTTGACATCTTGACCTCTTGTGTTCTTGACCTCTTGACCTCTTGTGTTCTTGACTTCTTGACCTCTCGACCTCTTGACATCTTGACCTCTTGTGCTCTAGACCTCTTGACATCTTGACCTCTTGTGCTCTAGACCTCTTGTGTTCTTGACCTCTTGACCTCTTGACCTCTAGACCTCTTGTGTTCATGACCTCTCGACCTCTTGACCTCTCGACCTCTTGACCTCTCGGCCTCTCGACCTCTTGTCATCTTGACCTCTCGACCTCTTGTCATCTTGACCTCTCGGCCTCTTGACCTCTTGACCTCTTGTGCTCTAGACCTCTTGTGTTCATGACCTCTTTACCTCTTGACCTCTTGTGTTCTTGACCTCTTGACCTCTTGTCTCGCTCTGGACTCAGATCCGGTGTGGTGTCCCTACCTGCTGGTCCCCCGAGCCGCCCTGACCCTCAAGGCCTTCCTTCTGCTGCAGCCCTGGTCAGGGACCTTCACCATGGACATCACGCAGGTGTAAGTGAGGATAGTCACGGGCTACGAGGGCTACGGGGGCTACAGGTCTCTGAGGGTCTCTGAGGGTCTCTGAGGGTCTCTGAGGGTCTCTGGAGGTCTCTGAGGGTCTCTGAGGGTCTCTGAGGGTCTCTGGAGGTCTCTGAGGGTCTCTGAGGGTCTCTGAGGGTCTCTGAGTCTGATCCTCTTTGCAGAGACTACCAGGAGAAGGGAGAGATCAAAGGGCTGATCCAGGAGCAGCTCAACTCCCTGTCCAAGTGAGTCCTGAGTGTACTGTGTGTGTACTGTGTGTGTACTGTGTGTGTACTCTGTGTGTATTCTGTGTGTACTCTGTATACTGTGTGTGTGACAGTGTACTCGTCTGTGATTGGCTCCCCAGTGACATGAAGAGCGCTCTGCAGGACCCGGAGCTCAGCCTGCTGCAGCGCTGCCTGCTGGTCTCACGGTGAGGGAGACCACCTAGACCACCACCTAGACCTCCACCTAGACCTCCACCTAGACCACCACCTAGACCACCACCTAGACCTCCACATAGACCTCCACCTAGACCACCACCTAGACCACCACCTAGACCTCCACATAGACCACCACCTAGACCACCACCTAGACCTCCACATAGACCACCACCTAGACCTCCACCTAGACCACCACCTAGACCACCACCTAGACCTCCACCTAGACCACCACCTAGACCACCACCTAGACCTCCACCTAGACCACCACCTAGACCTCCACCTAGACCACAAGGGTCCACTAGAGCCAGGGGACCTCCACCTAGACCACGAGGGTCCACTAGAGCCAGGGGACCTCCACCTAGACCACGAGGGTCCACTAGAGCCAGGGGACCTCCACCTAGACCACGAGGGTCCACTAGAGCCAGGGGACCTCCACCTAGACCACGAGGGTCCACTAGAGCTAGGGGAGCACCACCTAGACCACGAGGGTCCACTAGAGCCAGGGGACCTCCACCTAGACCACGAGGGTCCACTAGAGCTAGGGGAGCACCACCTAGACCACGAGGGTCCACTAGAGCTAGGGGACCACCACAGTGAGTCCTTGAGGGTTCATCCCAGTGTTGCTGCCATTGTGAATGCAGCACGGTAACCTAGCAACAGCCGTGTGCCGGTTCAGATGTTGAAAGGATGCTGAGGGAAGCAAGAGGTGGAAGAGAGGCGGAAGGACCTGTGATCCCTCCTGAGTGAGCCCAGAGACAGATGAGGTCGGACTGCAGAACTGATGCCTGGTCCCTGTCCTGATCCTGATCCTGATCCTGGTCCTGGTCCTGGTCCTGGTCCTGATCCTGGTCCTGGTCCTGGTCCTGGTCCTGATCCTGGTCCTGGTCCTGATCCTGGTCCTGGTCCTGGTCCTGGTCCTGGTCCTGATCCTGGTCCTGGTCCTGGTCCTGATCCCGGTCCTGATCCTGGTCCCGGTCTCCGCAGGTTGTTTGGAGACGAGTCTGACCTGAACTTCTGGACCGTGGCGTCTCACTACCTGCAGTCGTTTGCCAAGGCCCGCCAGCTGGCCGGGGCCCCCGAGGAGGCCCCCCCTGACGGAGCCCGGCCCCCGGCCCACAGCCACCTGGACATCTGCCACGACGTCCTGTGTGAGAGCTCCTACTTCCAGGTGAGGCACCACGGAAGAAGAGCTGAGACCATGGAGACACGTGATCCACATCACAAGAGCCCCACAGGAGTCATCAGGCGCAGACCACGCAGACAGGAACCCCGTGGACCCCCCTTAGGCCTCTAGGCCCATCTTTAACACACACACACACACACACACACACACGTAACCCGCGTGTGTGCTGCTCATCAGAAGTTTCAGCTGGACCGGGTTCACCTGCAGGAGGTGAAGCGCTCCAGTTATGAACACACGAAGAAATGTGCCGACCAGCTCCTCCTGCTGGGCCAGGTGAGTCACTGCAGCCCCCCCCCCCCCCCCCTAACACCTGAGACCCCCCCCTGTTACACCACCCTCCTCCTCCTCCTCCTCCAGACGGACCGGGCGGTGCAGCTGCTGCTGGAGACGAGCGCCGACAACCCGAGCTACTACTGCGACTCCCTGAAGGCGTGCCTGGTGACCACCATCACGTCCTCCGGCCCCTCGCAGTCCACCATCAAGCTGGTGGCCACCAACATGATCGCCAACGGCAAGCTGGCAGGTAGCCCCGCTGTAGCGGCTAGTGGCTAGTGGTTAGCAGATATCGGCTAGTGGTTAGCAGATATCGGCTAGAGGCTAGTGGTTAGCAGATAGCGGCTAGAGACTTGTGGCTAGCGGCTAGTGGTTAGCAGATAGCGACGAGTGGCTAGCAGATAGTGGCTAGAGGCTAGTGGCTAGCGGCTAGTGGTTAGCAGATAGCGACAAGTGGCTAGCGGCTAGAGGCTAGTGGTTAGCAGATAGCGACGAGCGGCTAGCAGATAGTGGCTAGAGGCTAGTGGCTAGCGTCTAGTGGTTAGCAGATAGCGACGAGCGGCTAGCAGATAGTGGCTAGAGGCTAGTGGCTAGCGTCTAGTGGTTAGCAGATAGTGACGAGTGGCTAGCAGATAGTGGCTAGCAGATAGTGGCTAGCGACTAGTGTTTATAAGAAATCACTTCGCTGATGACTAGTGACCATCTCACCTCCATGTACAATGCTCCTCTGCCTCCTCCTCCTGCTCCTCCTCCTCCTGCTCCTCCTGCTCCTCCTCCTGTCAGAGGGCGTCCAGCTGCTGTGTCTGATTGACAAGGCGGAGGACGCGTGTCGCTACCTGCAGACGTACGGGGAGTGGAACCGCGCCACCTGGCTGGCCAAGGTGAGCGACACGAGGGACGCACCGGGGGAACAATGCAACACACACTGGTCATTGTTTAACTCTGTGTGTGTGTGTGTGTCTGTGTGTCTCTGTGTGTTCTCTGTGTGTGTCTCTGTGTGTGTCTCTGTGTGTGTGTCTCTGTGTGTGTCTGTGTGTGTCTGTGTCTGTGTGTGTGTGTGTGTGTCTGTGTGTTCTCTGTGTGTTCTCTGTGTGTGTGTCTCTGTGTGTGTGTGTGTGTGTGTGTGTGTGTGTGTAGGTGCGCCTGAGCCCAGCAGAGAGCTCTGACGTGCTGAAGCGCTGGGCGGAGCACCTTTGCTCCTCGCAGGTGAACCAGAAGTCTAAAGCCATCCTGGTGCTGCTGTCGCTGGGCTGCTTCTCCAGGGTGGGAGAGATGCTCAACAAGTGAGACAACCACAACAACAACAACTACAACAACCACAACCACAACCACAGCAACAGGCTGAGGGCTCAGTGAGACCCGCATGAGGCCCAGGATGTCTCACTGACATCCAGGGGAACTAGTTCAGTGTCAGTATCCATTCATTTGAGGAACATAATAATACACATTAATTGTGTATTAATGCACAGAGAGATGTCGGTAGTTGTTTGTTGTATTTTGAATTGTCTCGTTCACATTCGCTCTCTGGGGAGTCTCTAAGTTTCCTTTCATTTGCCTCTTATGAACCTGAATGTAAGCAGCTAGTCAACAACTACTGATCTATTATATTATGTTATATTATATTATATTATTATACATAGAGCCACATTGTGTAACCAGCTGCTCTCCTCCTGCAGCATGAGGCACTTTGACCGCGCCGCCCTCTTCATGGAGGCCTGCCTGCAGCTCGGGGTGATGGAGGCCGACGACTCGTCCAGTATCCTTCTGAAGGACATCGGCTCTCCAGAGCTGCAGAGGGCTATGAAGGGTTATGAAGGGCTATGCAGGGTTATGCAGGGTTATGAAGGGATATGAAGGGTTATGAAGAGCTATGAAGGGTAATGAAGAGCTATGAAGGGTTATAAAGGGATATGAAGAGTTCTGAAGGGTTATGAAGAGCTATGAAGGGTTATGAAGAGCTATGCAGGGTTATGCAGGGTTATGAAGGGATATGAAGGGTTTTGAAGAGCTATGAAGGGTAATGAAGAGCTATGAAGGGTTATAAAGGGATATGAAGAGTTCTGAAGGGTTATGAAGAGCTATGAAGGGTTATGAAGGGCTATGAAGGGTTATGAAGAGCTATGAAGGGTTATGAAGAGCTATGAAGGGTTATAAAGGGATATGAAGGGTAATGAAGGGTTATAAAGCGTTATGAAGGGTTATGAAGGGTTATAAAGAGTTATGAAGGGTTATGAAGAGTCACAAAGAGCTTTAAAGTGTTATGAGGCCATAGCGTACCCTGACTCATGTGCTTCATGCGCCGCTCACCCATTGGCTCAGCTCTGTGACCCCGTAGGCGGCGTTGACCTTGACCCCGGTGCACATAAACTCATCCACACGTCCTTCGTGGAGTACGCCCGGCTGCTGCGCTCGCTGGGCCTGAGGGAGGGCGCCGCTCTGTGGGCGTCGCGGGCCGGCGGCGCCGGGGAGGAGCTGATGGAGGAGCTGTTCCAAGGGGAGGGGGGCGGAGCTACAGAACCTGCTCCTGAAGAGAAGGAGGAGGAGCCGGGCCAGGAGGGCGCCGAGTGACCCGGAGGACGTCTTCTTCTTCACGTCGGCCGTCACGCAGGAACGTCTCCACGCCGGGGGGAGGAGTCTCCTGTGACGCGTGTGCTCATGTGATGCATGTAACCCAAAGTTCTGCCACCGCTCGTCTCGGTTCTGTTGACGGTTTGTTGGATTATTCTTTTTAAATATTTGCTGGTTAAGATTTATTCTGTCTGAGAATCTTCCAACTTTTTCATTTGACTTCCTGCTGCTGACGTTACACACGGCTTAGTTCATCTAGAAGTGCCATGTTTCAACACACACACACACACACACACACACAAACTCCATGCTAACTTCTGACTGTGTTCCTAGCGTGCTGAGCTCGTTGATTCCACATGGATGGAGATAAAGAGGCCAGAGCTCCGTTGTGTCCAGCAGGGGGCGCTGTGTGTGAGCTATGAGGCGTTACTGCAGCGGTACCATTGAGTTAGTGTTTCTTTGATGTTCAACCTTTACTCGCTAAGCCCGAATCGTCTGATCCTGACTCGTGTTGTCGTGGTAACGATCGTCTGGTCGTCGATCGCCTGCATGACGTGTGTAACGTGTTTAGTTGTCCCCTGGAACTAGACGGGAACCTTGTTCGTGTGGTTTTGTGTTTCATAAACACGTCAGTGAAGTTTCTCTTGTTGCTCTTGACCCCCCGGGGTTGTCGCCAAGGCAACCCCGCCCTAGTTTAGGCTTCCTTCCGATCCATTCCACACCCACTGTCATATACTGGATGACCTCTAGGGATTCAACCCTCCGTCTGTGTGACCTCTAGATGACCTCTAGAGAATCAACCCTATGACCTCTAGAGAATCAATCCTCTGACCTCTAGATGACCTCTAGAGAATCAACCCTCTGTGTGACCTCTAGATGACCTCTAGAGAATCAGTCCTCTCTGTGTGACCTCTGTCTGACCTCTAGGAGAGATGCTCCTGTTCTACTCTCCGTTGGTTCCTTGTCCGTAGTGATGTGTTCTTTAAACTCTAAATGTTCAAGAGAAAGAAAACAAACAGATATATGTATATATGGATGGAAATAAAATCAATATTATTAACTTTATTCATTCTCAGTGTGTTTCCTGCCTGAGCACCAGAGGGCGCTGTGGACGCCTGTCCTCTTTGTGACCTTGAACCTGGAGAGTGACTTTGAATGACCTCATCAAAGTCACAGGACCCTGCAGGTCAGGACCCCACAGGACCCGGTCCAGGCCTCCGGTGCCGAGATGAAAGACCGCCATGAGATCAGCAGGAAGCTGCAGACACTAGCAGGTTCAGGCCGTGTGGTCGCGGTGCTCCGCGTGGTCGCTGGTCTCCACCAGGGGGCGCCAGAGCTCTGCAGACCCGTCAGCGCCTCCTCCAGTCCAACTCCTAATTCAATGATTTGGGGATTTGAGATCTACCAGATTCCAGATGTACGTCAGATACGACGTGGTGACTTCTGTAGACCAGCGCCGACCCACCGGCCTCTCATTGGTCGGCTTTGTGGGGGGACTGTGTGTGTGTGTGTGTGTGTGTGGGGGGAATGGCAACTTACAAACATGTCAGTGATAAATCTGAAATAATGGAACGGCTCTAAGTGGAACCAGGAGGCTGTAACCCGATAGGCTGGTAGACATTCCTCTTTATTTACTGTAGACTATTCCACTTCTTAGAGAAGAGAGCTAACGGAGAGCTAACGGAAAGCTAACACAGAGCTAACAGAGAGCTAGTGGAGAGCTAACACAGAGCTAACGGAGAGCTAACGTAGAGCTAACACAGAGCTAACAGAGAGCTAACAGAGGGCTAAAAGAGAGCTAACACAGAGCTAACGGAGAGCTAATGGAGAGCCAACGGAAAGCTAACAGAGAGCTAACAAAAAGCTAACGTAGAGCTAACAGAGCTAACGTAGAGCTAACTGGAGCTAACAGAGAGTTCTTTAGTGGACTTCTCAATAGCAAATGTTACATAGAGAGTAAAGATAAACGTGATGGTGGGGGGGTCTGTAACCTGGTCTCCTCGCCTCAGGGCTCACTGGCTCCACCCAGTGGTGGAAGAGAAGATCACACAACGATAGAACTCGGTCTGTAGTTACTGTTCTTGATATTTCTGGTTCACCGGGGCACACACACACACACACACACACACACACACCTTTTCTCGGGTTGAGAACCAAAGGAACAGAGCAAACAGGGAAGTCTTTTCCAGCATGTCCTCAATGAAGAGTCATTACCCAGAAGCCTCTACTGTCCTTGTGTCATACCTTTATGAACATACGGTACACACAGTACGATGATAGAGGAGACCTCCTCTATCAGAGGGGTCCATGTTGTGGAACTCGCATCTCTTTGAGATCGGGGTCAGAAAGCCGTTCTTCACGTTTCTCTCATCCAATCACAGACGTCTGTGAACTAAAGGACAGCCAATAGGAAGGCAGGGCCCGGCTGGTATCAGAACTACTGGGATCAGCGGCGCCGCCAAACCCACAGAGTCCACCGCCGGGGAGGACGGGGAGGACGGAGCCCTCAGGGCCCCTAAAGACTTCCACATGGCCGGTCTGGCTGCTGTTCAACCAAAACCACTTCATGAGGACTCTGAGTCCACAGCAGACGAGTCCTCCTGGACCCAGACCTTCTGGACCCAGAGCCTCCTGGTCCCAGACCTCCTGGACCCAGACCTCCTGGACCCAGAGCCTCCTGGACCCAGACCTCCTGGACCCAGACCTCCTGGACCCAGACCCTCACTGACCCAGAGCCTCATGGACCCAGACCTCCTGGACCCAGAGCCTCATGGACCTCCTCCTAGTCCTCCTCCTGGTCCTCCTCCTAGTCCTCCTCCTGGTCCTCCTCCTAGTCCTCCTCCTGGTCCTCCTCCTAGTCCTCCTCCTAGTCCTCCTCCTGGTCCTCCTCCTGGTCCTCCTCCTAGTCCTCCTCCTGGTCCTCCTCCTGGTCCTCCTCCTGGTCCTCCTCCTGGCCCTGTGACTCTCCTTCGTATCCGGTGTCCTCCTCGTCTCTGGACAGCGTCTCCCGGTCCAGATCTGTCTCTAGCTGTCAGAGTGATGCTGCACAGCTCCGCCAGGCAGGAGGAGGAGACCATCCCTCTTCCTCTTCCTCTTCCTCTTCCTCTTCATGGACCCTCTGTGAGCTCCATCCGGTGTTCCCTTCGTCCCCATGACGTCTGTTTGAAACCCCCCCCCTCCTCCCCCCCCCCCCTGTCCTGGCCCGAGTCCTCCCCTCCCCTCTCTGTGGTGCATTGTGGGTCTGCTCCACCTCCACCTGA
>CM070100.1:21951486-21953986 GCA_036178185.1 Liparis tanakae | reverse complement strand
TTACGTCAGCCGGACAGCCATCAGGAGGTCTGTGTGTGCAGATCGATCTCCTCACAACGCGCAGCGTGCTCGTATCCACAGACGTGCAGCCCGGTCCGGTCCGGTCTGACCCTCCAGGTCCGGTTGGTTCTGACCCGTCCGGTCTGACCCTGTCAGAGTCTCTCATGCAGCCGGCTGACGGCCGTAGAGAAACGCCCAGTGAACGTTTCACAGCGTGAAGACAGTCTGTCCTCCACCCGATAGCTTGCTTTGTGTGTGTGTTGCGGTGTGTGTGTGTGTGTGTGTGTGTGTGTGTGTGTGTGTGTGTGGCGGTGTGTGTGTGTGTACACTCTTGCTCTCCGTGCTGTTGAACACTCTTGTGTCTTTTATTGCTTTTACTTTTCCTGCCTGGAGCTCGAGGAACACCAAACATCCTCCATCGTAAAGCATCTCCCAGAGCTGCACCTGAGACAGGAAACCACACACACACACACACACACACACACACACACCACACACACACACACACACCACACACCACACACACACACACACCACACACCACACACACACACACACACACACACACACACACACACACACACACACACACACACACACACCACACACACACACACACACACCACACACCACACACACACACACACACACACACACCACACACACACACACACACACACACACACACACAGAGGTGAAGCGTCACATATTTTATGTTCATATGAATATTTCCACACAGAAGAAGCGTTCTGTGCCGTGGTCTGAGTGGACCCCGGTTCCCCCAGTGGACCCCGGTTCCCCCAGTGGACCCCGGGTCAATAACAGAGAATGATGTTGTGTTCCAGGGAGAGGAGGAGGAGGAGGAGGAGGAGGAGCGTCCTTCATCCTCCCGCCATGTTGCTGATGCTCATGCTAAAGGGTCTGCAGGTCTGGGCTCCTGTTCCTCTGTGTTCTGGAGGGTTCTGTTCCTCTGTGTTCTGGAGGGTTCTGTTCCCCTGTGTTCTGGAGGGTTCTGTTCCTCTGTGTTCTGGAGGGTTCTGTTCCTCTGTGTTCTGGAGGGTTCTGTTCCCCTGTGTTCTGGAGGGTTCTGTTCCTCTGTGTTCTGGAGGGTTCTGTTCCTCTGTGTTCTGGAGGGTTCTGTTCAATTCAATTCAATTCAATTCAGTTTATTTGTATAGCCCAGTTTCACAAATTACAAATGTGTCTCAGAGTGCTTTACAATCTGTACACATAGACATCCCTGACCCAGAACCTCACATCGGATCAGGAACAACTCCCAAATAACTCTTCAGGGGAAAAAAAGGGAAGAAACCTTCAGGAGAGAACAGAGGAGGATCCTCTCCAGGATGGACAGATGCAATAGATGTAATGTGTTCTGGAGGGTTCTGTTCCTCTGTGTTCTGGAGGGTTCTGATCCCCTGTGTTCTGGAGGGTTCTGTTCCTCTGTGTTCTGGAGGGTTCTGATCCCCTGTGTTCTGGAGGGTTCTCTGCGTGACAAGGTCCATGTGAACAGATGTGTGCTCAGGATCCGTCGTCTTGGGCCGGCTGCAGGAAGCCAGAGGAATGTGTCTGTGCTGCAGGAGGGGGGGGAGCCCCCCCCCACACAAGATGGTTCACATGTTGTGCCTCTTACTAAATGTACCATGAGCTCTCGGGGGGGTGGGGGACACCTCCTCTCTACAGGTCTAGAGCCCTCAACAAGCAGAGCGCTGGAGTCACATGACCACTCACTGAGTCACATGACCACTCACTGAGTCACATGACACATCACTCAGTGCGTTTACATGATGGTATCATTCTAATCTTGCTTTAGTGGGACTATGCTATCTTGTGGGGGATCTGCTATTATCCCAATATACATGGCAGTGAGTAATTCAAATCATTGGCCGAAAGCAAGTCACCTCCGATACCACAGGGGGCGCTGTTTTCATTACAACTCCAGGGCTCAAGTTTTGAAGACATTGCTTCATTGGTTGCTGGATTAAATGTTACCCAGATACAACAGATTTTTTTTCTCATTGGCTGTTGTGTAGCCCATTTCTTTTTCTCGCGTGATATGACGCAAAGTCCGGTTCCTGATCCAATTCACCGTTACATGCCGCGATAGTTGGATTATCATCCGGATCGGATCGAGTTATCCAGGGTGTTGATCGGATCGTAGTCGGACCGCACATAGTCCAACAAAGGTGTTCACTGGAGGCAACGCTTCACTGGAGGCAACGCTTCACTGGAGGCAACGCTTCACTAGAGGCAACGCTTTACTGGAGGCAACGCTTCACTGGAGGCAACGCTTCACTGGAGGCAACGCTTCACTAGAGGCAACGCTTTACTGGAGGCAACGCTTCACTGGAGGCAACGCTTCACTGGAGGCAACGCTTCACTGGAGGCAACGCTTCACTAGAGGCAACACTTCACTAGAGGCAAAGCTTCACTAGAGGCAACGCTTCACTGGAGGCAACGCTTCACTAGAGGCAACACTTCACTAGAGGCAAAGCTTCAC
>CM070100.1:21933986-21946486 GCA_036178185.1 Liparis tanakae | reverse complement strand
ACGGGTCGGTTCTCCTTTTGTTCTCCTGACTTAGGATTCATTTAAAAAACAAACACAAGTCAATAAATTAACATTCTACCTCAGTCCCTGAAAGCCAATACTCAACTGAGTACAACAGGTGTACATTAGAGTGTGTATCTGTGTGTGTGTGTGGAGAAATAAAGGACACAACCTGTTAGAATACCTGCCTCAGAATACGGTGGAGAGGGTCCATACAAAAAATAATTCATTGTAAATATATAATATATATTTATACATTTTGAATATATTTACAAATATACCCAGCACTATACAATATACCGTGTAGCGTTTTCTCTCCACAATAATTGGGAAGGTTTTATCAATAGAACTGAAAAATAAATCAATATTACAAAATAAACAGAAGAGTCGTTTCTATAGGCGCTCTCCTTCTATCGCTGTTAGTCCTGTTCCTATTGGTCCTGGTGGTCCCTGCTGGGTCCTGCTGGGCCCTGCTGGGCCCTGGTGGGTCCTGGTGGCCCCTGCTGGGTCCTGCTGGGCCCTGGCGGCCCTGGTGGTCCCTGCTGGGCCCTGCTGGGTCCTGGTGGTCCCTGCTGGGCCCTGGTGGGCCCTGGTGGGTCCTGGTGGTCCCTGCTGGGCCCTGCTGGGTCCTGGTGGTCCTTGTTGGGCCCTGGTGGTCCACATCGGTGCATACATTCCTCCAGGAGCTAATCACTTGGAATGCCAGCCCTGGAATGGGATCAGCCAATGAGAACGCAGGAGATCAACTCTCCAAGGAATGTTTATGAAGGAGGAGGAACGTCCTGTCCTCTCCTGTAAGACCTCTGGGAGCACGGGGTGGGGGGGTGGGGGGGTAGTGTGTGTAGGGTGTGTGTGTAGTGTGTGTGTAGTGTGCATGGCAGTGTGTGTGCGGCGCCACCAGCTCAGTCCCATCTGGGTCCATTAGTCCACCGGGAGCCAGAGGAGTGATGGGGGGCCGGTGCTGGGTGTGTTTGGGGCATCGGGGGCCAGCCGGTTCGAGGGGGAGCCGGGAGTCCAGCCGGGCCGGGGGCCGGGCGAGTCCAGCCGGGCCGGGGTCGGGCGAGTCCAGCCGGGCCGGGGGGGGCCGGGCGAGTCCAGCCGGGCCGGGGGGGGCCGGGCGAGTCCAGCTGGGCCGGGGGGGGCGGGCGAGTCCAGCCGGGCGAGCCGGGCTCATGTCTTCACGGCGATGTGCTGGTACTGGGCCAGGCAGGGCTCGTCCTGCAGCGGGTCGTGGGAGAACACCGAGTCGTCCCCGGAGGAGCAGGAGCTGCGCGTGTCGGGGAAGCTGGGCGAGTACTGCTCCGCCGGGGCGCACAGGTCCAGGTACTCCTGCACACACAGGACCATCACGTCAGATCAGGGGGTCCAACCTGAGGCTCCGGGGCCCACAGGGGACACCGGCTGCTGCTGCTTGAGGGTCCAGAGCCTCAAACCACCGGGAGGACCGGCAGGAACATGTTATAACATATTATATCATGTTATAACATGTTATAATATATTATAACATGTTATAACATGTTATAATATAATATATATATATATATAATATATTATAACATGTTATAACATGTTATAACATATTATAACATGTTATAACATATTATATCATGTTATAACATGTTATAACATGATATAACATAGTATATCATATTATAACATATTATATATTATAACATGTTATAACATAGTATAACATGTTATACTATGTTATAACATTATAACATGTTATAACATAGTATATCATGTTATAACATATTATATCATATTATATATTATAACATGTTATAACATATTATATCATGTTATAACATGTTATAATATATTATAACATGTTATAACATGTTATAATATAATATATATATATAATATATTATAACATGTTATAACATGTTATAATATAATATATATATATATATATAATATATTATAACATGTTATAACATATTATAACATGTTATAACATATTATATCATGTTATAACATGTTATAACATGATATAACATAGTATATCATATTATAACATATTATATATTATAACATGTTATAACATATTATAACATGTTATACTATGTTATAACATTATAACATGTTATAACATAGTATATCATATTATATATTATAACATGTTATAACATATTATAACATGTTATAACATGTTATAATATATTATATCATATTATAACATATAACATATTATAACATATAACATATATTATATTATAATATATTATATTATATTATAATATAATATATCATGTTATAAAATATTATATGTTATAACATGTTATATAATATTATATCATAGTTAGGGACCAGAGGGTGTGTAGAGACCAGGACCTGCAGCCTTCACATCAGCTCAGTCCACACGAAGCTGACATATGAACCATCCAATGTAAACACTGCCCCCCCCCCCCCCCCGTCTGGATGTCATGGGGCCGTGAGGAGGAAGAGCTCTTGGCTCGTAGAGGAGCTGGCCTCCCTTCCCCAACACGAGGAGTCTCACATTACTGAAGAACTCCACATCTGCCAGCGGTTTGAGGCGAAGCAAAAAAGAGGGGGGGGGGCCTTTATTACATTTACATAGTTCAAACTCAAACTGGGGCTTTCTTTGGCATGAATTCCTGAACTGCAGCTCCACGAGCAGACGAGTCGGGACAGCTTCCCCCGACGAGCTCTCTCAGGCCCGAGCCGGGGGACGGCGTCTGGACTCAGCAGCATGTTGTGTGTGTGAGCGTCTTCGTTGTTACGCAACACCAGAGCGGCGTGACCCGTGACCTCCCTGCAGGCGCTCACCTCGTTGGTGTTGAGGGACAGGATGCGGTCCAGGTCCTCCACGAGCTGCTTGAAGGTCGGCCTGTGGGAGGAGATGGCGTGCCAGCAGTCTTTCATCATCATGTACCTGAGAGGGAGAAACACAAGAAGGCCTGTTTACTCCGAGAGGAGAGCGCGTCCTTCCTCCTGAGGGCCCCGCCTCCTTTCTGAGGCCCCGCCTCCTTTCTGAGGCCCAGGGCAAAGAGTCACAACTAACTAACCGGACGTGTTCCGCTCTGCCACCGGCGCCCGGCTGAGGGTCACGAGACGCCTGCAGTGACGGGCCGTGTGTGTGTGTGTGTGTGTGTGTGTGTGTGTGTGTGTGTGTGTGTGTGTGTGTGTGTGTGTGTGTGTGTGTGTGCTCTGCTCGAGGCTTACAGCTCGTTGGTGCAGTTGCCCGGCTTGTCCATGCGGTGTCCCTCCTTCAGCAGCTTGAAGAGCTCCTCCACCGGGATGCCGGGGTAGGGCGAGCCCCCGAGGGTGAAGATCTCCCACATCAGCACCCCGAAGGACCAGCTGAGGACATGAGAGGACACATGAGGACACGAGAGGACATGAGAGGAAATGAGAGGACATGAGAGGACACGTGAGAGGACATGAGAGGACATGAGAGGACACATGAGAGGACACATGAGAGGACATGAGAGGAAATGAGAGGACATGAGAGGACACGTGAGAGGACACGTGAGAGGACATGAGAGGACACATGAGAGGACATGAGAGGACATGAGAGGACACATGAGAGGACATGAGAGGACATGAGAGGACACATGAGAGGACATGAGAGGACAATGAGAGGACACATGAGAGGACATGAGAGGATATGAGAGGACATGAGAGAGGGCATGAGAGGACATGAGAGGACATGAGAGGACATGAGAGGACACTCCATTAGGCCATACGAGTCCCTTCACCCTCCACACCATCGGCACGTGTGATTGGTCGATGTCTCTCTGCCTCCCGGTGCCACGCGGAGCTCAATGAGGCCGGTGTGTGTGTGTGTGTGTGTGTGTGTGTGTGAGTGTGTGTGTGTGTGTGTGTGTGTGTGTGTGAGTGTGTGTGTGTGTGTGTGTGAGTGTGTGTGTGTGAGTGTGTGTGTGTGTGTGAGTGTGTGAGTGTGTGAGCGTGTGTGAGTGTGTGTGTGTGTGTCCGGTCACACACCGGCCTCATTGTCCAGTCACAACACAGCATAACAGACAGAGGACCAAACACACAACCGAGGGAGAGACGGCCAGGAACGTTAAGTACTTCCTCTTCCTCTTCCTCTTCCTCTTCCTCCTGCTCGTTGATACCAGCGACGGCTCCGTGTGTCCGTGACACCGTGTGGACCCACAGCGTTTCAGATGACTCATGCTGGATTCATGACTTCCTCCTCCTCCTCCTCCTCCTCCTCCTCCTCCTCCTCCTCCTCCTCCTCTCCTCCTCCTCCTCTGCACCCCCCCCCTTCCTCTGCGCTATGTGAAAAAGCCAATTACTAAAAGTGATGAAACGTAATGGATGTGGAGGCGGTCCGTAATCATAATCACACACACACACACACACACACACACACACACACACACACACACACACACACACACACACACACACACACACACACACACACACACACACACACACACACACACACACACACACACACACACACACACACACACACACATTACTGATTGGTGCTGCGCCATGCTCCAGTAGCAGATCCTCATACCGAGGACTGGGTGAGCGCTTAGTGTGCTACTGCTGTATGACTCACACACTCACACACACACACACACACAAACTCACACACACACAAACTCTCACACACACACACACACACACACACACACACATACACACAAACACACACTCACACACACACACACACACAAACTCTCACACACACACACACACACACACACACCCACACACACACACACACAAACTCACACACACACTCACACACACACACACACACACACACACACACACACACGGGTCAGCGTGGAGGCATTCGTCTGACGGCCACATCGCTTCTGGAGCAGAACTTCAAACGGCTGTCAGGACGCATCAGAACCGACGGGTTCTGTTTTTAGACCCAGAGCTGGGGGGGCTCCAACACCAAGAGCCACATGTTCAAAGTGTTGAGGAGGGGGTTAAAGGAGGGGGGGGGGCTTCAGGCTCTTTGAAGCCAATCAGATTAGTAACACAGCATTGGCTACAAGTCTAGCGTGAAATCCTCACTGCTGACCCCCCCCCCCCCCCCCCCCCCGTAGGTGGATCTTCTCTGTGAGGCTGTGGACACGGGGTGGTACCTACACGTCACTCTGGTGGGTGTAGACGCGGTCGAACAGCGCCTCTGGAGCCATCCACTTCACCGGCAGCCGACCCTGAGGACACAGACACAGGAGGTCACACCACCGACCACGAGGTCACACCACGAGGTCACACCACGAGGTCACACCACCGACCACGGGGTCACACCACGAGGTCACACCACGAGGTCACACCACCGACCACAAGGTCACACCACGAGGTCACACCACCGACCACAAGGTCACACCACGAGGTCACACCACCGACCACGGGGTCACACCACGAGGTCACACCACCGACCACAAGGTCACACCACGAGGTCACACCACCGACCACAAGGTCACACCACGAGGTCACACCACGAGGTCACACCACCGACCACGGGGTCACACCACGAGGTCACACCACAAGGTCACACCACGAGGTCACACCACCGACCACAAGGTCACACCACGAGGTCACACCACCGACCACGGGGTCACACCACCGACCACGAGGTCACACCACGAGGTCACACCACGAGGTCACACCACAAGGTCACACCACCGACCACAAGGTCACACCACCGACCACGAGGTCACACCACGAGGTCACACCACGAGGTCACACCACGAGGTCACACCACCCGGATGTCTGGTGTGTGAATGGGGGGGGCGGGGCTTCAATAGCTCCTAAAGACTGAGCTGACTAGGATAAAGTCATGCAGGACTAATGGTGAGAAAGTTAAATATTTATTCTAAAATCTCTAATAAAGTCGTTCATTCATTACAGAAGACAGGAATGAAACACGTGTAACTCTAATAACGGCTGGGACCAGTTAGTGATCCTCATGGTCTCAATAATTGGATCAATAACATCCACACCATGATGTTGTTGTTGTTGTTGTTGTGATGAACAGCCCCCTGCATACTGGATGAGGATGTGCTGCTGCTCTGGGAAAGAAAGGCAGCGCTGGGCCTTTCAGCTGAAGCCCCGCCCCCCCCTGGCTCTGCCTCTCATTGGCTGAGGCTCTGTGGAGCGACAGGAACGAGGGACATTCACGGCCTGGGAACCTCCGGCTCCTGCCAACACGCCGGCCGAGGGGAAGAGGAAGAGGCAGCGCCGCCGGGCGCCGTGGGACTCACGTTGGTGGTCTTCTTGTAGTAGTCGATGTTGTGGACGTCCCTCGCCAGCCCGAAGTCGGCGATCTTCATGAAGTTGCTCTCGGTCACCAGGACGTTCCTGGCCGCCAGGTCCCTGTGTATGCACTGAGGAAGAGGAGGGTCAGAGCCGCACTGCACGCATCATACTTCACCCAGAACGCTGTGTGTGTGTGTGAGTGTGTGTGTGTGTGTGTGAGAGACAGTTCACTGTGTCCCATTCCAGCAGTGAGAGGGAGCGTGAGGCTGCAGTGGGCCAACATGGCCGAACCCCCATTGTGAGAAGCCTCTTCTACACAGAGGGGCTTTGTGGCTGAATGAGACAATGCAGGGATTTGGGGGGGGGGGGGGGGGGGGTCAGAGACGTGTTTTTAGGAGACAACGTTCCCACAGTGTTGCATGCTGGCTCCCGACGCAAAAACGTTAGCATCACACGCTCTGTGCGCAGTACGTTGGGTTTGTCTAGGCAGCCAGTCGGGGACCGGGGTGGGAACTGGGTGAGTGTGTGTGTGTGTGTGTGTGTGTGTGTGTGTGTGTGTGTCCTTACCTTCTGTGATGCTAGGTACTCCATGCCCCGTGCCACCTGATAGGTGCAGGAGACCAGGTCTTTGAAGGTCAGCTGCTCGTCCGACACGCGGGCGATGTCGTAGGAGTACTCCATGCCGGGGGGCCGGCGGGCCCGGAGGTACTCCCTCAGGTTCCCCTTGGAGGCGTACTCCACGATCACATAGAGGGGGCCTGAGGAGAACCATGGTGAGCACCGAGGAGTCACGACAACCACGGGGCCCAGAGGACGGGTTAGAGCCCAGAGGACGGGTTAGAGCCTGAATGATGGGTTAGAGTGAACCTTGTTGAGCTGACTCACCGTATTGAGTACACGCCCCCAGCAGGTTGATGATGTTCTTATGTTTTCCGATCATCTTCATCATCTCCATCTCCGACACCAGGTCAGACAGGTCTTTCTCAGTGGCGTCATCTAAGAGCAGAACAAACTCAGCCTTTGACCTTTGACCCGCTGTGCGCCCCGTGGCACCACGCCTCTAGAGGAGCTCCTGGCTCCTGATTGGCCGACGGCAGCGAGCTCCTCTCCGACTACAGAGGCCTCCTTTCAGGGCCGAGCAGCAGCAATTAAAGACGCTTCATTATCTGCCGCTCCGGCTCCGTTTCCACAGGTATGCCTGCATTCCTGTGGAGCGTGACCGGGCCGCAGCGGTCCTGGAGAGAAGGACCGTGGTCGCGGTCCGATAGCCTGACCCCGCCCCCCCCCAGAACCCGGCCAGCGCCGCTCCCGCCGTCTCATTAACCAGACGGCCGTTGACTCGGCTCTTTGTGCTGACGGAGCTGCAGCTGCTGCTCTGGGGTCAGGTATGCGAGCCGACCCGCACCTACACCCCCCCCCCCCTCGCCGTCACTCAGCAACCACCAATAACCAATAATAACCGCCCGGCTCCGCCTCGCCGCTCCGCTGACCCTCAGTGGGCGTCGCCGCTCACCTTTCAGCATCTTCACGGCCACCGTGGCCGCCTCCTTGGGCCGGTCCTTGTCGATGCCCAGGCCCTCCGCCATGACCACCTGGCCGAAGCAGCCTTCGCCCAGGGGCTTACCCAGGGTCAGCCTGCAGCGGGAAGAGGGGGGGGGGGGTTAGCCGCTGAAACACAAGCTGGGACTCATCGGCCGCGGCGTCGCTCCACAGAGACACAGACAGGCAGAGGGAGCTGGAGGCTCGTGGAACCGGTTCCAGGCGCTCCTGTCGGTGCAGCAACACGTCGGGATCGGCCGCCGCCGCGGCGTGTTCCGACACACGCTCCACAGGCGGAGCTTAGCCCCGCTAGGCCTCGTAGGCGAGTAGATGGCGGCGTCAGCAGGTTCCCCTCGCCGCTCCACAGCGCTCCATGAGAACCGGCAGCGCACCGCGGCGCTCGTTCATTTGATTGGCAGGTGTAGCTCCGCCCCCGAAGCCCAGTGTCTCGGCTATGTAAACACTGGCACCGCATGCCGCAGAGCCCGGCGCAGCAGCACAATCCCCCTCTGTCCGCCCAGCGCTCCGCGGCTCATCGTCTGTTATTCCTTCCTCGCTCAAACCGCCGCGTTAGCATTCCTCACGGCGATCCAACTCGATCCCTCCGGCGCCGCTGGCACCGCCGCGAGGACTCAAACCCCAACGGAGATGCATTCAGACATCCCCTCTAAACGCTTCCCCCACAATGCACCACGGCCTTTATGGGAATGTTCTCATGAGTGATGGAAGAGTTTCAGGTCCAAGCGTTTTACAACCATTCCAACAGAAAACAGGCCTTGGTGTTTATGCGTTGGGCTTTTCCCTTTCCCTCTCCTCCGTGGGGCCGGCAGCGGGCGAGAGGAGCGACCCGGAGCTTATCGCGGCCGCCGGCTCCGGCGCTCGGCTCGCTGCTCGGCTCGCTGCTCTGGAATGACGCCGCGCCCAGACACGCTGATAAAAGCCGCGAGCGCTAACCGGTAATTAGCAGCATTCCTCCCTGAGCATCGGGAGCATGTGTGCCACCGTGTGAGAGCCAGAGCGTGGAGGCCAGGCCCGGCGCCAGGCCCAGCTCCTTTCACTGCAGCGGCCTGAAGCAGAACCAGAACCAGAACCAGAACCGTTTATGTTTTCACATATAAGGAATGCAGGGCTTTCGCCCTCCCAGTTCCTCCTCGTGGTTCAAAGATCTGGTGTTCTTCTTAAAACTGGAGAACATCAAGTTCTCGTTAGGGCGACAGCCGGAAAAATGTCAATCTACTTGAGGTCCGATTTTAAAATACTTTGATAAATTGAAGACTCTCTCATTAGATTGAACTATTTCTGTGACCTTTGATGTTTTTTTGTTTGTTTTACAGGAAGGGAAAATAAGCTATTTAAGTTGTCTTGACGCTGTTGTAGGAACTAATAATAGCAACAATTTGACTGGATTACCTCCTACACTATTTTTTACTTTTGTGCAATACTTAAAACTATTAATACTGGAATGTGTTTTTTGAAAATTGAAGCAGTGCAATTTGTTCGATTTGTTCTGTGTTGGGATGGGGGGGGAAATGAAAAATAATGTATTTAATGTATAACTGTATACTCTGCTTTTGAGAATAAACACAATAAAAAAAAAAATTAAAAGAAGGAATGCAGGGCTCTCAGGTTTTGAAGACAGGCAAGCGTGAGACATATCCCCCCCCCACAGAACGTCATTTTAGGATATCAGTCGCGCGCAATTCCAGGATGCTTTATTTCTATTGGTTGCTGGATTAAATCTTACCCAGATACAACAGATACGTTTGTTTTCTGATGGGTTATTGTGTAGCGCATGTCTTTTTTTTGATTGGCTGATAAGTGGCACAGCAGAACTCAGGAAGCGCTTGATTTCTCCACGGTGAGAGCGGCTCATGTTGGCGCTGCGGCACATCAAAACATTAAATAGCCGAGAGGTTTCTTCAGCGAGAGAAATACGATGTGTGGCGCGAGTTAAGATTGAAATGCGTGAGTCTCACGCTCAATGCCTGAGGCTTCAGGCAAGTGGGAATGTGCCCCGGTGGGCGGAGCAACAGCATCAGAGTCAGGAGCCGCGACCCGACCCGGATGCAGCCACACGGGTCGCCCGGTACCGGTGGGCCGTCATCGGGCCTCAAGCAGCTGCCGGGTCGGGACAGAGGTGTCAGGGTGTTCTGGACACGCGTCACGAGGGCCTCACCGGTCTCTGGAGAACTCCCAGCGCGGGTCCTCGGGGAGGTCGTACTCGGGGATCGGGTCGTCGTGCGCAGAACTCCTCCGGGTCGTGATGCGGACCAGCGGCGTGCTGGAGTTCATGGAGGAGCTGGAGTCAGCCGACACCTAAAGGAGGGGAGGGATTGGCTGATCACCGGAGTCTGGGTTCATAGGTCAGATACAGCTCCAAGGCATTACTAGAGGACTCTGGTTCATAGATCAGATACAGCTCCAAGGCATTACTAGAGGAGTCTGGGTTCATAGGTCAGATACAGCTCCAAGGCATTACTAGAAGAGTCTAGATTCATAGGTCAGATACAGCTCCAAGGCATTACTAGAGGAGTCTGGGTGCATAGATACAGCTCCAAGGCATTACTAGAGGAGTCTGGGTTCATAGGTCAGATACAGCTCCAAGGCATTACTAGAGGACTCTGGGTTCATAGATCAGATACAACTCCAAGGCATTACTAGAGGAGTCTGGGTTCATAGGTCAGATACAGCTCCAAGGCATTACTAGAAGAGTCTAGATTCATAGGTCAGATACAGCTCCAAGGCATTACTAGAAGAGTCTAGATTCATAGGTCAGATACAGCTCCAAGGCATTACTAGAAGAGTCTAGATTCATAGGTCAGATACAGCTCCAAGGCATTACTAGAGGAGTCTGGGTGCATAGATACAGCTCCAAGGCATTACTAGAGGAGTCTGGGTTCATAGGTCAGATACAGCTCCAAGGCATTACTAGAGGACTCTGGGTTCATAGATCAGATACAGCTCCAAGGCATTACTAGAGGAGTCTGGGTTCATAGATACAGCTCCAAGGCATTACTAGAGGAGTCTGGGTTTATAGATCAGATACAGCTCCAAGGCATTACTAGAGGAGTCTGGGTTCATAGGTCAGATACAGCTTCAAGGCATTACTAGAAGAGTCTGGGTTCATAGGTCAGATACAGCTCCAAGGCATTACTAGAGGAGTCTGGGTTCATAGATGAAACTCTAAGGCATCACTAGAGGAGTCTAGATTCATAGATACAGCTCCAAGGCATTACTAGAGGAGTATGGGTTCATAGATCAGATAAAGCTTCAAGGCATTACTAGAGGAGTCTGGGTTCATAGGTCAGATACAGCTCCAAGGCATTACTAGAGGAGTCTGGGTTCATAGATGAAGTTCTAAGGCATCACTAGAGGAGTCTGGGTCTGTGTTCTTCGGTCCACATGAATACGTTTCCTCATTGAGGCTTTAACGCGGCGGTGGATCTCTCTCTCTTAATGGACGGTGAGAGGCGGTGCCGGCGTGTGCCGTGGCTCCTCCCTCCTCGGCTCCACGCCGGCCTTACCTTGATCAGGAACCGGCCCTCGGCAGAATGAACCTACCTGAGGGTCTCCCTGAGGGGGAAGCATGGCTCACACACAGCTGGTGGTCATGCACATCACGTGTAATTCTGCTGTTGTCCTCTAGGTGTTAAATGCCTTTAGAACTCTTTATCTACTTTCTGTTACCTGGCGCCGCAGAGGGATCTGCTTGCTCAGCTTGTGCACCGCCGGCTGGCTGAAGTCGGGCTTCTTGGCCGTGTTCCTCATGCGGCAGATCACCACCACGCCCACCATGCAGGCGATCAGGAACACGCCCGCGCAGTAGATGGCGATCTCCACGTAGTCGGGGGAGAGAGGCCCCGGAGACTTCTCCAGAGCTGGGGGGGGGAGGTTTATCAGAACCAGGGGGGTTGGTCAGAGGACACAGAGGACACAGAGGACACAGAGGACACAGAGGACACAGACAGGACACAGAGGACACAGACAGGACACAGAGGACACAGAGACGACACAGAGACGACACATAGGACAGAGACAACACAGAGGACACAGACAGGACACAGAGGACACAGAGGACACAGAGGACACAGACAGGACACAGACAGGACACAGAGGACACAGAGGACACAGAGGACACAGAGACGACAGAGACGACACATAGGACACAGAGGACACAGAGGACACAGACAGGACACAGACAGGACACAGAGGACACAGAGACGACACAGAGACGACACATAGGACAGAGACGACACAGAGGACACAGACAGGACACAGAGGACACAGAGGACACAGAGGACACAGCCAGGACACAGACAAGACACAGAGGACACAGAGGACACAGAGGACACAGAGGACACAGACAGGACACATAGGACACAGACAGGACACAGAGGACACAGAGGACACAGAGACGACACATAGGACAGAGACGACACAGAGGACACAGAGGACACAGACAGGACACAGACAGGACACATAGGACACAGAGACGACAGAGACGACACATAGGACACAGAGGACACAGAGGACACAGACAGGACACAGACAGGACACAGAGGACACAGAGACGACACAGAGACGACACATAGGACAGAGACGACACAGAGGACACAGAGGACACAGACAGGACACAGACAGGACACATAGGACACAGAGGACACAGAGGACACAGACAGGACACAGAGGACACAGACAGGGCACATAGTACACAGAGGACACAGACAGGACACAGA
>CM070100.1:21928986-21931486 GCA_036178185.1 Liparis tanakae | reverse complement strand
GGTACTACAGGAGGGGAGGACTGGTGGAGGGAGGAGGTACTACATGAGGGGAGGACTGGTGGAGGGAGGAGGTACTACATGAGAGGAGGACTGGTGGAGGGAGGAGGTACTACATGAGAGGAGGACTGGTGGAGGGAGGAGGTACTACATGAGGGGAGGACTGGTGGAGGGAGGAGGTACTACAGGAGGGGAGGGCTGGTGGAGGGAGGAGGTACTACAGGAGGGGAGGACTGGTGGAGGGAGGAGGTACTACAGGAGGGGAGGGCCCGCTATCGGCATTCTCTAAAGCCGACATGTGGCCCGCGGATCCACACAGAGCGAGACCTGCGGAACAATGCCCCCTTTCAAAGACCCCCCCCCCTAACTACCCCCCCACTGACAGCAACCACCGCTACGCCACATACACACACAATGACATCACTAAGCCTGGCCGCTGCATGGCCTCCAAAACAAAGCCTCAAGGTGCAGTGTGTGTGTGTGTGTGTGTGTGTGTGTGGGGGGGGGGGGGGGGCTGGTTTAGAAGGAGTTCAGATCAACAGATTTAAACACTGAGGCTTCTTCCATCGTTGTGGAGAGGGCTCCCCTCCCCCACCTCCTCCTCAAGCCTGCACATTCCTAGGGTTCGCCTTGTTATTGTTCCCCCCCTCCTCTTCTTCTTCCTCCTCCTCCTCCTCCTCCTCCTCCTCTCCCTCTCCTTGCCCTCTCCCTCTTTCCCATAACAAAGAGAGATGGACAGATCTTGGTCAAGCTGACCAATCAGATTACTGTTAGGCAGGACATCGCTGTGACGTTAGAGACGTGTGGACCCTCTTCATCCTCACTGAGACGTTAGAGACGTGTGGACCCTCTTCATCCTCACTGAGACGTTAGAGACGTGTGGACCCTCTTCATCCTCACTGAGACGTTAGAGACGTGTGGACCCTCTTCATCCTCACTGAGACGTTAGAGACGTGTGTCTATAATATATGATATAACTACTGACCCACGACGTCCAGGGTGTAGGTGTGGTTGATGGCTCCGAACTCGTTCTCCACCAGGCAGGTGTAGTTGCCCTTGTCCGACGGCACCACGCTCTCCATGATGAGCGTCCAGTGCTGACTGCGCACCTGAGGAGGAGAGAGGGTCAGATCGATGAGGCCCGCAGACAGGTGAGGCCCCGGGACCCCCGTCAGGTGAGGCCCCGTGACCCCCGTCAGGTGAGGCCCCGGGACCCCCGTCAGGTGCTGCCCCGTGACCCCCGTCAGGTGAGGCCCCGTGACCCCCGTCAGGTGAGGCCCTCACAGCCAGTGGGACCTGTTCTCCCTGAGTCGCTGCAGCATTCTCCACTCAGCTCCACCCTCACAACGCCTCCGCCCGACGAACGCTTAACCCTTCAGACCCCGCCTCTCTCTCTCTCTCTCATGCGTCCTCCTACCTTGTAGCCCCCCATGCGTCCTCCTACCTTGTAGCCCCCCATGCGTCCTCCTACCTTGTAGCCCCCCATGCGGTCCTCCTGGCGGAACGGCCGGCTGTTCTTCAGCCAGCGGAGTCGTGGTCGGGGGTTTCCTCCGGCGGCGCAGCGGAACTTGACGGTGTTGGCGGCCGGCACGGCGTGCAGCTTCTTCTCCATCTTGGCGGAGGAGGTCCAGTACGGAGCGGCTGCAGGCGGAGAGCGGCGGTGAGCCCCTTGGCCACGCCCCCGTCCCCCAGGGGGCGTGGCCAAGGGGGTAACTAGACCATCACATTCAATGTTATCTCATTTCTCAGCAGCTCTTTGCTTTGATTCCCTTCCCCCCACTTCCTCTGATTACCCCCCCCCCACCATGGGCCGTCAACGTTTAACGGAGGACTTGACCCCCTGCACCTGGAGCTGATGGCCTCAGCAGACGTCTCAGAGGAACGAGCCGAGCTCCTCCATCACTTCCTGTCGGACAGCGAGAACCTCAGAGGAGACGGAGGACGAGGGAGACTCTCTCTCTCTCTCTCTCTCTCTCTCTCTCTCTCTCTCTCTCCTGTCCCATCTTCAGACTACAGACACCTCCTCCTGTTGCTCTGGAACGCTCTTCTTCCCTGAGAGGAAGACGAGTCCTCAGACTGTAACTCGTCTCTCTCCCTTTCTTCTTCTTCTCCTCCTCACTCTCGCTCTCTGAGAGGGATGAGGGGGGGGGGGGGCTCCAGATGAAGCCGGCCCAACTGCTGTGGACTCCAGGAAGCCCCCCCCCCATCTCCCCCCCCCCCCCCCCCCCTGAGCTGAGGCTCCTCCAGATCGAGTTTCTCTGAGAGGACGATTACTATGTTGACGTCTCTCCAGGTTCAGCTGAACCACCCGGGGGGGGGGCACACAGGGTCTCTCTCCTTCTCTCTCTTTCTCCTTCTTCTCTTTCTCTCTCTTCTCTCTCTCTCTCTCTCCCTGAAGCTCAACACGATGATGTAAACAACAACAGGACTGAGCGCTGCAGCACCCCCCCCCCCCCACTACTGATGGGGAGAAACACATGTTGAGCTTCCTCTCTCTCCACAC
>CM070100.1:21918986-21923986 GCA_036178185.1 Liparis tanakae | reverse complement strand
AGAGCTGAGTGTGTCTTCAGTGTTCTCAGAGAACCAGTTTGACTCTCCTGGCACTCGGGAGCAGACACAGTGGATTTATCGGGTTAGTTCCTCCTTCAGGTTCATAACCAGATCATAACTGGTGAGGGAGGATGGGTGAGGTAGGAGCAGAGTGGGGTGAGGTAGGAGAAGGTAGGAGAGGAGCAGAGTGGGGAGAGGTAAGGAGCAGGATGGGGTGAGGTAGGAGCAGGATGGGGTGAGGTAGGAGCAGGATGGGGTGAGGTAGGAGCAGGATGGGGTGAGGTAGGAGCAGGATGGGGTGAGGTAGGAGCAGGATGGGGTGAGGTAGGAGCAGGATGGGGTGAGGTAGGAGCAGGATGGGGTGAGGTAGGAGCAGGTAGGAGAGGAGCAGGATGGGGTGAGGTAGGAGCAGGATGGGGTGAGGTAGGAGCAGGATGGGGTGAGGTAGGAGCAGGTAGGAGAGGAGCAGGATGGGGTGAGGTAGGAGCAGGATGGGGTGAGGTAGGAGCAGCTGAGGACCTGTGATGTGAGGACCTCTCGTGTCTCTTGAGGCCGCTGTGTGTGCACAGCGACGTCGCGGTTGAACTTTGACCTCATCCCCACATCCTGACGGAGAGGTGAGCTCCAGGTTACACGGGTCAAAGCATCTTCAGCTCAGACTCATGAGTCATGAGTTATGAGGTATAAGTTGTGAGTTGTGAGTTATGAGTTATAACTTATGAGTTTTTACTTATGAGTTATAACTTATGAGTTATAACTTATAAGTTATGAGTTATAAGTTATGAGTTATAAGTTCTGAGTTGTGAGTTATAACTTATGAGTTATAACTTATGAGTTTTTACTTATGAGTTATAACTTATGAGTTATAACTTATAAGTTATGAGTTATAAGTTCTGAGTTGTGAGTTATAACTTATGAGTTATAACTTATGAGTTGTGAGTTGTGAGTTATAAGTTGTGAGTTGTGAATGTGTCGTAAACCGATCAGTGCACGAGAACCCGATGATCAGGACACTCAGCAGGACGGAAACATCTGGAAACATCTTTATTTTGTGTTTACACCATTTAAAAGTGTGCAAAGCAAAATTATTAAGAATAAAAAAATGTATACACACACACACATATATATATATATATATATATATATATATATAGAAAGAGAGAGAGAGAGAGAGAGAGAGAGAGCGACAGAGAGAGACAGAGAGAGACAGAGAGAGAGAGAGAGACAGAGAGAGACAGAGAGAGAGAGAGAGAGAGAGAGAGAGAGAGAGAGAGAGAGAGATGTACACTACCATTTCAAAGTGTGGGGTCACCCAACAAGACAATTTTGTGTTTTCTGTGAAAACTCACTTTTATTTATCCAATGAATTGCAAAATGAATAGAAAATATAGTAAATACATTGACAAGGTTAGAAATAATGATTTTTATTTTAAATATGAGTTGTGTTCTTCAGACTTCAAGCTCAAAAGGAAGGCCAGTTGAAAAGCTTCTCTGACCAACATAACTGTTTTCAGCTGTGCTAACATAACAAAAGGGTTTTCTAAAAGTCTACCCCTCCGCTAGTCTTCTAAGGCGATAACACAATGTGCCATTAGAACACTGGAGATGGGCCTCTATACAACCGTGTAGATATATATTTTTTTTTAAACTAATGTTTCAACCTAGAATAGTCATTTACCACGTTAATAATGTATAGAGGTCATTTCTTAATAATGTAATGTTATCTTCATTAAAAAAACATGCTTTTCTTTGACAAATAAAGACATTTCTAAGTGACCCCAAACTTTTCAACATATATATATATATTATGTATATATATATACGTATATATGTATACATATATACGTATACATATATATACACTACAGCCCTCAGGTTTATCGTGAGGTCTGTAGTTCTTTTCTTTTCTTTCTTCTTAAACTTTTCCTCCGAGCTGTTGGCACATGCGCAGTCTGCTCCGTGCCACAACTGTTTCATTAAACCGGCTTTGAATGACATCTCTTGGCACTCTGAATTCCTATTGACATTGAAATCAGTGTGCCCCCCCACCCCCAACCCCCGCCCCCGTGATTTAGGGCTCCGGGACCGAGCTGTGGAAAAACAACTGCGGTCACGGGCTGCTCGGCCCAGGAATATAGCAAATCAAGCAAAGTCATAAATAACCGGGACACTTGTTGATGGTCCAGCGATGACGCAAGGTGCCGTGTCGGTGCCGTGTCGGTGCTGTGTCTGTGATGTGTCGGTGCTGTGCTTCTTACGTAAACAAGGCGAGATGCACATCGCGTTGCTCTGAGGGAACTGTGAACCAACTTCACGGAGAACGTGGAACACTTTACAGAAAACTGAACTCATGTCGAGAAACGAGGAGCTCCATGCTGAGACTACAGGCGTCCTGACAGATGAGGACAGAGGACAGAGGACAGAGGACCGAGGACCGAGGACCGAGGACAGAGGACCGAGGACAGAGGACCGAGGACAGAGACACTCACCGGGAGGACGTATCTGCTCTGCACGCGCGTCCCGGGCGGAGGGCGCATGAGCCGCTCCGGAGGAGGAATGTCTCCAAATCCACAGACTCCAAAGAAATGCGCGGCGCTGCTCTTCTTCCTCCTCCTCTTCTTCAGTTTACTATTCCACGATCAAGCGGCATCCTCAGGATATATTCCAGCCCGGCCGGCGGTCCGATGCCATGCGAGCCGCCGCGCGTAATCCTTCATGAGCAGCTCGGGACGCCTCGCCGCTGCCTCCCCCCCTCCCCCCCTCCCCCCCGCCCCACAAACTTTCCTCGCCGTCACCGAGTTGCTTCCCGGGCGCAGGACGTGCCCGGTGATCCCGAGCAGCGCGCGTCAACTCCGCGGGTCCGTGCAGTGCGGCGGGCACCGGGCTCACGCGCTACGGGAGGCTCGGGCTCCGGTGCTGCGCGTCCTACGATCCATCCGCGAGCCGCTCAGTCCTCCTGCTCCTCAGACGCTTTGTCAGGTTTCCTGCTCCTTCTTTCTCCTCCTTACGTCTCCACACTGCCTCCTCCTCCTCCACCCCCCTCCCCGTGCGCGCCCCTGTGTAATCCGAGCGGCTTCCTGGCCGCAGTGCCTTTGGGCCCTGCCTCCCTGGCTCCAGAGCGGGGCGCCTGCTCTGGAACGACGCCCCCTAGCGGCCGACACGTGACATGGCCGCGCACATGTGGAGCGGCTGCAGTGATGGAGAGTACTGAGGAGCCGTTTATAAAAGGTATTATAAGTTGAATTAACTTTAAGATTCATATACAACAGTTGTATAAAGTAACATGACGTCATTCAGATACATGTCTCATAGTAGTTGACATAAGTACTCAAGAGAAGTACACATACATGTGACTTCTACACGGCGTAACTGAGTACAGCTGCTGTACCTGAGCTGAGGCAGGAGGGTGTTTCCATAGCAACACGTGACCCTTGACCTGACCCCATCCCTAACCCTACCTGAGCTGAAGAGGGTGTTTCCATAGCAACACGTGACCCTTGACCTGACCCTAACCCATCTGCTGCTCATGGTGGACACCATGTGGAGGAATGTGTTTTCATTATGAGAGTAAACTCGCTTTGATGAAGAGTAACTTACCCACAGCCCACAGGAGGAGGAGGAGGAGGAGGAGGAGGAAGAGGAGGAGGAGGAAGAGGAGGAGGAGGAAGAGGAGGAAGAGGGAGAGGAGGAGGAGGAAGAGTACGAGGAGGAGGAAGAGGAGGAGGAGGAAGAGGAAGAGGAGGAAGAGGAGGAGGAAGAGGAGGACGAGGATGAGGAGTAGGAGGAAGAGGAGGAGGAGGAAGAGGAGGAGGACGAGGACGAGGATGTTGTTCTGGTTCGATTGTTGCAGAATTAGGAATAACGGAAGTTGTTGAAGTTCTTCTCTACAACACACCTGCGGTGCGACGCTCGGGTGTCTGCCTCGAGCCCATGAGCTGAGCCATCGGAGAAGCCCCGCCCCCTGCGGAGAAGCCCCGCCCCCTGCGGAGAAGCCCCGCCCCCTGCCTCTCACAGAGTTCTCCTCTGTTGAGGACCAGCACAAGCAGAGCTTTCTTCCTCCTCCAGGGCGCTGCTGTGCATAATGAACAGCAGTGACCTGTTATTGTGACCTCTGCACATCCCAGTGACGCGCCTCCTTTCTCCTCGCTCCTTTCTCCTCCCACCAGATCCTTAAAACAACAGCCGTGGAGAGTCGTGTGCAAAATATGAAACAATTGTGAAGCTCTGTGTGGCGAGGAGCCAGAGAGGAGAAAGAGAGGAGAAAGAGAGGAGAAAGAGGAGAAAGAGAGGAGCCAGAGGAGCCAGAGAGGAGAAAGAGAGGAGAAAGAGAGGAGAAAGAGGAGAAAGAGAGGAGCCAGAGAGGAGAAAGAGAGGAGCCAGAGAGGAGCTGCTGCAGCCGTGTGGCGATGCAACAGCACACCTCCACCTCCCTCTGTCCTCCTCCTCCCTCTGTCCTCCTCCTCCCTCTGGCCTCCTCCCAATGTCCTCCTCCCTCACCTCCTTCTGTCCTCCTCCTCCTCCTCCTCCTCCCTCTGTCCTCCTCCCCCTGTCCTCCTCCCCCACTTCCCTCTGTCCTCCTCCCTCTGTCCTCCTCCTCCCTCTGGCCTCCTCCCAATGTCCTCCTCCCTCTGTCCTCCTCCCTCACCTCCTTCTGTCCTCCTCCTCCTCCTCCCCTCTGTCCTCCTCCCTCTGTCCTCCTCCCCCTGTCCTCCTCCCCCACTTCCCTCTGTCCTCCTCCCTCTGTCCTCCTCCTCCCTCTGGCCTCCTCCCAATGTCCTCCTCCCTCTGTCCTCCTCCTCCCTCTGTCCTCCTCCCTCTGTCCTCCTCCTCCCCCACCTCCCTCTCCCTCGGCTCATGAGGCCATCCCCCCAGAAGTCAGCGGGTCTCCCTCCTCATCGTCACCGATATGCCGTGATGAGATGACCTCCTCCAGAGAGCCTCCTCCTCTCCTCCCCTACAGGTACCAGAGAGGAGGTGTGTGTGTGTGTGTGTGTGTGTGG
>CM070100.1:21891486-21913986 GCA_036178185.1 Liparis tanakae | reverse complement strand
AGAGAGAAGAGGGAGAGAGAGGAGAGGAGGAGGAGAGGAGAGGAGAGGAGGAGAGAGGAGAGGAGAAGAGAGAGAGAGAGAGGAGAGAGGAGAGGGGGAGAGGAAGAGAGAGGGAGACCGGAGAGAGAGGAGAGAGGAGAGGAGATGAGGGAGAGGAGGAGAGGAGAGGAGAGGAGAGGAGGAGAGGAAGAGAGAGGAGACCCCAGAGAGAGAAGAGGAGAGGAGAGGAGGAGGAGAGGAGAGGAGAGGGAGAGGAGAGGAGAGAGAGAGAGGAGAGGGAGAGAGAGGGAGAGAGAGAGAAGAGAGAGGAGAGGAGGAGAGGAGAGGAGAGAGAGGAGAAGAGAGAGGAGAGGAAGAGAGAGGAGAGAGAGAGAGAGGAGAGGAGAGGGAGAGGAGGAGGAGAGAGGAGAGGAGAGGAGAGGAGAGAGAGGAGAGGAGAGGAGGAGAGGAAGAGAGAGGGAGACCCAGAGAGAGGAAGAGGAGAGGAGAGAGAGGAGAGGAGAGGAGAGAGGAGAGGAGAGGAGGAGAGGGAAGAGAGAGGGAGACCCCAGAGAGAAGAGGAGAGGAGGAGGAGGAGAGGAGGAGAGGAGAGGAGGGGAGAAGAGAGGAGAGGAGAGGAGGAGAGGAAGAGAGAGGGAGACCCCAGAGAGAGAAGAGGAGAGGAGAGGAGGAGGAGAGGAGAAGAGAGGAGAGGAGAGGAGGAGAGGAAGAGAGAGGGAGACCCCAGAGAGAGAAGAGGAGAGGAGAGGAGGAGGAGAGGAGAGGAGAGGAGAGGAGAGGAGAAGAGGGGAGAGGAGAGGAGGAGAGGAAGAGAGAGAGGAGAGAGAGAGAGAAGAGGAGAGGAGAGGAGGAGAGAGGAGAGAGGAGAGGAGAGAGAGAGAGGAGAGGAGAGGAGGAGAGGAGAGGAGGAGAGAGAGGAGAGGAGAGGAGAGGAGGGGAGAGGAGAGGAGAGGAGAGGAGAGGAGAGGAGAGGAGAGAGGAGGGAGGAGGAGAGGAGAGGAGGAGAGGAGAGAGGACGAGGAGGAGGAAGAGGAGGAGGAGAGGAAGAGAGAGGGAGAGAGGAGAGAGGAGAGGAGAGAGAGAGAGAGAGAGGGAGACCCAGAGAGAGAAGACGAGAGGAGAGGAGGAGGAGAGGAGAGGAGAGGAGAGAGAGAGGAGAGAAGAGGAGGGAAGAGAGAGGGAGACCCAGAGAGAGAAGAGGGAGAGGGAGAGGGAGGAGGAGAGGAGAGGAGAGGAGAGGAGGAGAGGAGAGAGAGAGGAGAGGAGAGGGAGGGAGAGAGAGAGGAGAGGAGAGAGGAGGAGGGAGAGAGAGAGAGAGAGGAGAGGAGGAGAGGAGAGAGGAGAGGAGAGAGAGGAGGAGGAGAGGAGAGGAGAGGAGAGGAGGAGAGGAGAGGAAGAGAGAGGGAGACCCCAGAGAGAGAAGACGAGAGGAGAGGAGGAGAGGAGAGGAGAGGAGGAAGAGGAGAGGAGAGGAGAGGAGAGGAGGAGAGGAAGAGAGAGGAGAGGAAGAGGAGAGGAGAGGAAGAGAGAGGAGAGGAGGAGAGGAAGAGAGAGGGAGACCCCAGAGAGAGAAGACGAGAGGAGGAGGAGAGGAGAGGAGGAGAGGAGAGGAGGAGAGGAAGAGAGAGGAGAGGAAGAGGAGAGGAGAGGAGGAGAGGAAGAGAGAGGGAGACCCCAGAGAGAGAAGACGAGAGGAGAGGAGAGGAGAGGAAGAGAGAGGAGAGGAAGAGAGGAGAGGAAGAGGAGGCTGCTGAGCTTTCCCCCTCTGGATTCCTGGGTAATGACCGAGGCTCAGAGCGCCAAATGAAACAAGAGGCCCACCACGATGTTTACGTCTCTCCATTCTTCATCTCCTCCTTTCTGTTTCTCATTTCTCGACATCAGAACCTTCGCCTGCCTCTGGTTTGCGGTTCTATTCGCTGCATTCTGCCGACTCAGCCTGTGGTTTGGATGTTTGAGCAGGAACAGAAACCCGTCCGCCAACCGCCGACCGGGCGAGTCCACTCTGGACCCGCCGAGGGGGGGGGGGGGGCTCTCCTTCATCCCCTCCAGGCTCAGAGGCTCTGAGCAGAACTTCTGACCGCGGCTGGACTTGATGGGCGCCGTGCAGAAACCACAGAACCAGAACCAGAACCAGACTCTATGCACGAGTCCAAGCTGACGCAGCGACCGCCCAGACTGGGGGTCAGGGGTCAGGGGTTAGGCTCAGGGGTCAGGGGTCAGACTCACCAACATCTACAGAGCATGACGTGTATTTGTATCGTCAGGTTACAGATGAACCCATCCTGGGGGGTTCAGGGTCCTGCTCAGAGACCCCGGGTACCGGGTACTTTCCATGCCAACACTTTCGGGGTCAAACGTGTAGTTTTCAAAAACGATCTTGTAGTTATTTGTATATTTCATAGGCCACGCCCCCAGGCTTAAGTTAAAGTACTCTAGCTACACTTGATCACTATGGAAGAACAGGAGGAGAGAGGGGGGAGGAGGGATGAGGGATGGGGGAGGGAGAGAGGGAGAGAGAGAGGGAGAGAGGGGGAGAGAGGGAGAGAGAGAGAGAGAGAGGGAGAGAGGGCAATCAAAAGAAGATTTAGATCGCCATGGAGACAGCGCTCATATTGATGCTCCCTCATTAGTATTCTAATGCCAGAGGAAATATGGAGAGAGAGAGAGAGAGAGAGAGAGAGAGAACAATGAAGGGAACACAGGAGGGTCACGGTGCCCCAACGGGAAACACTGCAAACACATTTTAAGATGCACAGAAAACAACGAGTTGAAGTTCTGAGTCTTCAGTCGTTGATGCAACAACAACAACAACAACAACTTCTTCACACGTGTCTCCAAGGTAACGCGCTCCACTCCTCTTCAGCTACCTTCATCCTCGTGAGGGTTAGGGAGGTGTGTCCCCCCCCCCATAGATAATCCCCAGGAGAAAGGGCTTGCATGAGGTGTGATACGCTTAATCTGGGGGCCGAGTTCACAAAGGAGGCCGGGGGGGGGGGGGGGGGGGGGGGGGGTCCAACTGGGGAGCCAATAGAAACTCAGCAGGTGGACGAGCCCACAGAGGCAGAGAGACTTCTCTTTTCCTTCGTCATGCTACATGCTACATGTTCTTCTCATCCCGATGTTTTATTATTGTGTTAAAAAAAGATGGACATCCACACAGGAGACCTGGGTTACAGGCCATACTAACCTAACCTAACCTAACCCTAAGCTAACCCTGACCCTAACCCTAACCTAACCCTAACCCTAAGCTAACCCTAAGCTAACCCTAAGCTAACCCTAACCCTAAGCTAACCCTAACCCTAAGCTAACCCTGACCCTAACCTAACCCTATCCTAACCCTAACCCTAACCCTAAGCTAACCCTATCCTAACCCTAACCCTGACCCTAAGCTAACCCTGACCCTGACCTGGTTCAGCGTGTGTTGAGTGATTATCATGCAGGACAGCAGGGAACAGACGACTCGTTTATTTGGCTTACATGAACAGAGCAGGGTCAATATTAGAGATAAACATTTAGACATCGTCAACAGAAGTGGGTTGCTAGGCAGGATGAGTGACGGGGGTAGCGTGTGATTGAGGGCGGAGCTACGATGGAAGGACACGTGAGTCAGAGGAGAGGCGTGTGACATCATCACCCTCAGCTCACACGGCGACTTGACGACACGCGAGGGCCAATCAGAAGACTGCAGGGGAGCAGCTGGGTGAGGACGAGGCCGGCGGGGGAACGGAGCCCGCTGATTGGCTCCCGCGTGGATCCTGGCCGCGGCGCTCTAGGCGCGGTAGAGCAGGATGCTCTCGGCGCCGCCCTGGCCCACGAGCTCGCCGTACTGCGTCACCTCCGCCTCGTCGCCGGAGCCTTGGCGCTTGCGGCAGTAGGCGCCGTACGGCATCACGGAGCGGCGGTGCAGCACCAGAGCCCGGCTCACGTCACGCAGCCGCCCGGGGTCACCTGCAGGAGGAGAGGGGACAGGTGAGCTCAGCTCGCTGTCATGGCAACGGGAGACGGGGCGGTCCTTCATCTGCACTAGTGTGTTCATAATATTACGACGTGCTCTAGGGCCTCTGATTGGCTCTTGAGATGTTTCCATCTCTTAATTAAACGTCCTGAACGACTCCTCGGTTCATCAGTAACCATGACGACGAGACGAGGAGGCCGCCGCCCTCTTGAGGAGATGCAGGATGGATTAAAGGAGAGCGGCTGTTAACCTCAACAGACACACAGACCCTCTCTCCTGGTGACCGACTCCAAATATCCGCCACACACACACACACACACACACACACACACACACACACACACACACACACACACACACACACACACACACACACACACACACACACACACACACACACACACACACACACACACACACACACACACACACACACACACACAGTTTGAGTCACTCCAGACGCCCACCGGCCGTTCAGTGACACGCCGCTCTGAGGTCACGGCTCCTCTCGGGGTGTGTGTGTGTGTGTGTGTGTGCAGTGGCGGGGCCAAATGCGCCCATCAAAAAAAAAATATTTGTTAAAGTTTTTCTTTTGTCACTGCCGGGTCTTGGACCCAGTACCTCTTGTTCACCAAGAAGGCGCCTCTACCCACTAAGCCAGTGCCCACATGAATTTTTCTTCTCACATTGCATCAATTTCTCTTCTCTACCAAAAGTACCAAACCATAAGACCGTTTAAAAAAAAAATTTAGGGGGGCAGGGGGGGGGGCGCCACGAGTGAAGCTTGGCTAGAGCGCCAAATGTGCAAGGGCCGCCCCTGTGTGTGTGTGTGTGTGTGTGTGTGTGTGTGTGGGTCTCCACACCTCGCTCCCTCTTCCATCTCCACCGCTCAGTGTTAGTGACCTCTCCTCTTCCTCCCTCAACAAACCCCAGATTATGAGTGTGGGAGAGATCACATGTGTGTGTGTGTATATATATGTATGTGTGTGTGTGTGTGTGTGTGTCATGTAATCACTGTCACAGCCACAGTGTAAACTTTGGGCTATCCGTCTCTACACACCTCATTAAGGCTGCATGTGTGTGTGTATACATACATACACACACACACATATACATATATATATATATATATATATATACATACACATATATACTCATGAGCTCATGCTAGCTGAACAGTCCCCCCCCCCCCCTCTCTCTCCAGGCGATGGCCGTCTGCCAGTCTACGTCTGCATGTGTTTTTATTTTTTCTCCGTCTGAAGCAACACAGGGGCTCGTTTCAGGCGAGGTCGTACCTGCATCGGGGTCTCAGGGTCTCAGGGTCTCGGGTCTCGGGTCTCGGGGTCACAGGGTCTCGGGGTCTCGGGTCTCGGGGTCACAGGGTCTCAGGGTCTCGGGTCTCGGGGTCTCGGGGTCTCAGGGTCTCGGGGTCTCGGGGTCTCAGGGTCTCAGGGTCTCAGGGTCTCGGGGTCTCGGGGTCAGGTCTCGTCTCGGGGTCACAGGGTCTCAGGGTCTCAGGGTCTCGGGGTCTCGGGGTCTCGGGGTCTCAGGGTCTCAGGGTCTCAGGGTCTCGGGGTCGTACCTGCATCGGGGTCTCGGGGTCTCGGGGTCACAGGGTCTCAGGGTCTCAGGGTCTCGGGGTCTCGGGTCTCGGGGTCACAGGGTCTCAGGGTCTCGGGGTCTCGGGGTCTCAGGGTCTCGGGTCTCGGGGTCTCAGGGTCTCGGGTCACGGGTCTCAGCCGGTCTCGGGTCTCGGGTCTCGGGTCTCGGGTCTCGGGTCTCGGGTCTCGGGTCTCGGGTCTCACCTGCATCGGGGTCCGGGTTGAAGCGCGCGTAGCGGGCGCCCTCCAGCCGCGGCAGGCAGCGCTCGATGTGGACCCAGGCGTAGGTCTCGGGGCACAGCAGGTCCGAAGGCCGGTACTGACCCTGAGGGGGAGGAGTCACGTCAGAACAGACCTCTGTGTGGCTGTGATTGGTCAGGAGCCTCATGATGACATCACCGAGCAGCGAGGCGGGTACCCTCTCCTCCCAGGTCCCTGTTCACGACTCTACAGGTAATCGAGTCATAAACAACAACAACAACAACAACAACAACAACAACAACAACAACAACAGCAGCAGTTGGACCACTTCAGACCAGACGGAAACCTCTGGACAAAGTTATAACAATTATTTATAATTATTATTTATCATTTTAAACATGTTGAGCGTCTTTCTTATAAAAACGTGATTATTTATCGGCGTAAGTGAACGTGATTAAAACATGTCCACGACTTTTCCCAAAACTTCCCAAAAATGTAAGTTTTTTCCGTGACTCCAGGTTCTCCTGGTTCTCCTGGTTCTCCTGTCGTCTTGTTCCTGTGGTTGTATTCGTCTCTCACTCCGCGGTGACCTCGGGGTCGTGAGGGTCTCCAGTGATGTTTATTTCTAAAAGCTCAAGCCCTCCCAAACCCTCCGTCAGCATCCCTCCCCCTGCTCCTCCTCCTCCTCCCCCCCTGCTCCCCCTTCTCCTCCTCCCTCCTCCCTCCCCTCCTCTCCCCCTCCTCTCCTCCTCTCCCCCTGCTCCTCCTCCCTCCTCCCTCCTCCTTTCCCCTGCCCTCCTTCCCTGCTCCTCCTCCTCCCCTGCTCCTCCTCCTCCCTCCTCCCTCCTCCTCCTCCTCCTCCTCTCCCTGCTCCTCCTCCTCCTCCCCCCTACCTCCTCTCCTCTCCCCTGCTGCTGCTCCTCCCCCCCTGCTCCCCCTCCTCCTCCTCTCCTCCTTTCCCCCTGCTCCTCCCCCTCCTCCTCCTCTCCGTGCTCGCTGACGGACGAGTTGTGAAATGATCGTTTAGAGACGGAAAAGACGAAGGGGGGGGGGGGGGGGGGGGGGGGCGAACGACAACAAGAGAGAGAGAAGGAAACCTTCACGAACTTTGGGGATGGATTTGGCTGCTGAGAAACGAGAGGAAGACGGGAAGGGGAGGAGCAGGAGGAGAAGGAGGAGGTGCAGAGAGTCTGAGAGAGGATGAAGAGGCCCGTGATGAAGAGGAGGGGCTTGGAAAGAGACCGATGTGGGTTGGAGTGAACAGGTATTTGACTCATTCAGGCCACGCCCACTTCACACACCTACAGAGAGGCCCTGACAACTTTACGAGCTGTCACCCCCCCCCACACACACACACACACACACACATGTGTGATGTCAGCCCGGTGGCAAAATAGATGAGCTCAGCGACGGTGGACATGGTTCTGTTGGTTCTGTTGGCTCTGTTGGTTCTGTTGGTTCTGTTGGTTCTGTTGGCTCTGTTGGTTCTGTTGGTTCTGTTGGTTCTGTTGCTCTGTTGCTCTGTTAGCTCTGTTGGTTCTGTTGGCTCTGTTGGCTCTGTTGCTCTGTTGGTTCTGTTGGCTCTGTTGGCTCTGTTGGCTCTGTTGGCTCTGTTGGCTCTGTTAGCTCTGTTGCTCTGTTGGTTCTGTTAGCTCTGTTGGTTCTGTTGGCTCTGTTGCTCTGTTGGTTCTGTTGGCTCTGTTGGCTCTGTTGGCTCTGTTGCTCTGTTGGTTCTGTTGGTTCTGTTGGTTCTGTTGGTTCTGTTGGCTCTGTTGGTTCTGTTGGTTCTGTTGGTTCTGTTAGCTCTGTTGGCTCTGTTGGCTCTGTTAGCTCTGTTGCTCTGTTGGTTCTGTTGGTTCTGTTGGCTCTGTTGCTCTGTTGGTTCTGTTGGCTCTGTTGCTCTGTTGGTTCTGTTGGTTCTGTTGGCTCTGTTGGTTCTGTTGGTTCTGTTGGTTCTGTTGGTTCTGTTGGCTCTGTTGGTTCTGTTGGCTCTGTTGGTTCTGTTGGTTCTGTTGGCTCTGTTGGTTCTGTTGGCTCTGTTGGTTCTGTTGGTTCTGTTGGTTCTGTTGGTTCTGTTGGCTCGTCCTATCGGAGGCTGAACCCGATGAAGAGGGTCTCAGACCTCAGGGGTCACATGGGCGCTCTCAGGGGACAGCAGGACGTTGGACCCTGACGGACAGACGGGTCACAGTGTCCCGTCTGTCCGTCAGGGCGGGCCGGGCCCGGTGGGTCCACAGAGGTGCAGAGCTGACCTCTGAGACCCGGGTCACAGAGGTCACACACACACACACACACACACACACACACACACACAGCAGCGCGGGCTCGACAGTGAAAGACAAGTCCAAACAACCCGGTCTGGGAATAGAGCGGGCCCCACTTTCACCAGACCGTGACGGAGTGTACACAGTGTGTGTGTGTGTGTGTGTGTGTGTGTGTGTGTACACAGTGTGTGTGTGTGTGAGAGAGTGTGTGTCTCCGTTTGGGGAGATTTACGCTGACTGCTGCTGTTTAAACACGGAGCCTTTTCACCCAACACACTGCCACAGGACAACCTTCAAATAAAGCACCCCCCCCCCCCCCCCCACGGATGACAGCTTAATGAGGAGAAAATATTTTTACAGGATCACATTTCCACGGAGTCCTGAGAACCAATGGCAGCTCTTTTACCCCCCGCTTATCAAACCATCGGCCGCTCTCCCTCGCCAAGAGCAACGAGGCGTCAGACAAAGCGGCGCAGCTGCAGCGCGTCTGAAAACAAACAGGGGGAGTTAATGGAGGCCGACACCTCGGCTGGCAGCCCCCCCCCCCCCCCCCCGTAACCTTCACGCCTCCCACCAGAGTGTCCTCCACGCAGGCGGAGTGAACGGTGTGACCCCCGACCTCTGCCCCGTCAGACCGTCACCCTGTCAGCGCTCCCCCCAGGGGGCCGAGCGCCGCCTGGCAGCGATTAGCTCAGAACTCATCGGTGGCAGGAGGAGGGGGGAGGAGGAGGCGCAGAGGGGGAGGAGGAGGAGGGCGGCCATGTTGCCGCGGCGCCGGTGGTCTCCGGCCGGGGCTCTGGTTCTCAGGGGGAACCGGGCCAGTTGGACCGACGTGTTTCCTAACTGGAGGATCGTTGGACGGCAAATAAACCGACTGAGGGAAACATCGCAGAGAGAGAGAGGAGGAGGAGGAGGAGGAGGAGGAGGAGGAGACACTATACATGCAGAGGGTCAGAGGGTCAGAGCCCATCCAGAGGGTCAGGAGGGATTGGAAAGAAGGAGCAGACCCAACGTATACGAAAAGGATTTCAACAAGTGGCGTAGTGCAGAGCGATAGGGGGGCCCTGGGAGGCCTCCAGGTCCCTCCAGGTCCCCCCAGGTCCCTCCAGGTCCCTCCAGGTCCCTCCAGGTCCCCCCAGGTCCCTACAGGTCCCTCCAGGTCCCCCCAGGTCCCTACAGGTCCCTCCAGGTCCCCCCAGGTCCCTACAGGTCCCCCCAGGCCCCTACAGGTCCCCCCAGGCCCCCCCCCATGCAGCGTGGAGGTCCCTCGGGGCCCAGAGGACAGAACATGCCGGGTCCTGAGAGCCGCAGTGTGTCTCTACCTGCAGCTGCGTACCTGGAGAGGAGGTGGGGCCTGAGGGAGAGGAGGCAGGGCCTGAGGGAGAGGAGGCGGGGCCTGATGGAGAGGAGGTGGGGCCTGAGGGAGAGGAGGCAGGGCCTGAGGGAGAGGAGGCGGGGCCTGAGGGAGAGGAGGCAGGGCCTGAGGGAGAGGAGGCAGGGCCTGAGGGAGAGGAGGCGGGGCCTGAGGGAGAGGAGGCAGGGCCTGAGGGAGAGGAGGCGGGGCCTGAGGGAGAGGAGGCAGGGCCTGAGGGAGAGGAGGCGGGGCCTGTGGAGGAGACTCACTACACTCGTTGAAACGCTGCAGGGTGTTTTACATTTCTTTGGCAAAACTCTTAAGATTTGATTGATCTGAAATAATTAAAATCAGTGAGAGACGAAGATAAGGAAAGAAGGAAAGAAGAAAAGAAGAGAAGAAGGAAAGAAGAGAAGAAGGAAAGAAGAGAAGAAGAAAAGAAGAGAAGAATAGAAGAAGGAAAGAAGGAAAGAGTCCTCTGAGGACAGGAGACTCAAGGCAGCCATGAGCAAGGCAGCAGGCTCCTCACGGGGCCCACACCTGGTTCCGGTCCACCGGGCCCTGGACCGGTGCTCTGCTCCAGCACTCTTAGAAGTCCTTTCCATCTGGCCTCCTCCTCCTCCTCCTCTTCCTCTCGTTTGGCACACAGTTCAACACTCCTCTTCTTCTCTTTTTCTCTCTCTCTCCTCCTCCTCTTCCTCCTCCTTTCACTTATTTTTCTCACACCTTCATTCTTCCCCTCGGTGGAACATTTTTTTTTCCTGAGCTCAGAACGAGACTTCATCCTCTCCCTGTGGGCCACAACAACCAGAGACACACACACACACACGCACACACTCATACACACACACACACACACACACACACTCACACTGGGTACCGTGCCAGTGTGTGAGGGAGTGTGTGTGTGTGTGTGTGTGTTAGTATGCAACGGTCTGTGAGTGTGTGTGTGTGTGTGTGTGTGTGTATTAGTGTGTGTGTGAGTGAGTGTGTATGAGTGTGTGTGTGTGTGTGTATGTGTGAGTGTGTATGTGTGTGTGTGTGAGTGTGTATGAGTGTGTGTGAGTGTGTGTATGAGTGTGTGTGTGTGAGAGTGTGTGTATGAGTGTGTGTATGTGTGTATCTGCCACGTGAGCCTGAGGTCACTCCGGTGACCTTCAGGCCGAGCCCTCTGGTGTCGTTTAGCCTCCAGCTGCTCCGCCTTCTGCTCCCCCCCCCCTCAGGGGCCCGGGGCCCGGGGCCAGAGCCGGATGTCACGCCGGACGCTCTGTGGGACGCTCCGTCCTCCGAGGACAAAGGGACGCCGCCGCCGGGCAGCGCCGCTCCGGGCCGGACTCCAGGGCTCCGGGCCCCGTCCGGCCTCTGGCCCCGCCCACATGGAGCCGGCCTCTGGCCCCGCCCACATGGAGCCGGGCCCTGGCCCCGCCCACATGGAGCCGGGCCCCGGCGTGCAGAGACGTGACTTGGCAGAAGGTATTCTCTTCAGAAGACTCCAGAGAGGAGACGGGCGGAGGCCGTCAGACACAGGCACACAGGGAGCTCTGAGGAAGAGCTCTGAGGAAGAGCTCTGAGGAAGAGCTCTGAGGAAGAGCTCTGAGGAAGAGCTCTGAGGAAGAGCTGCAGGATGAAGAGCCAGAGCGACATCACCACGACCTCTAGGGACGCTCCTCTAGGAACGCTCCAGTTAGAGACGACCAGCTGCTGCTGACTCGGCTGCTGAGGGGGGTGTCAGGGAGGAGGAAGAGGGGAACACAGGAGGAAGGGGGGAGGACAGGAGGAAGAGGGGAGGACAGGAGGAAGAGGACTTGAGGAAGAGGGGAACACAGGAGGAAGAGGGGAGGACAGGGAACGAGTCACACAACAACAGAGATGGGGTCGGGGGGGGGGGGGGGAGGAGCAGAGGGGGGCCGGGCGCCATGGTTACCGTGTTGTCAGACCATTCTCCAAACGGACACACACCGTATACCCACAATGCAACGCTCCACACAAGCTGTGGGCGTGGCAACGGGCCACGTCCACCAGGACGTCCCCCTGAACAACAACCGCCTCAATGGAGGGATGAAGGGATGAAGGGATGAAGGGAGGAAGGGAGGAAGGGAGGAAGGGAGGAAGGACGAGAGAAACACGGATGAATGGAAACCGTTGGCCAGAGCGGCCGACGGGGGCGGAGCCAACAGCTCGAGAAGGTAGAGCTTTAGACTGTGGAAGAGAAAACTATGTGTATATATATACACACACACACACTCATATATATATAAATATATATACACATCTATATATATAAATATATATATGCTACCCACTCCACAGTGGCGTCCCCAGGGTGACCTCTACCGTAGAACTCCCCGTATCCCCGGAGTCCTGGAGTCATTTTGAAGATGAGGCTCTTCTTCATCGAGGGTTCAACTATAGTCACCAGACGTTTGTCTCCTGGTGCTTTGCCCTAACAGGACGTCATGTGACCTCGTCTGCATGAGCAACACGAGGCAGTGACGAGGGAATGGAGCTCCAACCACTTTGAATCTCAGTACCACATCTTGTTCAGCACATGGAGATGCTGCTCTGACCCCCTGACCCTGACCCTAACCCCCTGACCCTAACCCCCTGACCCTAACCCCCTGACCCCCTGACCCTAACCCCCTGACCCCCTGACCCCCTGACCCTAACCCTCTGACCCCCTGACCCCAAGCTGAAGGTCATACCTTGTAGCGCATCTTGGGACAGGAGTGGATGTAGAAGCCCAGGTAGTAGTAGCACAGCCTGGGGGCCTGCAGCTGCAGCCGCCTGGTGAAGGAGATCTCCCTGTGCAGGAAACACACACACACCTTTACTCAGAGAACACACACCTTTACTCAGAGAACACACACACACCTTTACTCAGAGAACACACACACACCTTTACTCAGAGAACACACACACACCTTTACTCAGAGAACACACACACACCTTTACTCAGAGAACACACACACACCTTTACTCAGAGAACACACACACACCTTTACTCAGAGAACACACACACACACACCTTTACTCAGAGAACACACACACACACACCTTTACTCAGAGAACACACACCTTTACTCAGAGAACACACACACACCTTTACTCAGAGAACACACACACACCTTTACTCAGAGAACACACACCTTTACTCAGAGAACACACACACACACCTTTACTCAGAGAACACACACCTTTACTCAGAGAACACACACACACACACCTTTACTTAGAGAACACACACCTTTACTCAGAGAACACACAACTTTACTCAGAGAACACACACACACACACACACACACACACACACTAAGGAGAACACACACCTGTGCTGCCGAGTGTGTGCTAAAACAACACCTGAGGCGTCAGCAGGAGAACACTCCGGCTCTTACTGCACTCCAGCAGGAAGGGTGTGTGTGTGTGTGTGAGTCTAAGTGTGCACTAACGTTATAAAGTACATCACAGCAGAGACATGAGGACAGGCCGAGGCTGAAGGAAGGAAGGAAGGAAGGAAGGAAGGAAGGAAGGAAGGAAGCAGCTTTTCTTTCCCTCCACAAACACTCCTCCTCTTCATCGTTCAGCCCTCAGCAGTAAAGAAGGCGATGGAGGTAAAATAAAGTTTTAGAACTAGAAGATTTATCTGGTTCTCCTACTACAGTAAATGTCTGCCGGCTTTATCCCCCAATAGTTCCTTCCTTAATTGCATCCTTTTTCTAAAAGCAGTGTTCCCTTTCCTTCTGTGCTTCCTTCAGTATTCCAGGAGTGAGCTCCTCTTTTTGTCTCACTCTTCCTTCCTCTGAGGGAGAAGGGGGAGCGCTCCTTTCTTCCTCCACACAGGGAGAGAAAGAGGCCTTCCAGTGAAAGAGAGGCACAAAGCGGGCGAGCCGCAGCGAGGGAGCAGGAGGAGAATATAAAAGAGGAGGGTCAAGAAGGAGAAAGGAGGGAGGCGCGTCGGGGAGAGGAGGTGCTAGAAGGTCACCGCTTACTGCCAGGTTCCTGGGTTCCCAGCCCCGGCCCACAAAGCGCCCGACAGGCTGAATTGGGAGAGGGGGGGGAGGGGAGAGGGGGGGTCAAGAGAGGCGAGGGGCCCATTCACAAAAAAAGCCCCCCCCCTCACACCTCCATGGCAGCAGCTTGAGTCCTCCATTATCCCCTCTTCAGCCATCTGACACTGCAGCACAAGCCAATTATCACACACACACACACACACACACACACACACACACACACACACAGTGTACTGTGCGTGTGAACAAATATTACTTAAATAAACTTAAATACTTAAAAATAAATCTCTAATGAAAGTTGCAGAGTTTTGTTGTTGTTGTAACATCCAAACCGTTTCCTGCAGCCTGTTGCCACGGTAACGTCCTCGTGTTCTTCAATGATCAGCAATTACTGAATATGTAAGAACTTGGATGAGGATCAGAGGCAACACAACGTAATCGGGACATCCCAAAAGAAAGTGATCCTCCTCCTCCTCCTCCTCCTCCTCCTCCTCCTCCTCCTCCTCCTCCTCCTCCTCTTCCTCCTCCTCCGAGGGAGCTCTACTCAACACCCCCCTCTTCTGTCTCTACTGCCGCATCACACACTGATGTTCAGTGCTGTAAAAATGCATCTGATCTTGATATATATATATATATATATATATATATATATATATATATAAATATCAATATATATTTATATATGTGTACATACATATATAAAAATATATATATCAATATATATATTTATACTTTTGAAGACGAGATCCTGCAGTCCCCCGACATCTGCGAGTAAATATTTTAAAGCCATTCTCACGAAACTCCAGATATGTGGCCTGCAGTGTGTGTGTGTGTGCGTGCGTGTGTGTGTGTGTGCGTGTGCGTGTGTGTGTGTGTGTGTGTGCGTGTGTGCGTGTGCGTGTGCGTGGGTGCGTGTGCGTGTGTGTGTGTGTTCTCTGGTTTCATCTTGGCAGAGCGTCGTCGGCTGAACCACAAGCGCCGCTCTGCCCCGGCCAATCAAGCGGGAAGAGAGCCGTACTTTTCCCAACCTTCTGTATTATGGTACTTATAGTATAGAGTTCTAAAGGAGGACCAACATCTGGGAGGAGACTAGGAGATCAAAGGAGGGGGGAGGGAGAAGGAGGAGGAGAAGGGGGGGGGGTCAAGAGGAGGTTACAGAGTGAGGGAGGAAGAGGGGGACAACAGCGAGAACACAAGAGGCAACATGGAATCACTGCTCTACTGTTTAAGGCTGTCGGCATGAGCATGGAGCCACCTGCAGCATCCTCACCACACCTGTGACATCACACCTGTGACATCACACCTGTGACCCACCTGAGGGCGGAGTAGGAGCCCAGCGACAGCGCGGCGAAGTCGGGGTGGTAGTAGAAGTAGACGGAGGACACGCAGGTGGGCAGCACGTCCAGCACGCCCACCGCCACCAGGCGCCCGTCCACCAGGTACTGCTGGTGGAACGAGCCGTAGCCGTCCTGGGGGCCGTCGGGGGGGCGCTCCGCCTGCAGGGGGGGGGCACGGTTACACACGGGGCTATGAGCTGACATGACAGAGTCATAGAGCGAGGACTCAGCTATGAGCTGACATGACTCAGGAATCAGGGAGGCGGAGCAACACGGCGTGGAGAGACGTCGGGTCAAACTGTCGTCTCGTAGTTTTTTAATATATAGTGTGAATATGTGATTTAACGGTCTGTTCACACACACACACACACAGTGTGGAGGTGTACAGTAGCCTCACATTCAGCTCACTAATGGCTCCCAAATGTGGGGGGAGAGGGGGTTGGAGTTGGGGGAGAGGGGGGTGCAGTCGGGGGGAGGGGGGGCAGAGCTGGCCACAGAAACTCTCCAGGAGGACTTTTTAATAAAAGACCCTGCATGAGCAAAATCCATCCCGCCGGGTGGTGGAGAGGTGCCAAGCTCCTCCACGGCTCCATGTGGCAGGAAAGAATGTGAAGGAGGGGTCCTGTGGGCGGAGGGGTCCTGTGGGCGGAGGGGTCCTGTGGGCGGAGGCGTCCGCCCGTGTGCCTGCGTCCCCCCGTTAATACGGCGTCTCATCGGGTCCACATGCCGGCTTTTCAAATCAAGTCACTTCACTTCTTTTATCACGGAGGCTTAAGACGAGGGGCTCGGGGTTAGGGTTACAACTGTGTGTGTGTGTGTGTGTGTGTGTGCTTAATGCACTAGTAACAGGATCCTTCACCAACACTCATCTGGACTCAGTTAAATAATGCAGACGCTGCTAGTTATCACAACACTGAGAGCTAGCTCGCTAACACACACACACACACACACACACACACACACACACACACACACACACACACACACACACACACACACACACACACACACACACACACACACACACACACACACACACACACACACACACCTCCCTGGAGCTCAGGCCTCTTGAACACTCAGGTCTGATTACCTGTCTGACACAGTGTGGACCAGACTCTATTTATCTTTGTGTGTGTGCACGTGTGTGTGTGTGTGTGTGTGTGTGTGTGTGTGTGTGTGTGTGTGTGAGGCCATATATGAGATACAAAAGTTGTGGCTTTTGGCAAAATGGAGGGAAGCATTAAGAAAACAGTGAGTCGGGTCCTGCAGGGTGGAGGCACCACATCTGGACCGGGTGAAGGCACCACATCTGGACTCTGCCGGCGGTCGGGGGGGCCGTCCGTCTGAAGGCCGCCTGTGATTTCTTGGCATCGGTTCCCCCAAAAACACTGGAGGCTTTGTCAGAGCGGCGCTCAGCCAGGGGAGGAGCAGCTCCTTCTCTCTTCACCTCCTCCTCCTCCTCAAGGCCAGAGCTCCATCATGGAGCCCTGACGGCTGCAAGAAGAAGAGGGAAGGCCTCGCCAGGTGACCCGGCCTCGCCAGGTGACCCGGCGTCGCCCCGACGACCGCTCGATGCCCTGGCCACTGAGACACCGTTCTGACCTCAGGAGCGCCCCGCTGCCCACGCCTCAAACAGCTTCAGCTGTCAAATACAACCAAATAGAACCAAATAGAACCCTAACCCTAAATACTACCCAAATAGAACCCACATTGAACCCACTTCTCTTCTCTTCCTTCACTACTCGGGTACGGCAGCTGGTATTTCTGCTTCTTTACACAGAGAAACTTCTCCTTTTGTTATCATAGGGAGAGAGAACGAGCTAAACAACAGAGAGAGAGAGAGAGAGAGAGAGAGAGAGAGAGGGAGGGTGTTATGGCCATAAAACAAAGCGTGGTGACTAATTGGCCAACACCTCTGTTAATGTTTGCCCCTTGGTTAGACACTTATGGGGCTAAAAATAAATACAAAATAAAACCTGGAGTCTTCCAGCCCGTAGACCTCACCCAGGTCACGTCCTCCAGCACGTAGACCTCACCGAGGTCAAGTCCTCCATCACGTAGACCTCACCCAGGTCAAGTCCTCCAGCACGTAGACCTCACCCAGGTCACGTCCTCCAGCACGTAGACCTCACCGAGGTCAAGTCCTCCATCACGTAGACCTCACCCAGGTCACGTCCTCCAGCACGTAGACCTCACCCAGGTCAGGCCCTCCAGCACTTAGACCTCACCCAGGTCACGTTGATGTTTATCAGGATGCTCTCGCGTGTTTACGCGTCTGCTTGTGTGCGTAGATTCATTTTATTTTTTTAAACAAAGAATTCAGGGACAGCTGCTGTTCATTACTTCAGAGTTTCAGCCCGAATCCGCTTGAATTTTGGATAAAACAATAACAACAACATCGCACAAATAAGACGTTCAGTCGAAACCCGGCTGCTCGTATTTGTAAGTATTCCGTTTGCATACATTTGTATAAATACCAGCTTACAAGTGAGCTGATGAACCAGAGAATGTGGGTCTGTGTGTGTGCATGTGTGTATCTGTGTGTGTGTGTGTGTGTGTACTTTAATAGCGCTCTGATTGGAGACAGATGTAGGCCGACACGCAGAGGTAGCGCATAATCGCTCTGAAATGGAGAGCACTTGGAGACGGGAGAAGGGAGGGAGCCGTATGCCACAGAGCATGTGTGTGTGCACGTGTGTGCACATGTTTGCAAATGTGTGTGGGTGTGCATGTGTGTGTGTGTGTGTGTGCGTGTGCATGTGTGTGGGTATGCATGTGTTTGCATGTGTGTGCGTGTGTGTGTGTGTGTGTGCATGTGTGTGTGTGCATGTGTGAGTGTGTGTGTGTAATTCAGTGTGACCGGCCGCTAGCCTTGACGAGGTGATAAACGTTTGTTTCCTATAAACACTAATGATGTTCATTACTGAAGAACCACGGGCAGCACCGAGTCACCCTGTGCGTCTGAGTCAGTCCGTGTGTGTGTGTGTGTGTGTGTGTGTGTGCGTCTGTGTGTGTCCCCCCCCTACCAAAGGTGTTGGTAGGTATGAGCTGGACAGGTAACACAAAGATACATTGTTCTGTTGTATTAACCTGTTAATAACTGTTAATAAAATACATGATACATACCTCCAGTGGTGAATCACAGAGAAACCTCCGGAACTGGGGGGGGGAGAGAGAGACAGGGTTAGTTCTCTGGGTCACCAGTTTCAATGAAACCATCAGTCTCCTCTCCCTGTCTCACGTCTCTCCACACATCATGCTCTACATGTGAGTCCCTGTAACCGCCACAGAGCGTCTCCATGGCGATGGACGCGCCGCGAGACGGCTTCACGCTCAGCGTCCCCAATAGATGCTCCGTGTTCCGCGGTTAGATTAGTTCAGGAATGGAGAACCGTTCTACATGTTCTCCATGTTCTCCATGTTCTCCATGTTCTACATGTTCTACATGTTCTACATGTTCTCCATGTTCTCCATGTTCTCCATGTTCTCCATGTTCCCGCCTGTGTAAGCCAGCCTCTCCTAGCTGGGACTACTCGTGACACCTGCACTCTACCAGTTAACAAACTAGCAGCCCAGCGCCTCCCGATGTGCAACACTGCCGCCAGCCACACATTACACTTTTGTTTAAACCTCGCAAAAAACGAAATGGTTTGACAACAAAACAGCTGCAGGTAGTGGATGACATCATTTGTGAAAGGCTGCTGTGTGTGTGTGTGTGTGCGTGTGTCTGTGTGTGTAACTGTAAATCTCCAAATTACTTAGTAGTGAAACATTATTTTATTAGTACGTGTGTGTGTGTGTCTTCACATAGTAATGTGCATCATGATAAACAATGATACATTGTGTTAATGTGCATCATGATAAACAATGATACATTGTGTTAATGTGCATCATGATAAACAATGATACATTGTGTTAATGTGCATCATGATAAACAATGATACATTGTGTTAATGTGCATCATGATAAACAATGATACATTGTGTTAATGTGCATCATGTTAAACAATGATACATTGTGTTAATGTGCATCATGATAAACAATGATACATTGTGTTAATGTGCATCATGTTAAACAATGATACACATTGTGTTAATGTGCATCATGATAAACAATGATACATTGTGTTAATGTGCATCATGTTAAACAATGATACACATTGTGTTAATGTGCATCATGATAAACAATGATACATTGTGTTAATGTGCATCATGATAAACAATGATACATTGTGTTAATGTGCATCATGATAAACAATGATACATTGTGTTAATGTGTACATTAACACAATGCAGCACCACTGAGTACTGTCTCAATACGTAAAGCCCTTAGCGATGGCGTTTCATTGGAGATCTGGTTACACAACCATCTCTAAAGTGTGTTGATCGAGCCAGAAGAGATTCTCCTCAATCATTCCTTCATTTGTTGACGTCTCTCAGCTTTTTCCACCCATGCTTCTTTCTTCATGTTGAGGTCCATCAAGAAGAGTCAATACGGATTTAACAGGATCGTTTTCTTCTAAATGAATGCCACATGTGCAGGAACTCAGTCACGGCTCAGAAAAACACTTAAGACCACTAAGTGTGTGTGTGTGTGTGTGTGTGTGTGTGTGTGTGAGTGTGTGTGTGTGTGTGTGAGTGTGTGTATTGTAAATAGTTGTACGTTTGTATTTAAACCCGTCAAGAAAACCCTAATTGGTTGTGGAAGAAATAAAGTCTGGCTCCCTTCCAGTCGAGATACGAAATAAAAACATCCTGAAACAAAGACAGTCCTCTAGGGCACGTCCTCTAGGGCACGTCCTCTAGGGCACGTCCTCTAGGGAGGGCACACACTGCCCACACACTGTCCACACACTGTCCACACACTGTCCACACTCTGAACACACACTGCCCACACACTGACTACACACTGACTACACACTGACTACACACTGCCCACACAGCGCCCCTAGTGGAGGCCGCTGGAGGTGCTCTAACGTGCTGGGACCGGGAGGAGGTGTTCAGTAGGGTGCAATACCCAGCCTGGCCACTAGAGGCCAGACTGCTGCTGCAGGTGCAGGTGGAGCGGGCGGTGTGCAGAGCGGGCCTCGGTACAGGTGCAGAACGGTAACCGTGCAGTACCTCGCTCTCACTACATTCGCTGGGGTCATCGCCATGAACGGCCATCTGGTAGGCGGCGTAGAGCGCCACCGACTGCTGGTAGGACGCGCTGAACCCCGGGTCCTCAAAGCTCACCGGCACTAGCCTCACCTTCAAGGTGTGGGGGGGGGGGGGGGGGGGGGACAATGAATAAGAGGGACAATGAGTTATTAGAAAATGAACAAGAATAGAACAAGAAGAGGAGTCCTGGCTGCTGGAGGAGAGGGACAGACAGACAGACAGACAGACAGACAGACAGACAGACAGACAGACAGACAGACAGACAGACAGACAGACAGACAGACAGACAGACAGACAGGCTCCGCCTCTTGGACCCCAGAGACTCAGCTCTGGGCAGACAGGACACACGGACAAAAGGAAACAAAGGATCCCAGGAGACTGAGTCTTCAAAAACAATTACTAAAGGACTTGAGGATGAGGCTAGTGCTCCGCCCAACTTCTAGCCAGCTTCTAGCCCAACTTCTAGCCAGCTTCTAGCCCAGCTTCTAGCCAGCTTCTAGCCCAACTTCTAGCCAGCTTCTAGCCAGCTTCTAGCCCAACTTCTAGCCAGCTTCTAGCCCAACTTCTAGCCAGCTTCTAGCCCAGCTTCTAGCCAGCTTCTAGCCCAACTTCTAGCCCAACTTCTAGCCAGCTTCTAGCCCAACTTCTAGCCAGCTTCTAGCCAGCTTCTAGCCCAGCTTCTAGCCAGCTTCTAGCCCAACTTCTAGCCCAACTTCTAGCCAGCTTCTAGCCCAACTTCTAGCCAGCTTCTAGCCAGCTTCTAGCCCAACTTCTAGCCAGCTTCTAGCCCAACTTCTAGCCAACTTCTAGCCCAACTTCTAGCCAGCTTCTAGCCCAGCTTCTAGCCAGCTTCTAGCCCAGATCCTTGAAACCCCAACCCAGCATGGGGTGTGGCGTCTGGAGGAGCAGAACGTCCCAGATGGTTTCAGACTCCTCCCAGACGACGGTCAACGGGTCGTTCCCACGGCGTCCTCAGGTCAGACACAACGGAGATCAAGGGGAACTATGGCGTGTTGAGGTCGGTAGGGTTCAGCTGCCCCCCCCCCTAACCACACACACACACACACACACACACACACACACACACACACACACACACTCGTGAGGTTGCGACAGGTTGCGAATTTCGCCGGGCGGCCGGACACGAGGGCGCAACACGTTCAGACGTGGGTGTGATGTCATGAACGAGCATAAAGCAGAACTAGTGGTCGGGTCTCAGTGGTGGATGAAGTTAAGCCCCGCCCCTCACGGAGATTCTCAAGGCTCTTGGTGTGAAGGCGGCAGCACGCGTCCCGAGGGACGATCAGTGCAGTCATCATCACACGGCGTGTTGAACCTCCTTCAGTCAGCATGGGCCAACAGGACATCCCATCATGCACTCTGTCACTTCTGTTCTTACTATGTATTAAACTGCTATAGTCACAGTCAAGATAACAGACATTATGTAAAGGATTACAATCCGGAATATGTTTGAATACTTGGCTGTAAAAATAACATTTATTTTCAAATTGGTGACCGCTAAGGGAATTTGAGGAACATGTGTAAAGGGATGCACAGGTTAAATAAATATAAGTATTTTATCAGCTAAAACTACCTTCAGAACATAATCACATGCAGCATTTACAATCGTGAGCGTGTTCTCATCTGTGTGCGCATCACGCAGTGCAATGCGACCCGAGAAGTTTTCCCTAAACAGTTATTATTTCACCTAGGTCCTAAAATGGCCTTGTGTAATTATATTTTATTTAAAGATATTCCTGTAATTTACCTGCAAAATAGTTCTACCCGAACCAGCGGGCACAAAATTCAACCCGCGGCAACGCTTCAAAACCAGCCCAATTCCACGGGAAAACCGCGGGCCTGGCAACACTGCCTGTACCCCCCCCCCCCCCTCGAGGGCTCCAGCGTGGCCCCAGCCTCTGACCTGGCTCTCGGAGGGCTTGTCAGGAGGGTCCTGGTGAACGGCCATCTGGTAGAGTTTGTACACCTGGTAGGAGGCGTCGAACGAGGCCTTGAACTGCGGGCTAGGGGGGTTGCAGCGCACTAGCCTCACCTTCAAACAGAACACGGCAGACAGGTTAACATGCACACAGAGAAACACAGAGGACAGACAGAGGACAGAGGACACACAGACACAGCAGGTGTTCCAGCATGAAGACTCATGAGCCCTCCCTCTCCAGCGCTTCACCGTGTCCTCTCAGACTTTATTCCTGAGTGTGCAGAGGAGTCCAGATTAAAACTAATCTTCAGTCTTTGTGGCCCTTTAATATTTCTGGTAGCTTCCTTTTGATGACTTGTCCCGACACTATCTACAGATGGAGAAGAGATAAAGATGCTTATTGAGACATATTGTATCACTGTGAAGCATTCCTCGTCTGGAGGAGCCCTGACCCCCTGACCTCCTAACCTCCTGACCTCTGACCTCTGACCCTGAGGAAGCTGCTGCTGGCCGTGGACGCCGTGCAGAGGAAGTAAACTGTGTTTGTTGTTCTCTGACGTCCACAGGGAGTCCACATCTTCAGTCAAACACTTGGTCCTCTGACGTGAAAGGACATTGATGATGTTCCTAAATTTAGGAAATATATTTGAAAAAGGCTGAAATCATTACATTTTCAT
>CM070100.1:21781486-21886486 GCA_036178185.1 Liparis tanakae | reverse complement strand
TCGATGAGGTGTTGGTAGTCCTGCACGGTCATGGAGTGAGACCACATCCCTGAGGACAGAAGGAACGTCAAACACTGACTAAACTTTACACTTCAAAAGGACTTTCAATTTGCTCATGAAATTAAGCTCATTAATGGATAAAAGAGACGTTATAAATACAGATAAAACACACATTTTTCTCACTTCCTGTTTCACAGCCTGAAACAGGAAGTGAGTTGCGTGTCGGGTCGGCTGCTGACAGACTGGAGGGACCAGCTCGGATCACAGCGGTCTCTCAAGATTCCCACAGTCCCCAAAGGCAACATTAAGAAACTGATTATTTATGTTCACAGCAGCTTCACAAGGAGATGGACCCGCTACCCACAATGCACTCTGTTCCCACGACAGAGGAATCTGAGGATAAATGAACGTGTTGTTGTTCTGTTTATGCAGGTAACTGAATCCAGACGGAGCATCAAGTAGTACAGACAGTACAGGTGAGGGGTAGACAGGTGGAGGGGTAGACAGAAGAGGGGTAAACAGAAGAGGGATAGACAGGTGAGGGGTAGACAGGTGAGGGTTAGACAGAAGAGGGGTAGACAGGTGAGGGGTAGACAGAAGAGGGTTAGACAGACGAGGGGTAGACAGGTGAGGGGTAGACAGAAGAGGTCGAGCAGCTTGTGACTCTGCTGGTCAGCTAGCTTGATGCTGTTTGGTGCTAGCTGCCAAGCTACTACTACGTTAGACTAGAACTTCCTTATAAGTCCTGACATCCGGGTTACAGAGTGACTCTCCTCCTCTCTCCCTCCCTCTCTCTCCCCTCCTCTCTCCCTCTCTCTCTCTCAGAACCAAAAGAGAGTAGCTCGCTGGTGGCTAGCTCGTTAGCACCGCCCGTCCCGCCGCCCGCTGTCACGTGACGCGCCTCACCGTGGGAGAAGTTGCCCTCCTCGCGCTTGCAGTAGCCGCACCGGTAACCGGAGTCCCCCCCGAAGTACTCCACGATGGTGTGGGACTTGTTCGCTGCCATGTTTGACGTCGGCTGGCGGGTCACGGCACAGCGCGGCGGTGGCCGGTAGACCACGCCCACGTCGAGTGACGTCACACGTGCCGCGTTGAGGGGGAATGGGAAAAAAACGGTTCAGCCTAAACTGTCGTCGGTTTTCCGGAGCCCTGAACCGCGCATTGCACTCCTTTTAATAAACATGTTCATAATAAACCTTTTAAACCACAGCAGAGATGAGACGTTACACAGAGAGATGTTTACAGCGTGTTTATTAAACATCTGAGATGAGAGCAGATAAACTTACCAACTTAGAAAAAGGCCGGGGGGTTTGGACGTAGAAAAATAAGTTAGAGATCATCGTTGAGTCGATGATCTCTTTTCTCCCTACTGTAAACCGACAGAGAGCTTCGTCTGCGTTCTCCTCACGTTTGACCTGCCGCAGAGGTCACCTGTCATACCTGTCATACCTGTCCTTCTCCCCGGTCGTGTAACAATAAGTCATCGTCTCCAAAAAGCCGGTTGACGGGTTTCAGAGTCTCCTCTCCTCTCCTCTCCTCTCCTCTGAGTGGATCTAGTCGGTTGAAGTGACACCGGCATCCCGAGGACCCCCTGAGGGGGCGGGGCCTCACTGAAGCCCTTCTGGGGGCGGGGCCTAACTGAAGCCCTTCTGGGGCACAGGGATGTTTTCGTGAAGGTACTTCATGCTGCCTTGCTCAGAGAAGTCGGCCACCGTCTGCCCGGTGCCTCGGAGGACCCACTTGGTGGTCAGAAGCCCCTCCAGCCCCACCGGGCCTCTGGCGTGGATCCGGGCCGTACTGATGCCGACCTCCGCTCCTGCAGAACAGGAAAGGTTAGCTCCGTTGACGAGGTGATGTTTGCTCTCCCGTCCTCTCAGGAGGATTCAACCCTCCTGTGACCTTCAAATGTATAACATCTTTTACCCTCGGGGTCAATCTTAACCCCAGCAATTAAAACCTCCAGCAAATGATTTGAATTAATATTGTTTCCCAACTTTAAGTGTGAGGTTCTTTATGTTTGTTTGTTGACGACCTACAGTGGGGAACAAAAGTATTTAGTCAGCCACCAATTGTGCACGTTCTCCCACTTAAAAATTGACCAAATAATTGACCAAATACTTATTTTACCGAGGAATTTACCAATAAATTCTTTAAAAATCAGACAAAGTGATTTTCTGGATTTGTTTTTATCATGTTGTCTCTCATAGTCGAGGTCTACCTATGATGAAAATTGCAGGCCTCTCTAATCTTTTTAAGTGGGAGAACTTGCACAATTGGCTGACTAAATACTCCCCCCCCCCCACTGTAAATAGATCAAATCTATTTTATTATACAGATAAAAGTCAATCAAATTGACCCCAAAGAACACCGATGGGTACAAGTTGTGTTCAGGACATTTAAAACATATCATGTGATTTTATTTTTTCCCAGTTGTCCCCAATAAATTAGGAAAAGTCTTAAAGAAATCAAGTCAATAATTTCTTTAGGAGACGTCAAACATTGAATGGGGTCAAACTGACCCCGAGGTCACAGAGGGTCAGGAGGTGAATACGCACCGAGGCCGAAGCGGTATCCGTCGGCGAAGCGCGAGCTGGAGTTCCAGAACACGCAGGCGCTGTCCACCTGCTGCAGGAACTGCTCGGCCGTCTCCTCGCTCTCCGTCACGATGACGTCGGTGTGGGAGCTGCCGTACTTGTGGATGTGGTCCACGGCCTCCTGCATGCTGTCCACCACCTCGATGCAGCACTCCAGGTCCCCGTACTCCGTCCTCAGGGACTTCACCTCCGAGGGGCTGAAGGTCAGATAGGAGGCGAACCGGGGGCCGGCGTGGATCTTCACCTGAGAGAACAGAAACACCTCACCGTCCTGAACGGAGACGCTGACCGGCGCTCGGCGCTCGGCGCTCGGCGCGTGGGCGTGTCGCTCACCCGCTCGGTCCTCAGCATGTCGATGATCTGGTCGAAGAGCGGCGTCCGCAGCAGGTCCCGGTGGATGAGCAGCGTCTCCATGGCGTTGCAGGCCGCCGGGTAGTCACACTTGGAGTCTCTGACTGCAACGAGAGGCGGGTTAGTGGCTGCAGAGGGAGCGCCCGGCGTCAGCCAGCAGGTGGAGAACACACACCGGCCTCACCTGCTGACCGATGGGCTCACAGGACTTACACCATGTCCACCAAACTGACATCTCAGGAAAAACATGAACCATGTAGAACACGTTGCGTATCGAGAGCGAACGCTGGCTCATTGTGGAGCGTCTTTCTTTCAAAAACATATTCATTATTTTAAACTCGGCGTAAATGAACATGTGATTATAACACATTTACAGGCCTTTTACCAAAACTTATGATTTACGTTTTTTTCCCAGGACTTTAAACCACATGTCCACCAAACTGACATCTCGGTTTAAACATAAATCATTTAGAACATGTTCCGTATCGAGAGGGTAAGCCAGCTTATATTTTGAGCGTCTTTCTTTCAAAAACATTAATTATTTTAAACTTTAAACTTTAAATGAACGTGTGATTAAAACACTTTTCCATGACTCCTCCCAAAAGTATTATGATTTACGTTTTTTTCCCAGGACTTTTCCAGGCCTGGGAATGACCATTTTAAAATTCCATAACTTTTCCAGGACTTTAAACCAAATTTCCACCACAAAACTGACATCTCGGTATAAACATTAATAATTTAGAAAATGTGCGTTTTTTGGACAGTTTCTTAGTTTCTTTAAAAAGAAAAAACACATTCATTATTGTAAACTCGGCTTAAGTGAACATGTGATTCTAACTAATTTCCATGACTTTTCCCAAATGTTTATGATTTAAGTTTTTTTCCATGACATTTCCAGGGAATGTCAAACATCTGTTAAAACGTCTTCTCCAGGTTTCCCATGGCCGTAGGACCCGATGGAACCCAGCGACTACATCCACACCGCCGTGACCTCGCTGAGCGCCGGGTCGTGACCTCGCCCACCCACCGATGTCCAGGGCTTTGTCGATGCTGGCCTCGTTGTCCAGGTAGACGTGGCAGACGCCCTCGCTGTGGCCCAGGACCGGGATGCCCTTCGCCGCCCGCTGGATGTCCCGGACCAGCTGGGACGAGCCCCTCGGGATGATCAGGTCGATCAGCTTGTCCAGGCGGCACAGGTCCTCCACCTCCTCCCGGGTGCTCACCTGCACCAGGACATCGTGTTACACCACAGGACACCTTAGAGGCATCTTGTCGTGCGCGTGGTTTCAGTTACCAGCTGAACGGCGTCCGCCACCCCGTGGCTGGAGAGCTTCCTGTGTGAGTTGATGTAGGATCCTGTTGGTGTTGGACGCCTCTTTCCCGCCCTTCAGCAGCAGAGCGTTTCCACTGGCGATAGCCAGAGCCGACACCTGGAAGGCAACATGGACACGTGACCGTGAGGCCTTCAGGGACCCTGGGAGAGAAGGCCTCCGCCGGCTCCACCGACCTGCGGGAGGCAGTCGGGCCGCGACTCGAAGATGACCAGCAGCACCCCGATGGGGACGGTGATCTGCTCCAGCTCCAGGTTGTTGGCCACCCGGGTCCTCCTCACCACGCGCCCCACGCTGTCCCTGGACGACACGGCCAGCTGGCGGAGGCCGATGGCGAGGCTGTTCAGCTTCGCCGACGACAGACTCAGACGGTCGATCAGAGGCTGAGAGAGACGACCTGCCGACGGGGAGAAAACACAACGCAGCCAATGAGGATCAGGCTCGGGGGTCGGGGTCGTGGGGTCGTGGGTCGGGGTCGAGGCTTGGGGGTCGTGGGGTCGTGGGTCGGGGTCGAGGCTCGGGGGTCGTGGGTCGTGAGGTCGTGGGTCGGGGTCGAGGCTCAGGGGTCGTGGGGTCGGGGTCGGGCCGGGGTCGGGGTGGGGTCGAGGCTCGAGGCTCGGGGTGGGCTGTGGGTGGGGTCGTGGGTCGAGGCTCGGGGGTCGTGGGTGGGCTCGGGCCGAGGCTCGGGGCTGGGGGTCGTGGGTGGAGGTGGGGTGGCCGGGGTGGGTCGGGGCCGGTCGGTGGGCTGGGGTGGGTCGGGGCCGGGGGTCGGGCTCGGGGTCGGGGCCGGGGTGGGTGGGGGCCGGGGTCGTGGGTGGGCTGGGCCGGGCCGGGTCGGGGTCGGGGGTCGTGGGTGGGGTCGTGGGTCGGGGTCGGGGCTCCTCTGTACCTGAGGTGGTGGCCAGCTCCATGTCTCTCTTGTTGGCGCTGAGGATCTCGTCTTTCTTCTCCGTCAGCAGGTCGGCCAGAGAGCAGATGATCTCTCCTCTCTGGAGGAACAAGCACAGCCCCCCCCCCCGGTGAGAAGGAGGTAGCCCCGTCCTCCAGAGGGACCACGGGGTGGGTGTGGCCAGCCCGTGTGGAGCCCACTGATTGGCTCAGGGAGGAGCATCTTTTCATCGGCCAATCCAGGACCAGAGTCCTCATAAATATCACGGAGGTCACTTCCTGTTTGGACGGTGCAGACGGCGCCGAGTGAACCTCCGTGACTTTAAGTGAACTTTGTGTTGTGGACTGTGCTGAGCATATTATGTGTAAATGTTAGACCCCCATTGTTATATGTTTTTTATGTTCCTTTGTATTTCAGCACTTTTGCTTTCTGCTGTTAACATGTTTGTTTTGAATTCCCTGTTTCCTGTGACCTTGTGTACAGCTCAGGTCTTTGAGCTGATAGCACTGAGTATCAGATGAAGATGAAGAGCTCCCAAGAGTTGGATGAACACGAGGGTGATCACCAAGACAACGTTCTGTTTCATTATAAATGTGTACCTGCTTTATTTTGATGTTCAGTAAAAAACCTTAAAACTCTATTTGATTCTGTGTTTTCTCCACACTAACTGAGCTCCACAGCCGAACCTGGAGACACATCAGAGACTTTGACACAGAGGTTGACATTGAGCCTCAGGCTCCACCTGCATCAGATGAGGAAGGCTTCCCTCCCTGAGAGGGCGTGTCTTCTGTGTGCTCTCTGGTGGGATCACTGATGAATATACGCCGTTCCAGCATTTTAAAAGCCGAGCACAGTGAGGGAGGCTCACCTGTTCGGGGTCCAGGGAGGCCAGAGCCCGGCCTGCATGGCGAGCCATCTCCGTCTGCTGCTCCACGGTGGGACCTGGTGGCGTTCAGGGTCAAAGGTCAACCACCAAAACAACGAGTGAGTCAGACCCTCTCTGCACGGCTCAACAAACACCTGCAGGTTTCACTTCGGAGAAGAAGGTGCCGACTTTCTTCCCCTCCACGATGTCCGTGATGACGTGGCCGGTGACCTTCGGGTGCGTGCCGTTGGCGATGACCACCGACGTCCCGCCCTGCAGAGCCCAGAGCGCCGCTTTCACCTGCAGCAGAGGACAAGGGGACGGGGTGTAACGCCGCCGCCGCCTTTCCATCGGCGCCGGTGACACTGGGAGAGAAGGCGTCGCCCGCCGCGCCCACCTTGGCTTCCATGCCGCCGATGCCGACTCTGGACTTGGTGCCGTAGGTGATGGACTGCTGGTCTCCGGGGTAGAATATGTCGATGAGCTTGGCGTCGTCCGTCCCCGGGGGCCGGTCGTAGAGGCCTGGAGGAGACGTGGCATGTGTAAAGGCAGTCTCAATGACAGGCCGCCCACAACGAGTTCACAGGGGGCCGCAGTGATCAACCCCAAAGACGATGCAGGGACTGACCATTATGCTGGAATAACAACATGACTGACCATTATGCTGGAATAATAACATGACTGACCATTATGCTGGAATAACAACATGACTGACCATTATGCTGGAATAACAACATGACTGACCATTATGCTGGAATAACAACATGACTGACCATTATGCTGGAATAACAACATGACTGACCATTATGCTGGAATAACAACATGACTGACCATTATGCTGGAATAATAACATGACTGACCATTATGCTGGAATAACAACATGACTGACCATTATGCTGGAATAACAACATGACTGACCATTATGCTGGAATAATAACATGACTGACCATTATGCTGGAATAATAACATGACTGACCATTATGCTGGAATAATAACATGACTGACCATTATGCTGGAATAATAACATGACTGACCATTATGCTGGAATAATAACATGACTGACCATTATGCTGGAATAACAACATGACTGACCATTATGCTGGAATAACAACATGACTGACCATTATGCTGGAATAACAGCATGACTGATGAGGATTTACATTCTTGATTTACTGAAGTAATCCTGTGTTTTATCATTGCACTGAAGGTGGGACTGATGGGGAGGCGTCCTGCCGTCAGCTGTCTAGGGCGAGCACAGCAGAACAGCTTCCTAAAAGCTCAATATACAAACACAGGGTTCTTACACATGTTGACCAGTGGATTTCCAGGACTTTTCCATGACTTTAAACCAAATGTCCACGACCAAACTGAAATCTCGGTAAAAACAAGAACACTTTTGAACATTTTGTGTATTGAGAGCGTACGCCGGCTTATATTTTGAGCGTCTTTCTTTAAAAAACATTAATTATTTCAAACTCAGTGTTATTTTAACACATTTCCATGACTTTTCCAAAACTTTTATGATTCCAGGCCTGGAAATGACCTTTTTAAAATTCCATGACTTTTCCAGGTTTTCCATGAGCGTACGAACCCTGAAAATAGTATTTTTTAGATTATATTACTTGCAGTTAATTGTTAGACAACATAAACTAGTGGGTTTGTGGTAACCTATGACGAATATTCTTCGGTCAGACACTTTCTTCTTCTGTTGAATTCTGATTGTTCTATATTTTGCTGATCGAAATAAACTAAAATAAAATAAACAAAACTAAACTAAACTAAACTAAACTAAACTAAACTAAACTCAAACTCAAACTAAGCTCAAGCTCCAGCTGTACCTTCGACATCCGACAGGGCGATGAGGAGGTCTGCCTTCATCTCCACGGCCAGCCGAGCGGCCAGGCTGTCGTTGTCCTTGATGCTGATGACCTGGAACACAAAGAGACGTTCAAGAGGAACGTCCCTCGCCCCTCGTCTCTCGTCTCTCGTCTCTCGTCTCTCGTCCCTCGTCTCTCGTCCCTCGTCCCACCGGAGGAGGAACGCTGCTCCGCTGCTTCCGTGCAACAGAAGCCTGGCGGTGCCGTGCGGTTGCCAGAGCAACGGCACGCGTCCACCTCTTTGCAAGAGGAGAGGACGCACGCCGGAGAACAACAGAAACATCAAAGCACCGCGGGCTGAACCGGCACTCGGCGTTAGAAACAGCCTGGAAGGCCAAAACAACGCCACCGAGTTCAAAGTGAGTGAGCCCGCCACGCGGTACCCACGTTGCCCCCCTGCAGGTCGCTGTTGGGGACGGGCGGCGGCACCACGGCGTCGTTGGTGTTGATGATGGGCACGATGTTCATGCGCAGAAGCTCGTGCAGCGTGCTGCTCAGGTTACGGCGCTTCTGCTCGTCGTGGAAATCCAGGTTGGTGACCAGAATCTGCAGAAGGAGACAGAAATGTAGAGTTAGGGAGGAGACTAGAGGGAGACTAGAGGAGACTAGGAGACTAGAGGGAGACTAGAGGGAGACTAGAGGAGACTAGAGGAGACTAGAGGAGACTAGAGGGAGACTAGAGGGAGACTAGGAGACTAGGAGACTAGAGGAGAGGAGACTAGGAGACTAGGGAGACTAGAGGAGACTAGAGGAGACTAGAGGAGACTAGAGGGAGACTAGAGGGAGACTAGAGGGAGACTAGAGGAGACTAGGAGACTAGAGGAGACTAGGAGACTAGAGGAGACTAGAGGGAGACTAGAGGAGACTAGAGGGAGACTAGAGGGAGACTAGAGGAGACTAGAGGAGACTAGAGGGAGACTAGAGGGAGACTAGGAGACTAGAGGGAGACTAGAGGAGACTAGAGGGAGACTAGAGGGAGACTAGGAGACTAGAGGAGACTAGAGGGAGACTAGAGGAGACTAGGAGACTAGAGGAGACTAGGAGACTAGAGGAGACTAGAGGAGACTAGGAGACTAGAGGAGACTAGGAGACTAGAGGAGACTAGAGGAGACTAGAGGAGACTAGAGGGAGACTAGGAGACTAGGAGACTAGGAGACTAGAGGAGACTAGGAGACTAGAGGGAGACTAGAGGAGACTAGAGGAGACTAGAGGGAGACTAGAGGAGAGACTGAGGAGACTAGGAGGAGACTAGAGGAGACTGGGGAGACCGAGGGAGACTAGAGGAGACTGAGGAGACTAGAGGAGACTAGAGACTGGGAGACTGGGAGACTAGGAGACTAGAGAGGGAGACTAGAGGAGACTAGAGGGAGACTAGAGGGAGACTAGGAGACTAGAGGGAGACTAGAGGAGACTAGGAGACTAGAGGAGACTAGAGGGAGACTAGAGGAGACTAGGAGACTAGAGGAGACTAGGAGACTAGAGGAGACTAGAGGGAGACTAGAGGAGACTAGAGGAGACTAGAGGGAGACTAGAGGAGACTAGAGGGAGACTAGAGGAGACTAGAGGGAGACTAGGAGACTAGAGGAGACTAGAGGGAGACTAGAGGAGACTAGGAGACTAGGGAGACTAGAGGAGACTAGGAGACTAGAGGAGACTAGAGGGAGACTAGAGGAGACTAGAGGGAGACTAGAGGAGACTAGAGGGAGACTAGAGGAGACTAGAGGAGACTAGGAGACTAGAGGAGACTAGAGGGAGACTAGAGGGAGACTAGAGGAGACTAGAGGAGACTAGAGGGAGACTAGGGAGACTAGAGGAGACTAGAGGAGACTAGGAGACTAGAGGAGACTAGAGGGAGACTAGAGGAGACTAGGAGACTAGAGGAGACTAGGAGACTAGAGGAGACTAGAGGGAGACTAGAGGGAGACTAGGAGACTAGAGGAGACTAGGAGACTAGAGGGAGACTAGAGGGAGACTAGAGGAGACTAGAGGAGACTAGAGGGAGACTAGAGGAGACTAGAGGAGACTAGGAGACTAGAGGGAGACTAGGAGACTAGAGGGAGACTAGAGGGAGACTAGAGGAGACTAGGAGACTAGAGGAGACTAGAGGAGACTAGAGGAGACTAGAGGGAGACTAGAGGGAGATTAGAGGAGACTAGGAGACTAGGAGACTAGAGGAGACTAGGAGACTAGAGGAGACTAGAGGAGACTAGATGAGACTAGGAGACTAGAGGGAGACTAGAGGAGACTAGAGGAGACTGGGGACTAGGAGGAGACTAGAGGAGACTAGAGGAGACTAGAGGAGACTAGAGGAGACTGGGACTCTAGAGGAGACTGTGATGAGACTAGACTGGTGACTAGGAGACTAGAGTGACTTGTGACTGAGGAGACTGGACGACTAGAGGGAGACTCAGAGAGGGACGGGACTACTGGAGACTAGAGACTCGTGTGACTAGAGGAGTGACTAGAGGAGACTAGGAGACTAGGAGGAGACTAGAGGACTTAGTGATGACTGTAGTGTGATCGTGATGACTGCGACTCGTGACTCTATGACTGTAGACTGTGACCTTGTGATGACTTCGTGATGACTTCAGTGAACTCCCGCGACTTAATATTGACCTCGTGCTGACTTCTGTCCAGTGCACCACTTGTGCGTGATGACTCAGGTGACTTGTGATGACTCGTAGTGACTGTAGGGTGACGCTCATCTCCTGATTCTGCAGCATGGCCACCTACACACACACACAAATATATGTTTTATATATATGTATATATACATATATATATATATATATATATATATGTTTTTTATATATATATATGTGTTTTTAATATATATATATATTTTTTTTTAAATACACACACACATATATAATTATATACATATATCATTATATGTTTTATATATATGTATATATATACACATATATATGTTTTATATATATATATATTTATATATATATTTTTAAATACACACACACATATAAATATATACATATATAAATATATGTTTTATATATATGTATATATACACATATATATATATATTTTATTTTTATATATATATATTTTTTTATATACACACACATATATATACTTATATAGATATATAAATATATGGTTTATATATATATATATATATATATGTATATTTTATATACACACACACATATATATACATATATATGTATATATACACATATACATATATATGTTTTTTTATATATATATATTTTTTTTTAAATACACACACATATATATACTTATATACATATATAATTATATGTTTTATATATATGTATATATACACATAGTATATGTTTTTTATATATATATTTTTATATATATATATATTTTGAAATACACACACACACACAGTTTTTTACCATCTGCATCGACACCCACCTGCCACCACACCTGCAACCTCATGAGGGGTGATGGTGTGTGTGTGTGTGTGTGTGTGTGTGTGTGTGTGTGTGTTACCTGCTCTACGATGGAGGCCAGCCGCCCCAGCGCCAGGCCGCACTCGTCCCTCGTGACCACGGCGCTGCCCAGCTTCACCACGATGCGCTTGGCCTGCTTCAGCTCGCTGCGGTGGGCGAGGGACTTGCCCTGAGGACGCGGGACTGCAGGCAACGACAAGGACACCTTTAATCACACACTGTCAGAGCGGCGAGGCCCCCCCCGCAGCCGGGACTCACACTTAGCCGGAGCGTACGCTCTGACGGACGCTGGACAGACGCCGGGCCGCCGGAGGCTGGACGGCGAGCGAGAACACGAGGCCAGCCGGGCAAGCATGGCGCCGACACTGGAGGGCAGCTGTGAAAACACACAGGCGCTACGTCAGGTCACTGGAGTAAGAGGTGTAATAACCTAAAGACACTATGTCAGGTCACTGGAGTAAGAGGTGTAATAACCTAGAGACACTATGTCAGGTCACTGGAGTAAGAGGTGTAATAACCTAGAGACACTATGTCAGGTCACTGGAGTAAGAGGTGTAATAACCTAGAGACACTATGTCAGGTCACTGGAGTAAGAGGTGTAATAACCTACAGACACTATGTCAGGTCACTGGAATACAAAGTGTAATAACCTACAGACACTACGTCAGGTCACTGGAGTAAGAGGTGTAATAACCTAAAGACACTATGTCAGGTCACTGGAGTAAGAGGTGTAATAACCTAGAGACACTATGTCAGGTCACTGGAGTAAGAGGTGTAATAACCTAGAGACACTATGTCAGGTCACTGGAGTAAGAGGTGTAATAACCTACAGACACTATGTCAGGTCACTGGAATACAAAGTGTAATAACTTACAGACACTATGTCAGGTCACTGGAGTAAGAAGTGTAATAACCTACAGACACTACGTCAGGTCACTGGAGTATGAAGTGTAATAACCTAAATACACTATGTCAGGTCACTGGAGTAAGAGGTGTAATAACCTACATACACTATGCCAGGTCTCTGTAGTAAGAAGTGTAATAACCTACAGACACTATGTCATGTTACTGTAGTAAGAAGTGTAATAACCTACAGACACTATGTCATGTTAATGTAGTAAGAAGTGTAATAACCTACAGACACTATGTCATGTCTCTGTAGTAAGAAGTGTAATTACATACAGACACTATGTCATGTTACTGTAGTAAGAAGTGTAATAACCTACAGACACTATGTCAGGTCTCTGTAGTAAGAAGTGTAATTACCTAGAGATATACAAGGTATATCCGGTCAATTTTCAAAATAAAAGAATCAAGAACATTTTGTTCCTGTGCCAACCGAGCCGCGGCCCGGTACCGGGGGTTGTGGACCGTGATCTACACAGTACTGTGAAGAGGAGCACATGAGTTCATCTCGCAGCGTTGCATCATGGGACATGGTGTTCCTATCAGCATTGTGTTTGCAGAGGACTCGGACCTTCTCGTGGCCTAAAGACGCGTCACAGCTCAGCCCGGAGCTCGCAGCTGCTCGGTGCTGCTCGGTGCTGCTCGGTGCTGCTCGGGGAGAGAGCCCGAACACTGTTTACAGCTAACACGCTATAGCTGTCAACGGACCCGCTGCTCTGACGTTAGCTAGCATTAGCTGTTGTGGACACGTCGCCGACAGACAGGCTGTTGACCCGGCGGACCGCATTAAATGTAACACAACAGGGACTCCTCACCTCGCGGGGAACGTCAACACCGACCGACTCTGGTTAGCGAGCTGCGGGAGACGCGTGGTCGGCGGCGGGTCCGGTGCTGCCTAGCTGCCACATCCACAGCCCACGTTGGCTGGGGTTGTTTCCGTAGCTGTGCGATGCACGAACGTCGGCTACGTAAGAAATCTTTTTACGTAGAGAGACGTACTTTACGTACGCATAAAGAGTGCTCTTGGTGAGCACACGGACGTCGGGGCTCCGGGAAGGCGTACGTACGTTGTGACTGTTTAACTGCAGTTATTGTACCTGTGTCCCCTTATTGGATTGAATTGTATATATTGTTGTTGATAACTTTCCACATCCCTGCTAAACCAGCATATCCTTATGATGTTAAAATAGTTTCTTCCCCCTCGCCGTCTCACTTCTAAACAATAACTCCCTGTAGCATATATACATATATATATATATATATATATATATATATATATATATATATATATATATATATATATATATATATATATCACTGCACTTCCTGCACTCCTGCTTCACACCTACTGTACATAGCATTGTATATACTGTAAGTCACTTAAAGAAAAAGAAAAATACCTCTTAAACGTTGCACTGTTTTGCGCTGTTTGTTTTGTACTGCACTGTTCTTGTTGTTGTTTTTGTGTTGTTGTGTCTTGTGTCATGTTTTGTTTTGTTTTGTGTTGTAAAGTACAATCTATGTAACACACTGAGTCACTTTACCAAGTAAAATCCCTTGTTTGTGCAAACCTACTTGGCCAATAAAACCGATTCTGATTCTGATTCTAATTCTGATGTTAAATCAGCAGGATGACATCAATTATTGATCGACTCTCAAATGGTTATCAATAATTGAGCGTGTTGCACATGCAAGGCCCACATACTGTAACCGTCAGCCTAATATATATATATATATAATCAGAGTTGGGAAGGATACTTTCAAAATGTATTCCGTTACAGAATACAGAATACATGCTAAAAAATGTAATCTGTAACGTATTCCGATACATGAACTATTCTGAGTACTGTATTCCGAATACTTGGATTACTTCCACATCTAATTGCATTTTATAAGTGTAGGAATGCGGCCATCAAATCCTGCTTACTAAAAAGGCCTATGCTGGTGTGTTCTTCTGTTCCAACTAGCTGAATGTGTTAGAGAAGTCTCCCTGAAAGTGTAATTGTATTGTATTATAATTTGCTGTAGAGGAACAAAGACTATAAGAGTATGTTAACGCAAAAGATGTTTTACTTGGTAACAACAACAAAAAGAAGAACGAATTGAAAAATGTTCCCTTTTCAGTTTCTTTAAACTATGCCATCAAATATAATTTTGCCCACATGAAACAATGTTTAACTCAAAAACCAACCTTACTTCTTGGTAATGTAACAAAGGCTAGCAGCAAAAAACAATCCAAAATGTCAAAGTTCTAGAACAAAGGTCAAAAAGGTGACAAAAGGTGATATGACAAAAGGTGTTTATACGAATGTCAAATGAAAAAAGATAAATGATTTTACACAGAAATGAGACTGTCAATGTACATGCATTGCCTGTGAACCTAAAGACCAGGATATGTTTTGAGCCACCTACTCTACAAGTCAACACACCCCAGTACAGTGCGGTTGTATCGCAGCAGGAGAGCCTGCTCAAAGTGCTTATCTGTCATTTCCCTAACACATTCAGCCAGTTGGAACAGAAGAACACACCAGCATAGGCCTTTTTAGTAAGCAGGATTTGATGGCCGCATTCCTACACTTATAAAATGCAATTAAATGTGGAAGTAATCCAAGTATTCGGAATATAGTACTCAGAAACAGTAAAACCCCACATCCAAGATTACAACTGAAACAAAGTCAGAACAGGCAGGTCAGGAATACACACGCGTAACGGTAGAGAGGCACAAACACACTTACACAACACGTAACAAACGTCAGTAATATTAGAATTAGCCCACAAGATATTCATGAAGCTACATGGTGCCATCGTAGCATTGGCTCTACACTATGAGGCCTTAGGTCTGTATCTGAGCAGATGGAACAGAGTTCATCAGGATGAGCAGCTGGAGAGTTACATCACTGTACTGACTGTCTGCATTGGAGACGAAGAACGTAAACATTTCACTTCTGTCATCTTTTCTTTTTTTAAACCCAAGACGGTGCGTGCAGACAGCTTGACACGGAGCAGCGCGTGCGCTCTGATCCCGCCGTCTTTTAATGAAGTATTGATACTAAAAATATGATAAGTCATTGTTTTAACGTACGGATAACTTGTTAGTATCGATCCACCCTGCAGCATAATGTATACATAAAATATATACATAAATTATATATATATATATATATATATATATATATATATATATATATAAATAAATCATGTGAGTGACTATTGACACTAGTTGTTCCAGACTAGACGACAGTGAGAAGCCTCGAACATTCATGTGTGTATTTAAATGAAACGCTCCTCCACCTCATTGGAAAAATACATTTATTCACAGAACTCATAGCGTAGAACTCTAAATGTCGGACGTCTCTTTTGGCGGCCGCACGTCGGTTTGATGCAGAAAACAAAAAGCTGGGGCTCATTGTTCACCACGTCGTGAATAAAAACTAAACGTATAGCCGCCGTGTGGCGGTGTGTTCAGGGACACTTCAAAAACAAAACGTTCCCACATTCCTCCCGTGCAGATAGTGTTGCGTTGTTCCGGGTTTTAGGATTTCCACTGCAGCCCCAAACGCTCTTATTTTGTAGGGACGTAATTCAAACAATGTCCCCTTCCATTGGCAGCGGCAGGAATACGAACAGAAAACCTGGTCAACAAACTATCTGCACAGATAAAGATTTATAAGTGATAAAATAATAGATTTTATCATTTGGCTGAAATGAATCTTTTAATTTTTTGCCCCGAGAATAAAAAACAACGCGGAGCTTCAGCAAAACCCTTTGAGATTCTTCGACAGCCAAACACAAAGAAAAGAAGCTTCCACGTTATACATCCGGCCGGTGTCGTCACGGCAACAGGCTCGACCAGGTGAACACACACAGAACGCGTTTGGGGAAACGGCGCTGAAGCTGCGGCAAGGTAAACACTGCCGAGAGGCCTTTGAGCAACGCGCAGCCGGTGTGGATGTCCCCGTGTGGTCGGCAATACATTCTACACACGGACCCCCGAGCTTTGGCAAAGGGGTCCGATCTGCAAAATAACCATATAAAACAATCCTTTAATTATTATTATTATTATAAAACTTTCTAATTACACATGCCCCGCATCGGTTTGTTTAAAACACAGTAAGTTTACAACAAGTGTTACAGATCACCAGAAAGACACAGCCTGTGTGTGTGTGTGTGTGTGTGTATATATGTTTGTGAAAACAAGCTCCATTGTGGGTCCACAGGTCTAACTCGTCTTCACGAAGCATCGGGAGCTTATAAAATAAAGTATGGCGGCGGCGGCGGTGAAGACGCCGTCGCTTGAATGTCCCTCCATGAAAACAAGGCGAGGAGGAGGAGTCAGAGGTAAAGGGGGCGTCGCCGATCGCAAGTCCATCTCACAAGCACTTCCTGGCCTCTAGTTCATTCCCTCACCCGACCTGTTGTGAGCGTGTGTGAGGTGTGTGTGTGTGAGGTGTGTGTGTGTGTGTGTGGTTGGTTGGTCCGTCCTCCTCAGGCCTCCTCCTGCTCGGGGAAGTTGAGGATCTTGCGGTGGGCTTGCCTCTGGTACTGCTGCTGCTTGAAGTAGACCTTGAACGCCCCCTTGATGGCCACGAAGGCGATGCCTCCCTGAAGCAACACAAACACACGGGGTCAGGGGTCGTCCACGTGTCGACCAATGGGTGTCCAGGACTTTAAACCAAACGTCCATGACCAAACATGTTGTGAAATCTCGGTGTAAACATAAAAAAGTGATAAAATGTCGTATTTATACTAACAATGAGAATTCAATAGCATTCAGTATGTCACCTTAAATCACTCAAATGAATGAGACAATAGTTTAGATTAAAAGAATAAACATTTTAGTCAAGGTGCGTTCACCTGCAGCGCCGAAGTTTGAAACAAATACATGGCATGTCTCGTCCTCACCACTAGGGGGTTTTCTCGGCTGCTGCTAGTTTTAATGATGAGTCGCTGCTGCAGTCATGACTCATTAAAACGAGCAGCAGCTGCAGGTGACTCATGACTCGTCATTAAAACGAGCTGCAGGTGTGACTCATGACTCGTCATTAAAACGAGCAGCAGCTGCAGGTGTGACTCATGACTCGTCATTAAAACGAGCAGCAGCTACAGGTGTGACTCATGACTCGTCATTAAAACGAGCAGCAGCTACAGGTGTGACTCATGACTCGTCATTAAAACGAGCAGCAGCTGCAGGTGACTCATGACTCGTCATTAAAACGAGCTGCAGGTGTGACTCATGACTCGTCATTAAAACGAGCAGCAGCTGCAGGTGACTCATGACTCGTCATTAAAACGAGCTGCAGGTGTGACTCATGACTCGTCATTAAAACGAGCAGCAGCTACAGGTGTGACTCATGACTCGTCATTAGTGAACCCACCAGGATGGTCCTCTGCAGGTTGGAGTTGACGCTGCTGAACATGAGCTTCCCCACGATGGTGGCGATGGTGGGGAAGACCAGGGCGCCGCACAGGATGCGCGTGGCGGACACGTGGTCGGCCAGGGGGCTGGCCTCCGCCGGGATGCGAGGCACTGGGCAGCCAATCCCTGCAGAGGGAGGGAGAGCGGCAGGGAGCCGGGGGAGGTGTGGGTTTAGTATCTAAATACATACACACACACACACATATATATATATACACTCATATACATACACACACACACATATATATATATACACTCATATATATACACACACACACACACACACACACACACACACACACAGATATATAATACACATATATATGCATGTATATATATATACACATACACACACATACTGTGACCAGGTTGTAACAATACATATATACATGAATATATACATATATATGTAAATATTAATATATACATATATATGTATGTATAAATATATAAATGTGTTTATATATATTTATATATATATAAACATATAAATATATATAACTATTTATATATATATATACATATAAATATATATGTATAAATATAAAAAAAATATATATATATATATATATATAACTAACATTTTAAAACAAAAGAAGCTTCTTTTAGCTGTTAAATTGCCGTCTTGTTGATTTAGCGTTCGCAGCGGAGGCTGTCCTCTAGCTCCTCCCCCTCCCCCTCCTCCCCCTCCTCCTCCCCTGCGATGAAGACGAAGGTAAACGCTGGGCGGTGCTGACCTGGGAAGATGCTGCTGAGGATCTGCAGCTTGTTGGAGTACTTCCTCCACAGGCGCAGCACGTAGTCCTCCCAGCGGATCATCTTGCCGAGGATCAGCATGACGGGGATGGTGGGCAGGCCGATGAGCAGGAACAGAGGGTCGGCCCGCTCCATCACGTCCAGCCCCTCCTTGTGGCCCACCACCTGCAGGGCGGGGGGGGGGGGGGGGGGGGGGGTCACTCACGGAGCGGCGAGGAGCATACCAGTGGGAGGGGCCACAGCGCCGCCTCCTCGCTACGATCAGTTAACTTCAGTCGACACCACACCTTGGGATTTTCACCACATGTTGCGTAAAGAACCGAGTGGACGCTTCTCGACTGAGCGACTTCTTCAAAAAATAAGATCTAATTGTTATTAGTTGTTTAAAAAAAATGTAATAATGAATAACCACAAATAAATAATAAGATTGAATAACATCGGGTTTTTTTGTTGTTAAAAAAAAAAAAAAATCGAAGAAAACACTTCAAATCTACTACTACTACTGTCGAACTGTCTTATTATTGCCTAATAGTCTCATTATTTTCTAATAGTCTTATTATTGCCTAATAGTCTTATTATTGTCTAACTGTCTTAATATTGCCTAATAGTCTTATTATTGTCTAACTGTCTTATTATTGCCTAATAGTCTTATTATTGTCTAATTGTCTTATTATTGCCTAATAGTCTTATTATTGTCTAATAGTCTCATTATTTTCTAATAGTCTTATTATTGTCTAATTGTCTTATTATTGCCTAATAGTCTTATTATTGCCTAATTATCTTATTATTGCCTAATAGTCTTATTATTGTCTAATAGTCTTATTATTTCCTAATAGTCTTATTATTGTCTAACTGTCTTATTATTGCCTAATAGTCTTATTATTGTCTAACTGTCTTATTATTGCCTAATAGTCTTATTATTGTCTAATAGTCTCATTATTTTCTAATAGTCTTATTATTATTTAAATTTCTATGACAAAGCTCATATCCTGTGAGCCTGAATAAGTATATTTATTATTTTTTAACAACGGTTAAATGTTATTTCACAAGTTTCAAAAAATGTCCCAAATTTATTTTATAATGCCCTGGAGTTCAGTCAATGCGTGGTGCGTGCGTGTGTGTGTGTGTATATAATATGTCCATGTCCTACAACATGCCCCCCCCCCCCCCCCCCCCCTCACCTGCATGACGGTGACGGCTCCGTAGGTGACGGCGGTCCAGTAGATGGAGCCCACCATGATGCCGGCGGCGGCGAAGGGGCCGGCCTTAGAGATGAGCCGGTCAGCCAGGTCCAGAACGTAGACCACGGGCCCTGGAGGAGCAACAGAACCGGCCCGTCACCGCAGAACCAAACCAGAGCTACACAACAGAGACCCAAACCAGAGCTACACAACAGGCTGGATTCACATCCCGCGGTTATCTGGTTCTGTGTGGCTGTTAGCGCTCACGTTGACCCTTAAGAGAGAAATAAACCGTGAAGAGAATCAAAGAAGAAAACGCTGAGTCATCGTTCTCTGAGAACGCAGGACTTAATAAAACATCACATTCCAGATTCAAATGAGACGCATGTAACGCAAATACTGGAGCGGATGTGTTATCACGAGTCTGCAGAGGGCACACACACACACACACACACACACACACCCAGTAGACACACACACAGTAGACACACACACCTTGAGTGTAAAAAGAAGGTCAGCGCCGTTCTACAATCAGCCTGCGTTGGTATTTTTGGGGATCTTTCCACACGAGTCAAACTGCCGTGAGGCGTCGACCCGCGAGGCCGCCACAAGTCGGCACTGATAGCTTGAGTCTCTCTCTCTCTCTCTCTCTCTCTCTCTCTCTCTCTCTCTCTCTCTCTCTCTCTCTCTCTCCCTCCCTCCCTCTCTCCCTCTCTCTCTCCCTCTGACGCTTCCAGAGCTCATTTTCACTGCACCTGTTTCCAAGCGGCCGGATTGATCCCTCATTTTAAAAAGACGACATATTTTGATGACATCATCGGTTTCTCGTCCTCGCCGGCTCGGCGTTGCGGCGCCGCCCGGCCGGACGGAACGGACCGGGCCGGCAGAACGGAGAGACGATTCATTTCAGCCGCTGGCAGCAGAACTCATGGTTAAGATTATAAATATTATATTTAAAAAGAAGTGTGTGTGGGGGGGGGAGTGAAAGTTAAATTCCTTTGGAGTGGGCACGGCTCTCTCTCTCTCTCTCTCTCTCTCTCTCTCTCTCTCTCTCTCTCTCTCTCTCTCTCTCTCTCTCTCTCTCTCTCTCTCTCTCTCTCTCTCTCTCTCTCTCTCTCTCTCTCTCTCTCTCTCTCTCTCTCTCTCTCTCTCTCTCTCTCTCTCTCTCTCTCTCTCTCTCTCTCTCGTGGGGCGGCGAGGACACGCCGTCCTCAGAGTTCTACTGCCGGCCACGTTGGCTCGGTGCGGCAGCGTTGGCTCTGCGGCGAGAGGCCCCGCCCTCTGGGCGCCGCGTTGTGTGCTCCCACGGCGCCGACACCACCGCTGCTCGGAGGGCGGGGATCCGCGGCGCCCTGCAGTCAGCCGAGGGACTCGAGGTGAACCGAGGCGTGCGGGCGCCCATTGGACGCCCGCCAGACGTCCTCGTGTACCGGCGCCCGGCGGCCGGCATGTAAATCGGTGAGCGTCTCTTTGCATGCGGCGTTCCCGCAGGAGAGGATCGGCTCTGAGGAGCATCCTGTCGCCTGAAGGTGTCGGGACGCCGCCGCCAGACGGCGTGGGGACGACGCTGCGGTTAAGACGAGTTCACAGAGTCACTCGCTCAGCTCCTCCTCTCCTCTCCCTTCCTTCCTCCTCCTCCTCCTCCTCCTCCTCCTCCTCCTCCTCCTCTCCAAAACATCGTCAGTCACGACCGACAGCAGCAGAACCAGAGACATCGTCTGCTCTGTCCTTCCAGGTCAAAAACTCGCTCTCATTACCCACAATTCAACTGGAATATCAATATCAATAAATATAATTTGTTATTATTAAAAGAAAATAAGAATTAAGTTATAATCATTTAAAATATATACACATATACATATAATAAATAACCTCAAAGAAATCTGAATAAAATTCAATATTATTGTGTGATTTTTGTTAAAAGAAATTACAAAAAACACTAACAGCCTAATTATTGTCTAATAGTCTAATTATTGTCTAATAGTCTTATTATAGTGACACAGGTACTCAGGTCTCCACCCACCCAGCTTGGGGAACACGATGAGGTACTCGGCGTTGCATTGTGGGCACGCCACGCGCGCCGTGCTGTTGCCGCGCTGCTTCTCGTCCACCCAGCGCTGCAGGCAGGCCTGGTGGACCCACTTGGTGGAGCCGCGGCACCGGCACGGCCGGACCCACTCGGCCGCGCGGTCGTCCTCGTCGGTGGCGAAGCACACCCAGCAGCTCCTAGGAACACACACACACACACAGGGGGGGGTTAGGACAATGACACACACACACAGTCGTGGGATGTTAATTAATTAATTAATTATGAATGAATGAGTCGACTTCTCTTGAGAACAATGCTCCATGCCAGTTGAACATCTGTGGCGGTAACCCGATGCCGGCTCCCCTGACCTTACGTCCCCCACTGATTATTGCTTTTCTATAATTGATCATCAGTGGAGGCTTCAGTGCCTCGCGGCGGCGCTCGGGAACACGAACCAGAGACGTTCTGATTCTCGCCGCTTCGCACTTTAGAATAGTCGGAGGTTAAAACCCAATTAATGTGGGTTCCAGCCAACGTCCTGAAGCAGCACCACGGGGCAGCGTGGATCCACACCGCGGCCATTGTGGGAATGGAGAAGTTCCTTTAAGTCGAATTCACATCGAGTTGTGCGTGGGCGTGGCTTGTTGCCTGGCGACGCGCCCAGAAGCCGATTGGCCGCTGCCGTTGACCCGTTCACAGCCCGACCGCACGCGCCTGACATTTAGGTTCTCACTTTCAGAATCACGCCGACCCTTGAACAGTTGGCATTTCACTGGAGGGACGAAACAATCATTAGTCCACACACACACACACACACACACACACACACACACACACACACACACACACACAAAAACCCACGCACACACACACACACACACACCTTCCATGAAGACATTATTTCAACGAGCGGTGACAATAGAGAGCGTTTTATTTCATCCCCTCTGGGTGTGATGATGTATATTTTGATTACCATTCATATTGTCAATTCTGTAAACAAATAATTACACACACACACATATATATAGATCATTATATAAATAATATATCATTATATATAAATATATAATGATATATATATATAAATATATATATATAATTATATATAAATATATAATTTTGTGTATATATATATATAAATAAATAATGATATAAATATAAACACACACAATTATACATATATAATGATATATACATAAGTATATGCATACATCAGCCCTATCAGTACACATCCCAGGTGAAGGTGTATTCCCTCCCAGTGGTTCCAGGCTGGTTTAAAGTGGCCCAACTCATCTCCTCTCCGACGGGTTTTCTGTGAAATGTCTGGAATGGAGGAAACCCGTCGCCTTCTCACCCTCACTAGGAAGTAGGAAATGTCTAAATGTGCTATGAACTACAGCTTAGGTCACGATTCTCACTAACCAGAACGCAGAACGTCCCATCGCCCATGAATGTGTCTTTAGGGGGGGACCTCCGGTAGGTTTACCGACTAACCGTGAAGATATTTGCCAGTGATTCGTCCGTTAGCTCAGTGAATCCTCAGAGTTAACCAGGTATATCTTTACAGTCCTGCCCCCCCACACGGTTGAATAATGCATGTCCAATCTGTGGCCTCCTGTCAGCACCGGGAGGCTCGGTGTGCTCCGTTACCGGCCCACGGGGAGCAGAGGGCTCTCCTTGGATCATCCGCTCGGGTTGCTGCCCGCCCGCCTGCACTGGAGGATTTTCCAATACTCTCCTGGCGCTGAATAAAACATGGCGATGCAGGAGAGGAGCCTCGGGTCGAGGCGCTCGGGTGACGCGGCCGGACCGGGCCGACGCAGTGAACTACGAGTCGACGCGCGGCGCACGCTACGTCTACTCCTGCGACGCTAAGGAGAAGAAAGACAAACAACACGATTTGGTCGTTTTCCACAGCACAGATAGTGAAAGTGAGGCGGCTCCGAAGCACGATGCAAAGCGGACGGACGTCGCCACAGGAGAACAAAGCCAGCGCTCCGGTTCCGTAACCCGGCCCTGCAGCGCGGCCAGAAACCATATCCTCCGCCAGGAACATTAATCTGCAGCTCGGCAGAACAGTCGAGGAAGATGAGCCGCACATGGCAAAAGGGTCCCGGCGTATTGCGCAATGTGTCCACAAAACACCTTTACAACACATGTGTACACTACCGTCACTTAGGAATGTGCTTATTTTCACTTAAGATAAATAAATGAATCATAACTCTCTACATAGTTAGTGCCTACATGACTTTCCTCTGTGTTAATGAAGTCTCTACATCGGAGTGTTCTAGTGATACATTGTGTTATCGCCTTAGGAGACTACTGCAGAAAACCCTTTTTATGTGAGCGCAGCTGAAAACAGTTATGCTGGTGAGAGAAGCTATAAAACTAGCCTAAAGTTTGAAGAACAACATTAATATTGCAAATGAAAATAATTATTTATAACCTTGTTCACGTCTTGACTATATTTTATATTAATTAGATAAATAAAAGTGAGTTTTCATGGAAAACACAAACGTGTCCGTGTGAAAACAAACTTTTGAACGGTAGTGTATACGATAAAAAGGAAATGAGGCATAAATCTAGCAACGCAAAATAAACGACAAATGCAACAACACACACAAGGACACACACACACACACACACACACACACACACACACACACAGGACACACTGCCCCCAGTTACTGCTTAAGGAGGTCTGCAAGGTGTCCATAAACATTTCCTTTTCAAAAACATGAGCTCTGATGATGGCGAGTAGCCTGGGGCGAAGTGACCGGCGCCTCTTCCACTTATTTACCTGTTAAACAGGCGAACTGGAGCTTTAATTCACTCCCAACCGACTGCTGGGAAACCTGCTGCACAGCGAGCGGCGCGTGAGAATTATCCTCATTGATTTATTCACGCCTCAGCAGAGAACGTCACTTCAGTCTAAGAAAAGGCAGCGCTGTGTGGGGAAGTCACACCAAGGGGGGGAAGGGGGGCCGGTGGTGGGCTATGGGGGGCAGGTCACATGACTGGGGAACCTGGAGGTTCCTCAGTATGTAAGGCAGAAGACTTGGTGCACAAAGATATGAAGATAACGGGTTAGGGGCGTTTCAGCACTCTGGATAGTCACACACGTTGATATCTTTGTCGTTTTTATTTTCTTTATAGGACGCATCGACAAAAGTTAAAATGTAGAAGAGTTTAAATTCTTAATCAAGGAGACGCCTAGAAATCCACAACCATCAAGAGTCGGTGTGACGGAGCCGTCGGTGTCCTCCACCAGGTGCACAGACTGACGGGGCGTCCTTACAGTGTTGCGCAACCCATGACAACAACAGTCCAGCTTCTAGGATTACAGTATTTGAGGGAGTCAACGAAATATATTTCTTTTGCAGTTGCTTGCGTGCGTATTGACTCATCACGTATGAAACGGTTTATAAACATAACGGAAATGAACCGGTGACTTTACGTTTGTTTACAGTCAGATCCCCGGGGACCTCGCCGCTCTGCCCCGGTAAGACGTGTTTACTCCGTCAACACGCGGCGCCCTCTGCGGACATCAACTCCGGAGCGTTTGTCGACACTGACGGCTTCAGGCGTTCAGCCGGCCGGCGGCCTGAGGGACGGTCTGTGACGCAACGCAGAACCCGAGAGCAGCGTACGCAGGGCTCCGCCGGCTGAAGGCGTGCCGGGTGGCGTGACCCTCCAAGCTGAGCACGCAGGTTATTTCTGAAAGCTGTAGGTCACCGAGCCATGAAGGGTACGCCATATCAGATATTACCTTTGACTCTAATAAGTTATCATAACCTAGTATATATACACACACACACTTTATTTTCATGGACACTTTAACCTGCTGGAAATTCACTCTGGTAACTACCGTGTGTCTATATTTAGTTTCCTCTGTATACGTTGTTCTGTTTTATTTTGTATTAATGCTCTAATGTGCACCTGCTGCTGTGATCCTGACATGGCCCCACTGTGGGACTCATACAGGAATATATATACTCTAATATGAGGGAAATGTAGTCGCATTTAATTCAACTTCTTCTCACAACTACATAGAATAATCTGATTACTGCATTATTTAATTACAATAAAAATCAATTAAATAACAGAAAAAAGTGTAACAGGAAATGTTCCGACGGCAATGAAGCACACTGACATTAAATAAAGACGGATGAACTATTAGTGTCAGGATCAGGAGAACAACATCAGCGTGACGCCATTGTGTCGAGATCTTACAAGAGGAGGCTGCGTATACATCCGTATAACGCCCGTCATTTACCCATCAGCCACTCTGTTCTTAAGCGAGGCATTGAACTACCTATATTTAACGCCACACATGAAAATAATACAGCAGAATCACAAAGAGACGACATCAACTTCATTACTTCAACATCTACTTCCACCCTCACCCTATGAGATTTTTCTAATTAAGTCCTAAATGTTTAAAGAAATCAGTAATTTCTTTAATGTTTGAGGTGCTTTAGATGTGTATTTCCTCATAGTCCTAGGCAATAATGCTACACGATAAATAGAATGCTTCAATCGACGTGATCGGTGTTATCGGATCAGCAGATATTGATTTCGGTGATCGGCACCAAAAGACCTGATCGGAGCATCTCTAGTAGCAACGGTACGTGACGGGTGCTAAAGATTAAAACACAGATTTGCACTTCAGTGGCTCTTAAATATCTTATTGTGGTACTTTTGTAGTTTGACTATGTTGAGGAAATGTTACTTTCTGTATTCTTGTTGTTCTTAGTTTGTTCTCTAAGTTGAAATGCACTTATTGTAAGTCACTTTGGATACAAGCGTCTGCTAAATGACATGTGATGTCATGTAAAAAAGACAATGAAACGCCGTGCATGTTGGATTTACTTTGGAATTAAGTTCAAATCAGAGAAAAATACTGTATTAGTTGTTTTGTAAATCACTGAACAAAATCATTTCTTGATTTGAAATGATCAGGATTGAAACGCCACGTTTTACAAACATCACTGGATTCTCATCTAGCCTCGTCCCCCTGAACTTAGAGTCGCTCTCAGGTCCCACCTTGAGGTCGCAGCCCTTTCTGTCCCCATGGGGTCGTCCTCTGCTTTTTAATACGCTCAAAAACACGTCCAGTGATCTTCAGCTTCACCTCGTCGGTTAGAACTTTCTGTATCTCCGGCGTTGCTCATTTAGAGTTTCATGACGGTCGGACCCAACGACTAGACCAGGATACGCTCTTTGAGTTCACACCCGTATAATTCAACCGTGCTGACTGTAACGTGCAGAGAGGACGGTGTGAAACGACAGATCCCCACAGGAGAACTTAAACCTGCAGCGCTGCATTCTGTCAAGCTTCAAGCTTCAGTCCGTCCAGAATGTAGTCAGACATCATGTCTCAACTCCTCACGTCAGCTAGAAAACTTGCCACTCCAACACTTTCTGAGGGCTTTAAAAATGGATTCACTTGTGCGTGTGTGTGTGTGTGTGTGTAGGTACTAGTCAGCTGTGACTGACTGTTTGACAGCGCGATGAAAAGCTGAACACGTTCAATGAAGTGTCTTTCAACCTTATTTCAACCCAACGTTATATTTGTTTTTTGCAGAACGCTCTCTGTGGGTCGGTGGTCAGCAGGTGGTCTATCAATCAGGGGGTTGGGGGTTGAATCCCCGCCCTAGTCGATGTGTCCTTGAGCAAGACACTTAACCCTGAATTGCTCGCTGTGTCTACAGTGTACGAAATGTAACATGTAAAGTGTCTTAGAGTACCTTAAATAGCACTATATATATATATATATATATATATATATATATATATATATATATATATATATATATATATATATATATATATATATATATATATATATATATATATATTAAATGGATTATTATTATATATTTCCATAACATCTCTCCCCATGGAGCTTCATGTTTATCAGCTGTGTGGTGATTGATTTTCCCTTCACTTGCTCACAGTTCAGTTCATTGTTGTGTGTTTCCTTCCAGTTTAGTGTAGATAAATCACACATTTGTTCAGACACACAACTCAGACATCTTATCAAATAACCGGTTACTGCATGCACAAGTTAACATTTACATACCATGTTTTCCATCATTTAAAGTCTGATGTAACATAAGATAAGCAGGTGGTGGACACATCCAGTATCATAACTGTAAGGTTCAATCCCCGCCCTAGTCTTTGTGTCCTTGAGCAAGACACTTAAACCCTGAATTGCTGCGTGTGTGAAAGTAACATGATTGTCAGTCGCTTTGGATAAAAGCGTCAGCCAGAATGTAATGTAATGATATTCCGTAATCTTCCTGGTTACAGCCTCCTCCTTGAGGTCAATACTGATGCAGGCTGGACGTTAGCAGGAGCCGATGGAACTGTCGTTAGCTCATTTGCATGTGACCAGCGTCGTGCATTGAGTTGAAGGTGTGTCGTGTGTCAATACACGAGTTAAACATCACGCATGGTCATATTTATGATGTGCAGCCAACGTTATGACCATCCCAGTGACATCATTCACCCTATGACAGGGGGAGGACGTCCGAGGCTAACCGTTAACTTACTAGTCGGTATGAACTATATATATGTACAGCTATATATATAAATATATATGTACATATATATCAAGTCAGTGCGAGTCTAGACATTTGGACAGAAACGCCAACCCCCTTCTCCCAAGTCGATCAATCGTAGTGATTTCTACGTCCAGCAATGTAGCATCCGTTAGCACGTTAGCATTCAACTTAAAACTCACCTGTCTGAGTTCTGATCCATGGCCACAGCCTCCTGCTCGGCCATAGTCGTGGGGTGAAAGCAGCACGAGCGGGTTCGTTTGGCGGGGCAGACGGACTGCGTTACAAATGAAACATGAAAGAAAACGAGCCTCCTTTTCGATGCGCCGCGGAGCTAACAAGCTAACTACCTACGCTAAGCTAGTTAGCTACATACGGGCCTCTGTGTTGATACGGCGGCGTCGGCTCCCCTCGGGCCGCTTGTCACGCCTCAAACGCGTCCCCCGCGGGCACGACCGTGCGTCTGCCACCGGTACACGAGTTCCGGACAACAACAGATCCCCCGTTGGCGTCGGCCGCGTCTCGTGTCGTCGCTGCGGCGCGTCCGCTTGACCCCATTAGCCGGCCGTCAACGAGTCAGATAGGGCCGCTCTGCGCATGCGCGTCATCAAAACCCGAGGACGGCGCTGCAATTAAGGGAAATGTAGTTTTCACAACGCTTCCCAGACTCTTATGGGCAACACAACATATCAAACTAGAACGGGCACTCGGTAGAGCGCATACATTCGCATATCACAAGATTGGGCATTGAATTATGAACATGTTGGCATTAGTTGCCAATTGGATACACATTGACCGTGCTATATGGTACAACTTGACCTTTGACCCGATCGAATGTTGTGAATCCACTCCCGGCCCATTCTGGGAGAGAGCCATCATGAAGATGCACATATGGCTGCAGAACGCTGATGTTTTAACGGGACTACAGTATCACGGACAAAGTGTCTGCACCTCACCTTCGCTGCTTGTCTGTAGCTGAATATAAAAGTTGTTTTGTATTATGTCAAGTGAAGCTTTCCTGTAAAACTGATCACTTAATATATGTAATGCTCAGACGCAAACCGTGCACATACACGCGTGTCTGCGTGGGCGTGAGAGATAACTATAAATCATCCCCAACTATATTATTGCTGCTTCAACGAGTTGCCTCGAGCTTTGAAACTCAAGTGTTTTTGTTTTTATTTTTACTACAGCAATCTAGAATACAGAAGATAGACTACGTTTTAATTTTTTTTGACGAGCCTCTATGCATAGTAAGAAACTACAACTCCCAGCAGTCCCCTCGGCAACATCCATGCGCCGCAGTCAATCAGCTGTTGAAGCAACTGCTGACTATCTCCGCACAAGGGTAGCTCGTTTGTCATAAACCCAGACGAGGCAAACAGACATTTATTTACAGAGTCACAAAAAGGTGAACGATAAAAGGTAATTAAATGCTCCTATAGGGCAGAGAAGCGACCAGCTGTGTGTGTGTGTGCGTGCGTGTGTCTGTGTGTACGCGGTTGTTTGTTTGTGTTTTCGTGGTTCGTGTGGAAGCGGATACGCACGGATTAAAGGGGATTTCACGGCATGACAGCTTCATGCAGGGTATCGCATGAGGAACCCGAGCACCGGGGCTGCCGGTGTTTGTGGTGAAGAGCCGGTGAGTTGCGTCACTGTCGGCTGCCGAATGTGCCGCTTTTGGTGACCTTGGAAGCGCAGCACTTGGAGGAAAAAATACTGTGTGTGTGTGCGTGTGTGTGTGGGTGGGTGGGTGCGCGCGCAGTGCTATATCAGTGACGAATCTTTAAAGTCCAACCTGTGAACGATCATGACATCTAGAAGTGATATTTTTAAATGTCCACAGACTATTGCGTGTGTGTGTCTGTGTGTGTGTGTGTGTGTGTGTGCGCGTGTGTGTGTGTGACGGGCCTCCGCGGTGGGTGTTAGCCTCCTGCAGCCCGGTACCGACCGTCAAACAGGAGCCTTATGGCACCGATATGTGGCTTTTTAATTGAAGCCCATTGTTAACATTGGCTTATGAATTATGCCCAAGTGGAAGTCATTATATGTGTGTGTGTGTGTGTGTGTGTGTGAGAGAGAGAGTGTGTGTGCGTGTCGACTCAAGATGATCCAGCATATTGTGCGGTCTCTTTGCGTTGTAGATGGTCGTGATCACTGTTTACTTCAATTATGTGGCAACCTGTCTGAAAGCCAAATTGCCCTCCTGATGGCACCCGAGGGTGTGTGTGCAATTTGGCTTTTTTTTCTTTTTCCAAGGCGTTGTCTCCCACATGCAAAATGAAAAGGGTGGCAATTTGCATGAAATGTTCCTCAGCCTGGTATTTTAATAAAGGACACGGAGCTTTGTGCAACGTTCCAGGACTTTAAAGTTACACATGCAAGAAGCAAGAAGTCTATATGTCTGTGTCGACCTCCGGGATATTACATCATTCATGGACTTTTGTATTGAGTATTACTATCTTACACCAACATTAGCATATGTATTAAGCTATTATAGATGCGTGACTCGTGCTGTATTATTACAGTGTAAGAACGAGACGTTCTTTAAAAGGTTTACCGGTACATGAGACCTCTTTGCGGCATAATAAAGCGCTTCATGAAGTCACTTTCCACTGCGTAAAGAGGTGCGTAAAGAGGTGCGTAAGGAGGTGCCCTTTGGTGGAGGTCATTTCCGTTTGAAAACAACAAAAACAATAACGCCCCGTGGTGGCGTGTGTCACGGTGCCGGGGTCACCGTAGACCTGTCCTGTAGCTTTGTTGAAGGACAGCTGTATTTACTGACTTTTGTAAATGAATAGGGGAGGTCCTATAGGCAAAACACACACACACACATACACACTCTGAATCAGTTTCACATTGTAGCTCCGGAGTTCCTGCGTGGAAGGAAAGAAACCGAGACGTGGCGCAACCTGGTGAATATCCGCCGCTGTGCGCCGCGCGGGTGTCTGGTGCGTGTTTATGAATCCTCCGTGGCGGAGTCACGCGGAGTGAGTTGTCCTCTTCTTCGTCTCCTTTTCGGCTAAATGGGTGATCACGCATTCGCGTCGCAGCTGCCCAGTCCCTCTTGACACCTCGCCGGTCGGAGGTGTCCCACTTCATCAGAGACTGGCAGCCCGGCGTACCGCTCCCATAACGGCGACATCCATAATAATAATAATAATAATAATAACTCCTCGTTTCCTTCCCCGTTGCAGCTCAGCAAACCATGCAGGATGATTTACTGATGGACAAAAACAAAGCCCAGCCTCACCATCAGCAAGATCCGACTCGAGTAGACCCCCCTCCCTCCACCCGGACCCCGTCATCGGAACCCACGTCTTCCTCATCGGAGTCGGAGAGCCCGTCGACCGGGAGCAACCAGGCGGCGTCACCGCGGAACGGCAGCAGCAGCAGCAGCGAGGACACCGCGCCGCCGATGGAGTCGCCGATCCTGCCCGGGTTGAGCTTCCACCACCAGCCGCAGGAGACCGGCGGGCCCCTCTCCTCGCCGTCCTCCTCTTTCGGGAGCACTTGGTCCACGGGGACCTCGACCGCCGCGGACGACAGCTTTCTCCAGGGAATACCGTCGGTGAACGGCACCATGCTGTTCCAGAACTTCCCCCACCACGTCAACCCGGTCTACGGGGGGAATTTCTCTCCGCAGATCGGTCTGGCTGCGCAGACCCAGCACCAGCAGCAGCAGCAGCAGCAGCAAGCCCAGCTGAGGAGGTCCCCTGTCAGCCCCAGCCAAGGCTCGTTCCCCCTGCAGAGAAACGCGTATCAGACCATCATGAACCACAGCAAAGGGTCGTCGTCCTCGTCGTCGTCTTCTTCTTCTGCCTCGTCGTCCGCTTGGAATAATCAGCAGAACGCCGCGTGGAGCACCGCCTCCAACCCCTGGAGCGGGCTGCAGGCGGGCCGGGACCCGCGCCGGGCGGTCGGCGTCGGGGGGCCGTCCACCATGAACCCCATCTCGCCCATGAAGAAGCCCTACGCCAGCAATGTCATCGCGCCCCCCAAGTTCCCCAGACCGGGTCCCCTCGGGCCCAAGCCCTGGATGGATGACAGCGCCTTCAGGACGGACAACGGCAACAACATCATGCCGTTCCAGGTAAACACCTTCCAGCTATAGACGCGCCTTTACCTCTATTAGTGTCATCTAAAACATATATATTGACCCATCTGACAAGTTGTCAGTTCACCATGTTGGTCGACCCATGGACATGTTAAGATACTCAAAAGAAACGATCATTTCCGGAGAGAAAAGGCCCACAAAGTATCCTTAAGGTCACCCTGAACGCATCACTGGTTGTGATCCACATATTATATGATATGGATTGATGTCGTAGTCAACTAGGGGCAACACTAATGATGGTTTCTCATAAATCACATTGTCAGTGTGTCACGTTAATGTCGTTTATCTCCCCACACACAGTGGTTACGGGTTATAGGCCTTCAATAACAACGCAATGTCAGCGGCTGTATTCATGATATTGATTTCTATAATTCAACATTCAGCGTCTGTCGCCCGGCTTGTGTTCCGAGGTTGAATAAATGGAAAAGGGAGACATCGGCTTCTTGGAAGCAGCAGCATCGACCGAGTCTCCCCAGAAAGAGTCCGTGGCGGCTCGGCGCGCGGAGGGTTAACCTCCCGGCCGCCAGCTCTCCGCGGGGTTTAAAGGACGGCGGACGCATTCAGGCCGCCTCGGAGCCTTCTAAACTCCCACTGAGTGACCTCTTAACTTACAGCACGCTCTCCTCGGACTCAGACATTGTTGTTTAGTGATGTGTGTTTTATAAAGGCTTCAAGAGTGTTTCAGAAATATAATATACAAACTACTAAGTCTATTAATGCCTATGTTAAACATTAACATATCATTGGCATATTAATATGAATAGGTACTACTACCACTACTAATAACACTCGTAATTATAATGATGAGTTATTCTTATCGTGCTTTATAACTGATGTTTTCAACATCGTTGTTAGTTCATGTGCTCTCATTGTAATTGCAAGATGTTGGACGGTCCCTGAAGGCAACACCCGTTGCTTGTGATGGATAATCAGGTTAATAATCGGATAAAAAAAGTTCAGTTTGATGATGAGATTTTAGACGCTTTTAAATTAGGATATTAATATATTGTTGTGTCCGATCTGGAAAAAGTATTTATCTTTTACATTAAGAAGAAGATAACAATTATAAGCTCTTGTTATGGTTCCAACTAAATACATTGATGTATATATATGTTGTGTTTCTTCTGTAGGGCCATGAAAACATCTTTTTATTCAGTGAGTAACTCTGGTTACGTGTTCCTCCCATAGACCAACACACGATATGTGTATATGTGTATATGTGTATATGTGTATATGTTTATACCACAACACGTCGCCATCGTGAGACACTTTAGCCAAATGGGCATTAAACATAAAGGCGAAGGAGCCTGCTTGTGATTTGAATGCAGGATGAGTCCAGTGTGACTCCAGCATGCGTTTCCCTCGTGTGTCATGCTGCCTGCAAGCCAACACGACAGAATAAGCCCGTCGAACGCCCCATTAAGTCACAGCCTACTTAAAGAAGGATCAGAGAGAGAGAGAGAGAGAGGGAGAGAGAGCACCGGCCCACATGTCAACCTGTCGGTGCAAGGCGAGCCGCCGCGGCCCGAGGAAACGCGGCCCCGGCGCAGTGTGAAATTCCAACTGGCTGGAAACCCGTCCGGCCTTTTGAGGAGATAAGGATCGCGAGTGTCACTCGGGCCTCCGGGCTTCATTACACGCCGGCCCAGAGCCTCTGTCCTCGAGGCACCTGGGAGACGAGGTCAAGGGCCCGGCGTGTTCACTGACGGACACTCTGGGGACGAAGTCGCCTCCTCCGGCGCTGAAGGGTTAGAGGGACATGTCCATGTCCTCTGTCTGTCTCAGCTAGGACAGTCCAATAAGATCCACTTTGTTTTACTAGCTGGAGGCAGCCTCTTAGAATGGGTATGTCTTTGTTTTTTGGTCCTTTACGTATTATTGTTAGTCGAAAATCACGAGCAGAAGATATACACATGTAAACATATAAACATGTCAACATATACACATGTAAACATATAAACATGTCAACACATACACGTATAAACATGTCAACATATATACATGTCAACATATAAACATGTCAACAAATAAACATACAGTTAAATAAAGTTAATAAACATCGGTTTACTCATTGGGCCACATCAGCATCATGGCCGCCTCTTAAAGGGCCGGTGTAGCTGTATAAACTACTCAAACATAGTGTTAAATTACTCTCTTTGCATTTATTATTGTTTATTTGAGTGTACAACTATTGTACATAAGAAGATTGTCTCTAATATTATAACATAAATCCATTTAATTTGAAACCTTCAAAATAAAAGCGCAGGATATTTTTCTTCAATTTCTTTAAGAAAAGGGGAGCGTTTATTTATTCATGTTAATGTATTGAAAATATAAGCGCTCACATAAAAACTGTTTAAAGGGTTTTCTACCCCTCCGCTAGTCTTCTAAGGCGATAACACAATGTACCACTAGAACATGGAGATGGGCCTCTACACACTCCTGTAGAGACTTCATTAAACAACAGACAATAGTAATCTACACTTTAACTATGGAGAGAGAGTATTTATGATTCATTAATGTGATCTTCATTGATGGATAAGGACATTTCTAGGTGGCCCACCCTTCAGAGCGGTGGTGTAACGCCTCTCGTTGATGGGGGAGCGTTGGCTGAGGAGCGGTTGAAGGCCGGTGGAGCCTCCCGGCTGTAAGTCACACCGAGCCGCGGAGAGGCCCGCCCCTAATTGGAGGAGAGTTGTCACCAGGACGTCAGGTCGCTCAGGTCAGGGGGCGAAAGGTCAAGTGTCCCGTTCGCTGATGTGAAACCGGGCCAGCAGCTGAGCCTCCCGCGGCTGCAGAGCGCCCGGCGAGCCGCTCTGGGTTCTCCGGACGCCCTCGTCTGAAGGTCGCAGCCTGAGGGTGATCTGGACGTCTAGAGGTCATTCATGTTTGACCCGACGGAGCAGCGGATGGAGGACGGGCGTCTCCTCGCAGCAGAGCCTCCTCACTACCTCCGGTCGGTCGACACGACTCCTTTTTGTTGATCATGTCTTCATCAGCTTTTGATTTCCTAAAACATCAGAAGATAATCGTAATAAAAGCTCCCGCTCAAGTTCCCAGAGCCCAGGTCTTCGTTTTAAAACGGCTCTGTGGACCAGCACTGTGAATAAATGTCAATATTTGGGTCTTCACATTTAATTGAATTTGAATCCATTGATCTTCAAAGTGTGGATTGTTTTCGATTGATGAGTATCGGTCCTCACAGCTCCTCTCACTGGGATCCTCTCCAGCTGTCCTCAGGAGGAGGAGTCCTCCTCCTGAGAGTCTTAATCCTGTACTTATGGGTTTAATCCTGAGTGACGGTTAAGATTCATACCTCATTATAATATTCACCATCACCCCCGGGGACAACTCCCGTATGTTACCTGTGACGTCTCAGATCCTTAAATTACATAAATCTAAATTAGCTGAGAGGATCTGAGGGAACGACCTGCAGTCCTTGAAGGTCGTGTCCTTCATGCAGATTCATGTTGTCCTTCACTGTGTTGGGGATTCTGATGTTATTGTGTTTCTCTCTGTTTTTGTTATTTTATATATTAAATGTTCAAAAGTTTGGGGTCACAAAGAAATATCCTTATTTTCCAAAGAAGAAAGAAGATAACATTAAATGAATCATAAATACTCTCTACATAGTTAATGTGTAATGACTATTCTCTGTTTTTAGTGAAGTCTCTCCAGAGGTGTGTAAAGGCCCATCTCCATGTTCTAGTGGTACATTGTGTTATCGCCTTAGAAGACGAGTGGAGGGGTAAAAAACCCTTTAGACCCTTTTTATGTGAGCACAGCTGAAAACAGTTATGCTGCTGAGAGACGCTTTAAAACTGGCCTTCCTTTGAGCCACAAGAAGAACAACATTAATATTTACAATAAAAATAATTATTTACAACCTTGAATATATTTTATATACATTTTTAAAGTAATTTGATAAATAAAAGTGAGTTTTTATGGAAATCACCAAATGATCCGTGTGAGCCCAAACCTCTGCCGGGGGTGTCCCTCCTCATCTCTCACGGAGGGACGCTCCTGTCACTGAGCGTTCTTCCTCCTGCAGCCTCGAGGAAGACGAGTCGTCCTTCCCTTTGTTTCCTCGTGTTTCCTCCTTCCTCACCTCTTCCTGTTGCTGTGTTTCAGGACCGGAGTCGGCCCTTTGATGCCTTCAGCTTGCACTCTCTGGAGAACTCCTTGATGGACATGATCCGGACCGACCACGACAAAGGTACCCCCCCCCCCCCCCCCCCCCGACCACCACCGCTCATTTATATGGAGGAATCATTTTGCAGCTGAGGAATATTCTTTGTCCGTGCTTACAGTCTTTTATAAGATCTCTGATTTATTTATATTTTTACTCTATTTGAAAAGGCATTTACCCAGAATGCCCGGCTCCTCACCCTCGTCCATCCCGTCAGACATTTCTCACATTCTTCTCATCGTGACTGGAATGGTTGTTTTACCTTGAGTGTGTGTGTGTGTGTGTGTTATAGAGAGCAAAGCACTTGTACTGTGATGTAAATATGAATCGGTGGTGAGAGAGTGTGAGGTGACCCCCCCCCCCCCCCCTGTCCAGACAGGGAGGAGGGCGAGGCCGTCTCCTCCATTTAACCAGTTTCTTTTCTTAGCACTTGTTTGGAGAAGAGTCGGCTTCAAAGAGTGTGTGTGTGTGTGTGTGAGAGTGTGTGTGTGTTAGAGTGTGTGTGTGTGAGTTTTGTCGGTGAGAGTGAGAGAAACACTTTATTCTGGCGATCCTCTCAAACTTTCTAAAAGCTCTTTAGTCCTGGGCGAGGGGCCACGGCGACGTCTGAACAAACAGGCCCTTTCTGTGGCAACACACACACACACACACACACACACACACACACACACACACACACACACGCACACGCACGCACACGCACACGCACATAGACACATTCGTTTCCATGTAGTTCTGAACTGGGTCAGCTGAACTGATGTGTGGACAGCCACACATACAAACACACACACACACACACACACACACACACACACACCAGAGATTCCCCCCACGGCCTGGAAAAAACCCAGCAGTCTGACAGCAGCCACCATCGCTGCTGCCTGCAAAATCTACACATGCACACACACTCACACACTCACACACACACACACACACACACACACACACACACACACACACACACACACACACACACACACACACACACACACACACACACACACACACAGGAGAGCCACATTCAAATAGTCTTGACATGTATCAACTGTGACATTCCATGCTCAGCAGTCCTCACACTTTCACCCATAAAACTGTGTCTGCAGCTCGCGGCATGGCACTCCCCACACACACACACACACACACACACACACACACACACACACACACACACACACACACACACACACACACACACACACACACACACACACACACACAACCTCAATGGTGTCACTGACCATTTTGAGAAAGTGTTAATATGTCCCTTTAGACCTCATGGAAGCTGTGTGTGGATCCCACCTGCAAAGTCTCTATCTCTGAACACACACACACACACACACACACACACACACACACACACACACACACACACACACACACACACACACACACACACCCGTTGACTCAGCTGGTCTGACTCACATGGTCTTACTCATGCGTCGGTTGACGGTCGCTGTGTGTTTATGAGTGCAGCGTTCAGAACTCTTTTAAAGGGCCAGTGGAGCCCAGATAGAGAAGACGTGTTTTCCTCTCAGCTGGTCATCGATCTGCATCATCAGCTACATTAATCGATGTGTGTTGACATAAATCGTGACTTACTTACGTCAGAGGGTCCACAGAACTTGAGTCATCTCTGGACCATCCTACACCCCACATGGGGAGCTGCACCTAACATCAGGGGGTCCTGTGCTCCCCCATTTCTGATGCTAAGCTACGCTAACCCCTGGCTGCAGCGTCATGGTTAGCGTACCGAGTATTTCTGTGGACTGAAGCAAAGAACAACTGCTAGTTCTGAAAGAAGCCTCCTCGATTGTGCAAAGACGATCCGTTTCCTGTAATGTGTGACGTGGTAACCGGTAGAAGGAGCCGGAGGACTTGGTCTGCCGAGAGCTTGGGATAAGAGGCGACTCCGTGTCTCGTACGGCTCGCTCTGATTGGGTAACGTTGCGGTGTAACAGCGTCCTGTGAGGGTCAAGAAGGTTGTGATCGAGACACACACTAGAGCTTATTGGCGAGGTCCTGGAGGGTCACAGGAGGAGGACCATGTGGTCTTCCGTGGTGACACACTGTAGGTCGGCCAAGGTCAAGGAAGTGGACTCGACCTCTCGACCTCTCAACCCCTCGTTGCTGGACCGAGATACGCCGTGTGTGTAGCCGCACGCTGCCGCCATCAACTGAGTCCCTTTGGTTACGGACGTTTTTGTTTCAGTCCAGGCAGCAGAACAAGTAACAGAACAAGTCCGGACTTGTTCTGCCTTTAAAACAACGACCTGTCAGAATCTCACGAGCCGTGAAATACTGTTGAACTGTTGTTAACGCTGCCGGTCCGATCCGGCTGAACTGGATTCTGGAGACTCTATATTAGTATTATTAATATTATTTAATGGCGTTACCGTTATCACTTTAATGACACATTAAATACCCGTGTGTGGTTGGCATATATGTATATTTATTACCTTCTGGAAATATGCCATAACCAGTTTTACACTGTAGACTACTGTAGTCCAATAGTTCCTCCGGTGAGGGTTTTATTGCTGAAGGAACTTTGTCCCGTCGACTTGTCGAGGTTTGTTGAGTTCAGCTGGAGATGGAAGGAGAAGTCGTAGACGAGACTCACGAGACTCAACGAAACTCAACGCGAGACTCACAGAGACTCACAGAGACTCAACAAGACGTAACGAGACTCAATGAGACTCACAGAGACTCACAGAGATTCAACAAGACGTAACGAGACTCAACGAGACTCAACGAGACTCAACGAGACGTAACGAGACGTAACGAGACGTAACGAGACGTAACAAGACTCACAGAGACTCAACGAGACTCAACAAGACTCAGAGACTCACAGAGACTTAACAAGACGTAACGGAGACTCACGGAGACTCACAGAGACTCACGGAGACTCACCGAGACTCAACGAGACTCAACGAGACGTAACGAGACGTAACAAGACTCACAGAGACTTAACGAGACTCAACGAGACGTAACGAGACGTAACAAGACTCACAGAGACTTAACGAGACTCAACGAGACTGCGGTGCTGCCGGGCGCCGCGAGGCGACCATCGTGGGCAGCTGGAGAAGAGCTCAGTCTCCCTGTGAGGAAATGTCACCGGGAGACTCCGGGGCCCCTCGCCACTCCGGGGAAGCAGATGGCTCACGCCCAGAGCTATTTCAGGCTAGAAGAGGACAACTGCCCCCCCCCCCCCCCCATGTCTAATGTTGACGGGAGGCCATCTCGCACCGCGGTGCCGCTGCCCTCCGGTGAGCAGAGTCACGGCTCGATGGGAGCGTCTAGAGTCTCTGCTCTCTTTCAGATGGTCAGACATCTGGCCTCAAACGCTGTCATTTGGTTGGAGGACTAACAACCAGTCCACCCGCATGATGAGGGAGTTACCCCCCCCCCCCCCCCCCCCCGCGGCGCACACGTGTTCGAACAGACGCCCGTGTGTGAGCGTACGGGCTTGTTGGACTCCATCCGCCCTCCAGCCAAACCGGCTTCTGACTGGCTGGGAGAAATGTGGAAATCCACATCTGTGCCCCCCCTCCACCCTTCCACCCCTCAGGATGCTGCCCCCCCACTATCCGACTTCTGCAGCCGAATTTGTGAGAAACGTTTGCTGCGTCGCTTGTTTTTCTACCTCTCACAGTCCACATTGCGTATGGAGGAGCGTGCTCGAGGCCCTAAGCCCCGCCCCCCACCACAGTGTTTATGTCTCGGGCCACAAGTGTGTACCCGGGGAGGGGGGGGGGGGGGTGTTGCCTCACCTTGTCTGTCCTTTGATTACTCGAGGTAAGCCGCCCGCCTGCGGTGCGTCGGCTAAAACGCTGCGTCAGCGGAGTCTGACTCGGGGCCGAATTTTAAGTGCTCTGGGATGGGGGCGTGACTCTGGGATGGAGGGCGTGGCTCTGGATGGAGGGCGTGGCTCTGGATGGAGGGCGTGGCTCGGGGATGGAGGGCGTGACTCTGGGATGGGGGCGTGGCTCGGAGATGGAGGGTGTGTCTCTGGGATGGGGGCGTGGCTCTGGGATGGGGGCGTGGCTTGGGGATGGAGGGCGTGGCTCTGGGATGGGGGCGTGGCTCTGGGATGGGGGGCGTGGCTCTGGGATGGAGGGCGTGGCTCTGGGAAGGGGGGCGTGGCTCTGGGATGGAGTACATTTGGTGTCCGTTCTTTTCATGTTTAACGTCTTTTCCTTTTTGTCCTCCTCTCGGCGCCGCAGGCCGCATGGGTCTGAACTTCCACCATCCCGGAGCGGAGCACATCATGCCGCTGAACAGTAAGGACTCATCCGCTTGTTTTGTAGTATTGTCGTGTTCCCCTCACGCCCCCTGAACCGCGGCTACCCCCTTCGCTAGCGTCTGGATGCCCTGACACCCTAAACCTGACAGACGTCTAACCACCGGGGGAGACCCGGGAATAGCGCCTCCAAAAATACCCCAGTATTTAAACCAGATCCCTGCCGGTGTCCCGCCGGCTGGCAGATGACCCACGGTAACGGGAGACGAGCCGGAGACAGAAGTCGGGCCTGTAATCCCACATGTGGCCACACGGGGCGCTCCGAGAGCTCTGTGCTGGTGGACGTGATGATGGATATGGAGATGTTAGGAAAGGAGTGGTGAGCGTCGACCTTCTAGAGCGCCGGGTTTCTCGGCGTCCCCCCCCCCCCCCCCTCCTCTCCCTGAGGCTGCTGACGCTTTCCCACGCAGCGCTGCTTCTTAACTCTGCCCCGGTTGCTAGGTGACTTTGTTTCTACCAGACAGTGAGAGGGCGAAGCTGAAGAGAGGCTGTCCAGGTTTCATTTAGGTGGGAGAGAGAGAGAGGGAGGGGGGGGGGGGACAGGGGGGGGGTCAGATCTTTTTTAATGAAAACATAGCGAGGGAGAAGAAGAGGGCTCAGAGACAATATATTTCCCGAGATGAAGCCAGTAGGGTCGGTCACACAGCGGGCGCTCGCCACGCAGAGACCTGATTGGTCCTCTGGAGGCTGCAGAACCTGGGGGGGGGGGGGGGTAAAGGCCGATGGAGATTGGAAGATTTTAATAGATAAAAGAAAGAATCTGGAACACAATCCCGTAACGCGACGTGAACGTTTGTCCTGGACCTCAAGTGAAGGTCTGGGGGGAGGAGCCCCCAGTGGGGGGAGGAGCCCCCAGTGGGGGGAGGAGCCCCCAGTGGGGGGAGGAGCCCCCAGTGGGGGAGGCTGTGAGGTGTCAGGACCACTGAGTGTTTCATTCTGAGGTAAATAATCTGAACTGGAGGTCTTTTTATTGCAGCCTCTCATGTTCCCCTGGGTGGATGGAGGTCAGTATTTATGGACCTTGAGTCCCGTAACGGCGCCCGTTGGCATGGAGCGCCGTGGCATTCGGGGGAGCTCTGGGGGGGGGGGGGGGGGGGGAGTTATCTTTATTTATTCCACTTCAGTGACGACGAGCATAAACAATAAAAGAGACGAGCCGGAGATCTTGTTGACGACGCTCAAATGCGAGCCGATGAGATATCCCCCCCCCCCCCCCCCCCCCCCCCCCTGTGGGAAGTTTCCACTCCTCCTGGCCTCCTGCAGCTGATCCCAGATCAGCGCGGTGATCCTCACCGGGCGCCGTGGCAATGACTAACCTGCACTCGGCTCCCGGATCTTCACGGGTGATAACCGGAGCGGTGGCCACTCCAGGGGCAGATTCTGAGCTCGATACTCTACCCCCCCCCCCCCCCCCCCAAGAGGCTTTTGGTTTATTTGCCACGGAATACCCATGTCTCTGTATCTCTCCCCCCTCCTGCCTCCCTCTCTGTCTCCCCTTGTGTCCCCCCTCCCCCCTCTCCCCCCCTGTGCAGCCCGGAGCTATGGCCGCAGAAGAGGTAACGTGAGGCCTTCTCTCTCTGGGCTTCTGCTTGCCACGCCGAGTCTCTCTCTCTCTCTCTCTCTCTTTCTCCCCCCACTCCATCTCTCCCCCTCTCTCTCTTTCTCCATCTCTCCCCCTCTCCCTCTCTCTCTCCCCCTTCTCCCTCTCTCTCTCCCTCCCTCTCTCTCTCGGATCATCTGCTTCCGTCTGTGCTGTGATTTGAGCGTCATATTAATGTGCAGCCTCGAGGGCGAGAGGAGGACCGCTCCTCCTCCTCCTCCTCCTCCTCCTCCTCCTCCTCCTCCTCCTGCTCTGCTTTCTGGTTTCATGAACACATCAACCCTTATTAGAACCATCACCTACTGGAGAACCCTTCCTTTGAGGCACCTTTAGAGGTTCTTTAAGGCAAGGCACGTTTATTTGTATAGCACATTTCAACAACAAGGCGATTCAAAGTGCTTCACATAAAACCATTAAAAACATATTTAAAAACAATTAATTTAAGAACTCTTTAAGGACATGGTTCTTTAGAGAACCCTGGTGTGAAAAGTTCTTTGGGGAACCAGAAATGGTGCCTTGAAGAACCATGTTTACAGGTTCTTTGAGACACTTTTATAGGTGTGATGGAGAACTCTTTAAGGACATGGTTCTTTAGAGAACCCTGGTGTGAAAGGTTCTCTGTGGGGCCACAAGTGGTTCTTCTATGGCGTCGCTCTGGAGAACCCCTCCATGTGTGTGTGTGTGTGCTGTCGGCATGTTGAGGTTCCCTCTCCCCCCCCCCAGGCCGTTCCTGCCTCTTCCCCTTTGAAGACGGTTTCCTTGACGACGGTCACGGCGACCCCTCCTCGACCCCGGGCCTCAACTCGCCGACCCGCTGTCACAACGGCGAGCGCATGGAGCGCTACTCCAGGAAGGTGTTCGTGGGCGGCCTCCCCCCCGACATCGACGAAGGTGAGCAGACCTTCGTCATCGGTGGGCGTAACGCATAAAACCAACCCGACAACCACTATGATGCATCATGTAACCAACACCAACACTATGAAGCATAATGAATATATACTATGATGCATCTGAAGTGACCTTGACGTCTTTGTGAAGTGACCTTGACGTCTTTGTGAAGTGACCTTGACGTCTTTGAAGTGACCTTGACGTCTTTGAAGTGACCTTGACGTCTTTGACCTTTTTCTTCCGTCTCGTCTCTCAGATGAAATCACCAACAGCTTCCGGCGCTACGGCCACCTGGTGGTGGACTGGCCGCACAAAGCCGAGAGCAAGTCCTACTTCCCCCCCAAAGGTAACGGCGCTCCTCACCTGGTTCCCACACGTCTCACCTGGTTCCCACACGTCTCACCTGGTTCCCACACGTCTCACCTGGTTCCCACACGTCTCACCTGGTTCCCACACACCTCACCTGGTTCCCAACACGTCTCACCTGGTTCCCAACACGTCTCACCTGGTTCCCACACACCTCACCTGGTTCCCACACACCTCACCTGGTTCCCACACACCTCACCTGGTTCCCAACACGTCTCACCTCCAGCAGCGCTTTGTTACTTTAGAGGTTTTTGCATGGAATTATATTTCCCAGAATTCCTGTGAGCTCGTGTTGGGCAATCGTGGACGGTGTGTTTGTGTGAGCGCCCCCCAGTGGTCATCGGAGCGCCACTCAGGTGCCCCTCCATCCCCCCTCCATCCCCCCTCCATCGCCCCTCCATCCCCCCTCCATCGCCCCTCCATCACCTCTCCATCGCCCCTCCATCCCCCCTCCATCACCTCTCCATCCCCCCTCCATCCCCCCTCCATCACCTCTCCATCCCCCCTCCATCACCTCTCCATCCTCCCTCCATCCCCCCTCCATCCCCCCTTCAGGCCCGGGGGCTGCAGCTCGTGTCATATTAGGAAATCTATTAAAGACGCTCTGGAAATAGCTGACATTCCACAAGCCGATGGTAATACGCTGCATCTGGACCGCCCCCCCCCCCCCCACACACACACACACACACACTCTCACTCTCATTTTTAAACATCCCTTTAAAAACAAATTGCGCTGAGAGGATTATTTTGAATCGGCTCGACACTCAGAGCCAGGAGGGAAACATGCAGCTTCCTTCTAGGGGAATGAATGAGCCGCCGCCACGCGAGGGGGCGGAGTCACGCGGGACCAGAGGGGGCGGAGTCATCTGGCACCGGGATTCAAACCCCCAACTCAGAGCCTCTGAGGGAACCCGCCTCACTGACCTGTTGATCACAGCCGCTCTACAGAGACTGTCCCTGAGGCTGAGCAGACGCCACGCTGAGGCTTCAGGGGGAGAGCGGACATCTGTGTGAGTGAGTGAGTGAGTGAGTGAGTGAGTGAGTGAGTGAGTGTGTGAGTGAGTGAGTGAGTGAGTGAGTGAGTGAGTGAGTGAGTGAGTGAGTGAGTGAGTGAGTGAGTGAGTGAGTGTGTGAGTGAGTGAGTGAGGGAGTGAGTGAGTGAGTGAGTGTGAGAGAGAGAGGGCCGGGGGGGGGGGGGGGGGGGGTCGAGTGGAAAAGACGGTGGTCCCTTTTCCGTCCCGGATGAGTCGTGTCTCCAGTGTTATGACTCGTAGAGGAGCTCTGACTTCACTCTCCTCTCTCTCTCTCTCTCTCTCTCCTCTCTTCTCCTCTCTCTCTCCTCTCTCTCTCTCTCTCCTCTCTCTCTCTCTCTCTCCTCTCTCTCTCCGTCTGGTTTATTTATTATATATTATTTATTCCTCCTCATTCTCTACTGGTTTACCACCTCCCAGCACATTGCTGGAGAGCTGGGCCTTTCCCTCAGGATACGGTGGAGATCCAGACCCACAATGCACCTGTGAACAGAATGTGACTCCAGGTGTGTCTGCAGTGTTCCCTGGTTTATATAATATTATAATAGTAATAATCTACAACCTACAAAGCATCACCCGACTGGAGGCTGCTTTTTACTTTGTCCTCATGTTCGGAGGACAAAGGCTAAACTCTAAAGCATCGTGGTCAGACAGCTGTTATATTTATATATTTATATGTGTGCGTATGTATTTCCCTGCAGGCTACGCCTTCCTGCTGTTCCAGGAGGAGGCTTCTGTCCAGGCGCTGATCGACGCCTGCATCGAGGAGGACGGCAAGCTGTACCTGTGTGTGTCCAGCCCCACCATCAAGGACAAGCCGGTAGGACGAGGAGCGGGGGGCAGTAGTAGTATTAGTACTAGTAGTGGTAGAAGACGTTTTCTTCCAGTCATCAGAGGCTGATCTCTGATGTTTGTTGTGAATTGTTGACATTCAGAGGATCATCGTCTCTGGATCTGAATGTTTGTGTGACTCAACGACATCGTCGTCAACAACAACAAACACACACACACACACACACACACACACACACGGCCTTCAACCCCCCCCCCCCCCCGTCTCCAGGTCCAGATCCGGCCCTGGAACCTGAGTGACAGTGACTTCGTGATGGACGGCTCTCAGCCTCTGGACCCCCGCAAGACCATCTTCGTGGGCGGCGTGCCGCGGCCGCTGCGTGCAGGTAGCTATATGTGTGTGTGTGTGTGGATGAGCAGGAGGGGGGCGGGGCTTCTAACGCTCTCTCCCCCCGTCCCCCCCCCCAGTGGAGCTCGCCATGATCATGGACCGGCTGTACGGCGGCGTCTGCTACGCCGGCATCGACACCGACCCCGAGCTCAAGTACCCGAAGGGCGCCGGCCGCGTGGCGTTCTCCAACCAGCAGAGCTACATCGCCGCCATCAGCGCTCGCTTCGTCCAGCTGCAGCACAACGACATCGACAAGCGGGTGAGTCCACGAGAAGACACGAGAAAACACGAGAAGACACGAGAAAACACGAGGAGACACGAGAAAACACGAAGACACGATAATACACGAGAAAACACGATAATAGAAGACACACGAGAAAACACGAGAAGACACGAGAAAACACGAGAAGACACGAGAAAACACGAGAAGACACGAGAAAACACGAGGAGACACGAGAAAACACAAGAAGACACACGAGAAAACACGAGGAGACACGAGAAAACACAAGAAGACACACGAGAAAACACGAGGAGACACGAGAAAACACAAGAAGACACACGAGAAAACACGAGGAGACACGAGAAAACACGAGAAGACACGATAATACACGAGAAGACACACGAGAAAACACAAGAAGACACGAGAAGACACGAGAAAACACGATAATACACGAGAAAACACGATAATACATGAGAGAGAGAGAGAGAGAGATTCGCTGCCCTGATAACTTAATAACTTAAACGAGGCGTCCGGCCCGAGCTCCACAGGCGTCTCCATGGAAACGGAGCTCTCGTCTCTCGGCTCGGCGGTCCAACTCGTTTCCCCTGGTGGTCGAGACGGGAAACGCGGCCGCTTCTGTTCGGAGGAGACGAGCCGTGACTAAGCCCCTCCCCCCCCTCCCCCAGGTGGAGGTGAAGCCGTACGTCCTGGACGACCAGCTGTGTGACGAGTGCGCGGGCGCGCGCTGCGGCGGGAAGTTCGCCCCGTTCTTCTGCGCCAACGTCACCTGCCTCCAGTACTACTGCGAGTTCTGCTGGGCCGCCATCCACAGCCGGGCCGGCCGCGAGTTCCACAAGCCGCTGGTGAAGGAGGGCGGAGACCGGCCGCGCCACGTGTCCTTCCGCTGGAGCTGAGGGGGGGGGGGGGGGGGGGGACGCCACGCACACGACCTTTAGAAACCACGCCCCCGCCCTCAATCGCTACAGCGCTGGTAGCCCCGCCCACAGCCCCGCCCCCTCCACCCGCAAACACCTCGCGGAAAAAATGAAAGCATAAAAAAGAAGAATAGAAAGACGAGGGACTTTCTTCATCCCATCAGAACTGATCTTCTACCGGGGGGGGGGGGGGGGGTCTATCAGCTTAGAATTGGCACTTTGGCACACACACACTGTGGTAGACACACACACACACTGTGGTAGACACACACACACACACTGTGGTAGACACACACACACACACTGTGGTAGACACACACACACACACACACTGTGGTAGACACACACACACACACTGTGGTAGACACACACACACACACTGTGGTAGACACACACACACACACACTGTGGTAGACACACACACACACACACTGTGGTAGACACACACACACACACTGTGGTAGACACACACACACACACACTGTGGTAGACACACACACACACACACTGTGGTAGACACACACACACACACACTGTGGTAGACACACACACACACACACACTGTGGTAGACACACACACACTGTGGTAGACACACACACACACTGTGGTAGACACACACACACACTGTGGTACACACACACACACTGTGGTAGACACACACACACTGTGGTAGACACACACACACACTGTGGTAGACACACACACACACACACTGTGGTAGACACACACACACACACACACACTGTGGTAGACACACACACACACACACACACACTGTGGTAGACACACCGGCTACTTTCAGTTCCTTGGTGGTCGGTACGTCCTGCTGGACTCCCCCCCCCCCCCTCCCTCACTGAGAGGTGGGGCCATACAAATATTTAAGAAGTATATATTTTTTGTTTGTTTTGTACCTATATATAGACACATAGATAGTTAAACATCTTGTGTAAAAGGAGCATGCACTTATTTTGAAAAGCTGTAGTTTATTTTGCCCCGACAGAGAAAACAAACTAATTTACCAAAGGCAGGCGAGAGGAGGATGTAGCAGGACTCTGAGCATGAGAGTATGAATACCTCACTCGATCCGATGACTTTGCTTTTGGTTTCTTGTCTTTTATTTTTATAAAACATATTTGTGTAAATGTGACGTTAGCTCCGCTGCTACGCGGTACGCCGCGAGGACGTCCTGCAGGGGGGGGGGGGGAGAGAGGCTCTGGCGGCGTGGAGGCTACCTGTGAGTGGCGGGGGAGGGGTGGGAGGGGCGTGGTCACAGGGGAGGGGCGTGGTCACGGGGTCCCGGGGTCGCCCCCTAACTGCATGTTTATTTCCACCAGGTCGCTGCATGCAAAAGACTTTTCAGTGTCACGTCTACTTTTAGGATTCTGCCCGCAGGGCGCCGTCCACCGGGCGGGAACGGGGGGGGGGGGGGGGGGGGCTTTGACCGCCGTCGCCGTCCTGTGAAGCTTCACGACTCGGTCTGCACACGTCTATATATGTAGATATGTCTCGTACACACACTGCACACACGGAGGCCTCGCGACACACACACACACACACACACACACACACACACACACACACACACACACACACACACACACACACACGCCGTTTGGTCCGAAGGCGCCACAACGAGCTTCACCTGAGAACCGACGTCTGGGATTTCAGTTTTTCCACCGTTGACGAAAACAAAACGAGAAGAAAAGAATAAGCGTCTTTTTCCATCTCCGAGTGCAACCAAAGAGCGCACGCGACCTTGAAGCGAGACGCGTTGACCTTGAAGTGAGACGCGTTGACCTTCAAGTGAGACGCGTTGACCTTGAAGAGAGACACAGTGACCTTGAAGAGAGACGCGTTGACCCTGAAGAGAGACGTGTTGACCTTGAAGTGAGACACAGTGACCCTGAAGAGAGGCGCGTTGACCTTGAAGTGAGACGCGTTGACCTTGAAGTGAGACGCGTTGACCTTCAAGTGAGACACAGTGACCCTGAAGAGAGGCGCGTTGACCTTGAAGAGAGACGCGTTGACCTTGAAGTGAGACACAGTGACCTTGAAGAAAGAGAGTGACTGCCTGACAGAAGTGAGACCGCGACAGAAGACTGAAGTGACCTTGACGACCTGACGTGAACACCACCTGAGATGATGAGGGAAACAGGTGGGAGGGGGGAAAGAAAACGTTGAAGCTACTGGAGGTCGATGAGCTGAGCTCTGCACATGCTCTCACTACATGGGGGGGGGGGGTATAAGGCCTCATGTGCAAGCTGGGGTCGACATAATTATCCAGATTTATTTTTCTCCTGCGAAGCTTGAAGTAACGGACCTGCTAAACAAGGGGGGGGGGGGGGGGTCGTCCAAGAGAAATGAATTTAAACTAAAGCTGAAGATTTTTTTATTTTTAAGGTCAGAAAAAAAAAGTACAAAGACGCCGAGTCATCCGTTCCCTGTGAAAGTGAATTCTGGGTAATTTTGTGGCGTTTCTTTCCCAGACGACTTTTCTTTGTTTCCTTCTCTACGATGTTAATTGTGATTCACGAAGTCTTTGAATCGAGCAGTTTGACGGTCGGCAGTTAATTTAGTTAAGACAACAAAAAAAAGAAAGAAAAGGAGAATAAAAGAAAAGAAAAGAAAAGGAGAATAAAAGAAAAGGAGAATAAAAGAAAAGGAGAATAAAAGTGCTTTCTGACTGACGAGATCTTTTGCAATACCTCAAGTTTAAAATATATTAGGAGGAAACTCATATTTCTAAATAAGTTTATTCAGATGAAAAAATATATATATACATTTAATTATTCTAGGAGAAATAATTTAACAGATGGTAGAAATTATTTTTAATCATGCTTATTTACTTTTATTTTCAGAATTTTATTTTTTGAAAGCAACTGAAGGAGCTCAAGCTTTATGACTAGCGATGTCGTGCGGAGGGGGGGGGGGGGGTGATATGTCGAAATATCAGAGAGAGGAAAAGAAATAAACTATCAGGTGCTCACGAGAGAAAAAAACTAAACATATTTCCCACGTTTTTTGTATATTTATAATCAAATCATTTACTATGCTGACCAGAGGTGTGAAAGAGATCTTCTGTTCATTATTTTTTTAAGAGAAGTTTTTTATGTTTCCTAAAAATAAAAAAAGAGAAGTATGTCCTCCTTTTTTTTCATTTTGTAAAAAAAAAAAGACAAAAAAAGGGCAGCGTGACCCCGATGTGGAGAGAGAGAGAGAGAGAGAGAGCTGGAGGCACAGAGAGAGAGAGAGAGAGAATGTTCTTGGCGTGTCCCCACCTGTCCGGATGGAGAGCCCCAGGTGCGTCACGTGACCGGCGGCCTTCTGCTCAGCAACACTTGAATTCGTCCCTCTCGTTTCCCGGCCGACGGCCTCGGCTCTTTGTTGTCTTGTGCAATACTGTTTGTACTGTTTGTAGAAAAGAAGAAAAGAAGAGAAAAAGAGGTATAAATCTTTATTGCAGAATTATTTTCATTGCATTGTGATTCACTCAGATCATTTTCTACCGTGTACTTACCTGTCCTACCTGCTCGTACCTTCCAGTAGTGATGTAGCCTTTGTACTGACAAGCGCTCTTTCTTTTTTAGAGAGTTTTGCTAAAAAACAAAAGAGGAAAAAAAGAGAAATGAATTGAGTTTTTTTTTCTTTCTTCATATTCTTCTTTCTCGGACATTATTAGTTATTTCTGGGGGAGAGTTTCATATCTGGTGAAATGTCATTAATATTATTTTGTATTTTTTACTCACTACGATGCTAATTCTTTAACAAGTTTTTTTTCTCATTTTCTTTCTCCAAATAGTTTTTTTAAGCTGAAAAACAAACGACTTTGTGATATTGTTACTAAAGTGTCTCGATTATGAATAATGAGCTTTGTGTGAACATGAATGATTCAGAGGAGCCGCGAGGGGGCGGAGCTCTGGCCGTCGATCCACACGCAAACAAACGGCAACAAAACACAACAAAACAAAGAATGGAGTCGTGACGTCATGAAGACGACATCGCCGCTCCACCACCACGACTCCTCCTCCTCCTCCTCCTCCCCCCCCCCCCCTCACACCAGTGTGATTGTATTTAAGTATGAATGTAAATGTGGGACGAGCGTCTCTAACTGTAGAATATTAATTATTGGTAGGAGGCACATTAACGGTGTGAAGTGTTTTTATTCTTCCAAGACAAACTTGGTTCTTTTATACATATTTTTTATTATTAATCCTACATTTATCTTTCTAAATTGCCTTAAAAAAAAATTGTTTAACATTTAGGGAAATTCTTATTTTTTGCCACTCTCGACACCGTGACGCGTTAAAGCTATAGCAACGGTTAGCTTAGCATCAGAGCCATTAGCTTAGCACCAGAGCCATTTCCCTAAATGTATTCACCAATTTTTTTAAAGTTTTTTTTAAACATCCCTTTTGGTTTTAGGTCTCCGGTGAACGTTCTCCACGTGTTCATCTCCTCGCCCTTTTTTATATATTAAAAAGTGTAAATGTGCAAATGAAAAAGATGAATTGGTTTGATGACGGCAACATTTGATATATATTCCTCTAGATATGCGTCTGTATTTCATGTAACTTGGTCTGATGCTGTATATTCATGGTCGGTGAACACTGTCGTCATGTTGTGATCAATAGATAAATAAATGTAACTTTTTTTTTTTCCCGCCCCAACAAACAAACTACTTTTGAAAAATGTACTTAAGGATTATTTATTTCAAATCGAGGCGTATGTGGTTCTTATTGTGTTTTTATTTCCACGGGTCGGCTGCAGTGAAACAAGCGACGGCTGCAGCGGAGTTCACACCTTCACTTTTCATTTTCTGTATCAATAAGCAAATCTTATTAAAACGTAGTTGTGCGACGCTGTGAAACTTTGTGTCTCTGGCTTCTTTTCTCCGTGGCGTTCAGAGGGAATAACATCTTTAATATTCACACTAGAGGAGGAAGAGCGTAGCAAAACCAACATGCTTTGTGTGAAATAAATACAATGAATAAACTTACTTCCTCAAACTGGCTGGATGAGCCGGTCACATGATCGCAGACAGACGAGCTCAGATAATCTGTAAACTCTGAATTAACATTTAGAAAAGTTCAAAACAATCTTGAAATAGAAAAAGAGCTTCGCTGTAAAGAAATGTGTTGGTATTGATTTTTCTATTGACTCGATTATAAAATGTCCAATAAGTAGCTTTAAAGTCACAGAATCACCTCAAACTTCCACCTGAAGCCTCATGGATCCCGACTCAACCACGCCCTCTAGTGGCCGTCGGTGTTCACGCGCAAAGAAGAAGAATAAGAAGAAGAAGAAGAAGAGTGTAGTTCAAAGGTCTGTAGAATTTATTTAAATTCCACCTTCATCATAAACAAAAAGCAGCAATTACAGGAATATGTACAAGTCTTTTTTTCCTCTGTGTTAAAATACTGGCGACATCATCAGGTGTACCGACGCCCTCCGGTACCGACGCCCTCCGGTACCGACGCCCTCCGGGCTCCACGGTCCGTCACCCGATATATATTCATCTATATATTGAGTTCCTATGTCGGCTGTGTTTTAGTTATTGCTCCGGGACATAGGTGACTCCTTATCGTGACCTTCTCTCAGGTGTGTGTGTGTGTGTGTGTGTGTGTGTGTGGAGCCTGGTGGCCGTGGCGTGCTACTGCAGGGAGTGCATGAAGCTGTCCAGGTTGTACTCCGTGTCGTACTGCTGCTGGTCCCACAGCTCCCCGAGGCCGTCCAGCACCGACTTCATGGACGTCTTCCCCGAGGCCGCCGCCCCCCCCGCCGGCTCGCCCTTCTCCCCCTGAAACGGAGAGCAGATGGTTCAGTCCAACGTGAGCAGGTCGTCGGGGCGATGTCAGGATTACATCATGTCGTGAGGCAGTCGAGGAGATTTAAAAACAGCAGCTCATCATTAAATGTTCTAATGAGATGCTTCTTGATTTTATTCAGTCAATCTATAATAGAATAATATTATAATATACTATTATTACTTATATTATATATAAAACTATTATAATTAAATATCATAATAGAATATGTTATTGTATTGCAATCAATACAATAACATAATATTCAATATAATAGGCAAAACAGAAAGACTGAAAAGGTAGAAGCAAAAAATGCTTGTATACTCTAAATTATTATAATCAAATAAATCAGAAAATGAATATATATAAAAAAAAAAAAAAAAATCCACCTGCGTTGCAATCGGACTTATAAACCTCATAAATTGTTTTATAAATATTTTTGGGAAAACCCAGAATGTGTTGACATAAGTGGATTTTATGTACACAAAGAGGAAGTTTTAAATTAATGCATTTAAAAAGATAATTTACATATTTGATGAATACTCTGAATAATGTATAATAAAGCATATTATGGTACTGTATTACACGTGTACCTGTAAGGATGATGGTATAAAGCGTTTTATGGATCAGAACTACAGGACGAGACGCTGTGCGTTTCTCTCGAGGTCGTTTCTAGGAAGAGGCTTTTATTGTGAAGGCGCTCCGCACCTTGTCCAGGCTGAAGAGGTTGAGCAGCTGGTCCGTGCCCATGCTCTGCAGGCTGGCGTTGTCCTGGCTGATGACGGTGTTGGCGATGCTGATCTTGAACTTCTGCAGACCCATGATCTTCTCCTCCAGCGTGCCGCGCGTGATCAGCCGGTAGACGTTCACCACGCGCTTCTAAACGCCGGAACACAAGCGAGGTCAACAGGGCGCCGCCGGGGAGCGCTGAGGGCACGGCGAGCACCGGAAGACCTCGCATGGGGGGGGGGGCAAGGAGGCAAGGAACAAGGAGGCAAGGAACACTAAGATAAACATCCGGTGGGCCCGGTCCACATGGTTAGTGTGTGTGTGTGTGTGTGTGTGTGTACCTGTCCTATCCGGTGGGCCCGGTCCATGGCCTGCAGGTCCCTCATGGGGTTCCAGTCGTGCTCCACGAACACCACGGTGTCGGCGCCCGTGAGGTTCAGGCCGAGCCCGCCCACGTGGGTCGTGAGCAGCAGCACGTCGATGGACGGGTCGTTGTTGAACCTGAGCCGGAGGGGACCGTCAACAACAACAACGACGACAACGACGACGACGACGACGACACGCCGAGCGCACCCACCTGGAGACGATGGCGTGGCGCTGGCCGGCCGGCACGCCGCCGTCCAGCCGCAGGTAGGTGACGGCGGGCAGCTTGGGCCGCAGCAGGTCCATCTCCACGATGTCCAGCATGCTCTTCAGCTGGCAGAACACCAGCACGCGGTGCGGCGCCACCACCGCCTCGGCGCCGCCGTCAGGCCCGCCGCCGCCGCCCAGACCGCAGTCCAGCAGCAGCTGGGGGGGGGGGGGGGGGTCACAACGCAGTGGGTCCGAGGAACTGTGTAGTCGTGTGTAACTATGTGTTTGTGTATTTGTGTAGGACCAAGTGTTTATTGTGTATTTGTGTGTATATTGATTATTTGTGTGGGACCATGTGTTCATCGTGTAGTTGTGTGTAACTGTGTTTAATATGTATAACTATGCATTTGTGTATTTGTGTGGGACCATGTGTTTATTGTGTATAACTATGCGTTTGTATATTTGTGTGTGACCATGTGTATATTGAGTATTTGTGTGTAACTATGTGTATATTGAGTATTTGTGTGTAACCACGTGTATATTGAGTATTTGTGTGTATATTGAGTATTTGTGTGTATATTGAGTATTTGTGTGTAACCACGTGTATATTGAGTATTTGTGTGTATATTGAGTATTTGTGTGTATATTGAGTATTTGTGTGTAACCACGTGTATATTGAGTATTTGTGTGTATATTGAGTATTTGTGTGTATATTGAGTATTTGTGTATATTTAGTATTTGTGTGTAACCATGTGTTTATTGAGTGTGTGTGTATATTGAGTATTAGTGTGTATCTACGTGTATATTGAGTATGTGTGTCACTATGTGTATATATTGAGTATTAGTGTGTCACCATGTGTATATTGTGTATCCACCCCCCTACCTGCTTGAGGGCGGACAGCTTGGGCGCGTGCTGCAGGTCCCTCAGGCTGGAGCCCTGATGTGTATTTGTGTGTATCTATGTGTATATTGAGTGTGTGTGTGTGTGTATATATTGAGTATTAGTGTGTCACCATGTGTATATTGTGTATACACCCCCCTACCTGCTTGAGGGCGGACAGCTTGGGCGCGTGCTGCAGGTCCCTCAGGCTGGAGCCCTGCGCCGCCAGCTGGGCGCTGACGCGTCTGAACTCGGGGTGCTGCGGCGTCAGCACCAGGCTGGGGTGGTTGCACAGCTTCCTCAGGTACTGCAGCGCCTGAAGGCAGCAGAGGTCACGGTAGAGGTCGTCAGAGGTCACGGTAGAGGTCGTGAGGAGGCGGGGACGCCGACACGCTGTACACCACAGGGGGCGCCAGCGTGCACAACTAACAGTGAGGATTCCAACGCATATGTATAACCTTAAACGCCTCAAATGAACGAGGCGATGGTTTAGATTACAAGAATAAACATTCTTGTCTTTTCAGTTGCGGTGCGTTCACTTGCAGCGAGGAAAAATTGCGAGTATGAAAGAGCGTCTGGCGGCTTATATTTAGAGCGTCTTTCTTTTAACTCTGCGCAAATGAAAATACGAATATAACAAATTCCCATGACTTTTCCAAAACTTTGGGGATTTCTCTTCCCTCTTGCCTGGAAATAAACATTAAAAAAATTCCAGGATTTCCCAGGTGTTCCATGGACCCCGTGTATCAGAACCTCACTCTTGCAGCGTGCATGCAAGAGCGTATACCGGCCTATATTTAGAGCGTCACTCTTTTCAAAGCATATTAATGACTTAAACTTGGCGTAAATTAACATAAATAAATAAATTCCCTGATTTTTTCAAAAAAGTTGGGGATTTTTTTTAAGGACCGTTTCAGGCCTGGAAATAAACATTTTAATATTCCAGGTTTTCCAAGAACGTAAGAACCCCGAGTATCAGAACCTTGCACTAGCAGGGCGTATGTAAGAGCATATACCGCTTACATTTTAAGCATCATTCTTTTAAAAGCATATTAATGAATTAAAACTTGGCGTAAATTAACATAAATATAACAAATTTCCCAGATTCTTTCAAAAAAGTTAGAGATTTTTTAAGGACGGTTTCAGACCTGGAAATAAACATTTTAAAATTCCAGGTTTTCCATGAGCGCCTGAACCCCGCGTCACGTGTCTGAGCTGCAGCCGGTACCTGGAACACGTGGCCCGTGGCCTTCAGCTTGGGCTTCTCCTCCTCTTCCTCGGGGGCCGTGCTGGAGATGCTGTCCTCCACGCTGGCCTTCGCCCGGGACTTTGCAAAGTCTTCGTACAACTGGACCTGCAGGTGAGAGACAAGCGTCCAGCTGCAGGTGCGTCCCGAGAACAACCCGATGCGACCTCCGGGGGCCGGGGGGGCGGACGCACCTGGAGGGGACTCAGGTTGCAGTAGTAGTCCTGGATTATCTTCGGGGGGAGGTCCTGCAGGACGTCCTCCTTCATCCGCCGCAGGAGGAACGGGAGCACCTGCCGGTGGAGGGCCTCCATGGCCAGCACACCTGAGGGGGAGGAGCCAACATTACCACCGCTGGTCAAGGTTCATCTAAATAAAAGGAGAGCAGTAGGTACTGGAGACAAGTTAGTTACCATATATTAATTAAATACTGTATATTAGTTAGTTACTGTATAATAATTAATTAATGTATATTAGTTAGTTACTGTATATTAATTAATTACTGTATATTTGTTAGTTACTGTATATTAATTCATTACTGTATATGAATTTGTTACTGTATATTAATTAGATAATGTATATTAATTAATTACTGAATGTCAATTAAATACTGTATATGAATTAATGAGTTACTGTATATTAATTAAATACGGTATATGAATGAGTTACTGAATATTAATGAGTTGCTGAATATTAATGAGTTGCTGAATATTAATGAGTTGCTGTAAATTAATTAATTACTGTATACTATAGTTAGTTGCTGTAAATTAATTAATTACTGTATACTATAGTTAGTTACTATATATTAATTAGTTACTGTATACTATAGTTAGTTACTGTATATTAGTTACTGTATACTATAGTTAGTTACTGTATATTAATTAGTTACTGTATACTATAGTTAGTTGCTGTAAATTAATTAATTACTGTATACTATAGTTAGTTACTATATATTAATTAGTTACTGTATACTATAGTTAGTTACTGTATATTAGTTACTGTATACTATAGTTAGTTACTGTATATTAATTAGTTACTGTATACTATAGTTAGTTACTGTATATTAATTAGTTACTGTATACTATAGTTAGTTACTGTATATTAGTTACTGTATACTATAGTTAGTTACTGTATATTAATTAGTTACTGTATACTATAGTTAGTTACTGTATATTAATTAGTTACTGTATACTATAGTTAGTTACTGTATATTAATTAGTTACTGTATACTATAGTTAGTTACTGTATATTAATTAGTTACTGTATACTATAGTTAGTTACTGTATATTAGTTACTGTATACTATAGTTAGTTACTGTATATTAATTAGTTACTGTATACTAGTTAGTTACTGTATATTAGTTACTGTATACTATAGTTAGTCAACTGTATTTTGCATGTAGCTCATAATAATGAATCCAGACCCACATTGAGGTGTTGATTTAAATAAATCAGTATTAAGTTATGGCGTGGTCTCACCGGCCTCCTGCTCCCGCGAGGAGCTCTTGGCGTCCCGGCTGGCGAGGATGGGTTTCCCGTAGCGGGCGGCGAACTGCCGCTCCGTCCCCAGGAAGCCGGGCATGAGGAAGTCGAACAGCGACCAGAGCTCCAGGACGTTGTTCTGGGGAGGAGACGCGTCACGAGGAACAAAAACAAACAGAACACGGGGAGCGCGGCGGGGGGAGGGGCTCACCTGGATGGGCGTTCCCGATAAGATGATCCGGAAGTTGGCCGCCAGCTGCTTGATGGCTTTGGACAGTTTGGTTTTCCCGTTCTTGATCACGTGACCCTCGTCCAGGATGCAGTAATTGAATTTGATATTCCTAAAAACAATTAAATCGTGTGAAAAAATAAAGTGAGAAAACGGAAAGCAGAGCGCCTCCGAAAACAAAAGGTTTTTAATTCTGCGCACCTGAAGAAGTCGATGTCGTTGCGGACCACGTCGTACGACGCCACCACCAGGTTGTGCTTCTTCACTTGGTGCTGCAGCCTGACAACGAAACGGTTAGCTTCATCTAGTACGACGCAACAAGACGATATGGATAGTCAGTTACTGTATAATGCTTAGTTACTATATAATAATTAGTGACTACATTAGTGTCAGTTACTGTATTTTACATTTAGCTCATCATTATGAATCTAAAAACATTAAACATGCTTCTTACACATTTTAACCAATGGATTTCCAGGACTTTAAAACACATTTCCATGACCGAACTGAAATCTCAGTATAAACAATTTAGAGAATTTTGCGTTTGCCGGCGTATATTTTGAGCATCTTTCTTTAAAAAAAGAAGAAAAAAAAACATGAATTATTTATTATTTATAACACATTTCCCCAAACTTTTATGATTTAACCCTCCTCCTCCTCCTCCCTCCTCCCCCCCCTCCCTCCCCTCCCTCCTCCCTCCTCACCTCATGCGCTCCGTGGGCGGCCCGGTGTAGTGCAGCGGGTTGAGGAACTCTTTGGTGCAGAACTTGCCCACCTCGTCCACCCAGTGGCCGGTGAGCGTGGGCGGACACAGAACCAGGGAGGGCAGCGGGCTGCTGTCCGGGGCCTTGGTCCGGGCATACTCCTGAGCCCTACACACACACACACACACACACACACAGTAGAAAACAAATTAAAAGCCGTGTGCATCGTTTCACAGCCGGTGGCAGACTCATTGTGGTGATTAGTATATCTAACAGAGACCTTTCAGCTCATCACCTTCATGTAGACACATGAATAGTTTACATTAACTTAAATACTCACCAAACTAAGCAAGCCTTAATTCCCTTTTATCGAGATGACCTGGATCCATACTTCTGGATATAATGGAGCGTATACTATGTAGTCCTATATTAATATCTGACCATGATCACACATCATAAACAACTGCTTAGAAAGCGAGGCCATGGATTTAGATTTATATCCAATGATATGTAAACAATGTGCGTGTCGATGAAGGTGCTTTTATCGTTTATTTTAAATGCAGCTTTTAGGATTTTTTAATGATGTGTTGTAGAGCATCTTTGAGTCCTACGAAAGGCGCTATAGAAGTTGTATGCGTCGTCATTATTACGGTGAAGCGTACCTGAGGTAGTAGTCTCCTGCCAGGATGCAGATGGACTGCAGCGTCTTGCCGAGGCCCATGTCGTCACACAGGATGCCGTGCAGCTTGTACTTGTTGAGGAAGGACAGCCAGTTCACTCCGTCCTGCCCGAGACACACACACGCACTGAGACACGCGGCGAGGACACACACACGCACTGAGACACGCGGCGAGGACACACACACGCACTGAGACACGCGGCGAGGACACACACACGCACTGAGACACGCGGCGAGGACACACACACGCACTGAGACACGCGGCGAGGACACACACACGCACTGAGACACGCGGCGAGGACACACACACGCACTGAGACACGCGGCGAGGACACACACACGCACTGAGACACACACACACGCACTGAGACACGCGGCGAGACACACACACACAGAGACACACACACGCACTGAGACACGCGGCGAGGACACACACACACAGAGACACACACACGCACTGAGACACGCGGCGAGGACACACACACGCACTGAGACACGCGGCGAGGACACACACACGCACTGAGACACGCGGCGAGGACACACACACGCACTGAGACACGCGGCGAGGACACACACACGCACTGAGACACGCGGCGAGGACACACACACGCACTGAGACACGCGGCGAGGACACACACACGACTGCTGAGACACGCGGCGAGGACACACACACGCACTGAGACACGCGGCGAGGACACACACACGCACTGAGACACGCGGCGAGGACACACACACGCACTGAGACACACACACGCACTGAGACACGCGGCGAGACACACACACACAGAGACACACACACGCACTGAGACACGCGGCGAGGACACACACACACAGAGACACACACACGCACTGAGACACGCGGCGAGGACACACACACGCACTGAGACACGCGGCGAGGACACACACACGCACTGAGACACGCGGCGAGGACACACACACGCACTGAGACACGCGGCGAGGACACACACACGCACTGAGACACGCGGCGAGGACACACACACACAGAGACACACACACGCACTGAGACACGCGGCGAGGACACACACACACACACAGAGACACACACACGCACACCGAGACACACGCACCGAGACACGCGGCGAGGACACGTTTTAAAAACGGTCACTACCGACGTTCTAGAAGGAACTCGCTCCGTCTCCAGCCGACTGCTTGGAGGTCACCGCCGGTCAGCAGTTGGAGCTCATCCCGACTCGAGACTCTCTAAACTCCCCCGGGAGGTTTTTACGTTTCCTCTGCAGAGGCCGGCGCTCACCTGCTGGTACTTCCGGAGCTCGGCCTTGATGGGGACGGGGATCTCGTAGTTCTCCAGTTTCCTGCTGTCCAGCAGTTGCTCCAGGAAGTGGCGTTCTCTGGCCTTCTGGCGGATCAGGTCGGCGGACATGGCGGGGGGGTCCGGGATGCCGGCCTGGCGGAGGAGAGAGGGAAGAGGGAAGAGGGAGGGAACGCATGACGAGGGTTTAGGGTTGGGGACCGGGAACCGGACACGGCCCCCTGCAGGGTTCCTACACATGTTGACCTCTGGAATTCCAGGACTTTAAACCAAATTTCCATGACCAAACTGAAATCTCTCTGTGTACATGGAAACCTTTTGAAAAAGTAGTAAACAATGAGAATTACAAAGCACACAAAATACCTTAAATGAAAAAAATGAATGAGAGAGAATAGTCCGATTAAAAGAATAAACATTACTATACATGTTTGTTCCTATTCTTTTAATCAAACTATTATCCAATGCAAATCTGTTTGGACTTGGCGTACGCCAGCTTATAATTTGAGTCCATCCATTTTCCACCGCTTTATCCGGGGTTGGGTCGACCTTTCTAAAACATTACTTATTTTAAACTCGGCATAAATGAACATGTGGATATATCAAATTTCCATGACTTTTCCAAAACTCTTGTGATTTAAGTATTTTCCATGACTTTTCCAGGTTTTCCATGACCGTATGAACCCTGAACACGTGGAGCCAAGAGCAGCCTGAACCCACATCAGTACCGGGACGTTGGTTACACGAAGGCCAACAAATTAGCCGTCATCAGGGTTCTTACGGGTTTCCAGGATTTCTCCAGGACTTTAAACCAAATTTCCACAACTAAACTGAAATCTGAGTATAAACATGAACAATTTAGAAAATTGAGTTTTTGGAGCGTCTTTCTTTCAAAAAAACGTATTAATTATTTCAAACTCTGCGTAAATGAACATGTGATTTTAACACATTTCAGGGTTCTTACACATTTTGGCCAGTGGATTTCCATGACTTTTCACCAAATTTCCATGACCAAACTGAAAACCTCGGTATAAACATGAACAATTTAGAAAATGCTGCGTATTGAGAGCGTGAGCCGGCTTATATTTCAAGCATCTTTCTTTAAAAAAAATATTAATCATTTCAAACTCTGCGTAAATAACACATTTCCATGACTTTTTACTTTGATTACATTTTTTTCCATGACTTTTCCAGGCCTGGAAATGACCATTTTTAAATTCCATGACTTTTCCAGGTTTTCCATGAGCGTACGAACCCTGTGTCTGCATGTTTGTGAGTTAAGTTAAATGTATACGCTACTGGTTGACCTAAATTCCCCTCGGGATTGATAAAGTATCCATCTATTTATCTATCTACAGGGTTTTTACACATTTTGACCAGTGGATTTCCAGGACTTTTCCAAGACTTTTCAGCAAATTTCCATGACCAAACTGAAAATCTCGGTATAAACATGAACATTTTACAAAATGCTGCGTATTGATAGCGTGTGCCGGCTTATATTTCGAGCGTCTTTCTTTAAAAAAATTTTTTTAATTATTTCAAACTCGGCGTAAACAACACATCTCCATGACTTTTCCAAAACTTTTATGATTTAAGTTTTTTCCATGACTTTTCCAGGCCTGTAAATGACCATTTTCAAACCCCATGACTTTTCCAGGTTTTCCATGGCCGTACGAACCCTGCATTATGACCCTGTGTAAGCGAGCGTGACCGGCGGCGGCGCGTACCTCGAGGGGCAGCAGGCGGATGAGCGTGGCGAAGCACTGCGTGGCCATGAAGCGGATGCTGTCGCTGGGGTCGCTCATGCGGCCGAGCACCGGCACCACGAGCAGCACGATGTAGGGCACGATGTCCACGTCCAGCTGCTCCATCACGCCTGGGACGCTAGTCAAGGAGGCTACTGGGAGGAGGGGGGGGGGGTGACAAGGCAGAGACACGTTTCCAATGTGCGGTGGATACAGGCCAACGCCTCGATGGCGCCCTCCTGTTTGGTGCAGTCGGCGATGGCGGCCAGCCAGGGGAGCACGCGCTCCAGGAAGCTGCTCATGGTCTGCAGCGTGGCGATCTTGCTGAGCACGCCCGCGCAGCGGGCGGCCATGTGGCGCACCGCGGTGTACGGGTGCTGCAGGCAGGTGAACAGATGGGGCAGGTGCTCGAGCAGCTGGAGGGCAGAAAGAAAGGAAAGACGATCAAGGATGTGACGCATCCCGCATCCAGAGAAGTTCCCAATCCGTTCACGTTCTCGTTACCAGAGGCTTGAGCTCGGCCGCCATGGCCCCGGCCATCACCTCCAGCACCTGCAGCGAGTTGACCAGCTCCTGCGCGGCGGCGTCGCCCCGCTCCAGCTGCAGCTGCCTGTCTGGAGCAGCCAACGGACACGCCGGGGTCAGAGGCCGGAACGTCGGAGAACGCCAAAAGGCGTAAACACGTGTGGTAAATGAAAAGACGTGCATCCCAGACTGAAGATGGACCCGTCAGCGTACCGATCTGGTGGTCTCCGGTCACCACCGCCCTCAGCGGCCCCACCGTGTTCTCCCACAGGTACGGCAGAGACGTGGCGAAGTCTGCGCCGAAGTGCTTGGCGACGGTCGTCAGGGAGAACTCGGCCCCTCGCCGCTGGATGAGAAACGGCTTCTTGCTCTAAAAGAAGAATGAATACACACAGGGTTCTCACACATGTTGACCGATGGATTTCCAGGACTTTAAACCAGGTGTCCATGACCAAATTGAAATATCGGTAAAAACATGAAACATTTAGAACATTTTGCGTATTGAGAGTACGCCGGCTTATATTTTGAGCGTTTTTCTTTAAAAAAAACATTATTTCAAACTCGGCGTAAATGAACACGTGATTATAACAAATTTCCATGACTTTTCCAAAACTTTTATGATTTAAGTTTTTTCCATGACTTTTCCAGGCCTGGAAATGACCATTTTAAAATTCCAGGACTTTTCCAGGTTTTCCATGACCGTACGAACCCTGCAGAGTAACGGACCCGTGAATCTAAATCCTCAACGTCGCCCCCCCCCCCCCCCCCGTACCTCGTCGTTGTCGGTGCAGAGGGTGCTGCCGGGGGGGAGCTCCGTGGTGGGGTTTTTGGGGGCTTTCGGGGCCGGGCCCCTCTTGCTGGTGATGGCGAACGCCGCCCTCTGGTGGCGGTACAGGGTGATGATGCCGCGGGTTTTGTTGACCATGTGATGAGTGCAATCTTTCTCCAGCCCACTGCCTGCAGGGCGAAGACGAAGGAGGGAACGATTACAGTCAGACAAAGACAGCCATTGTCTCTCTCCCCCCCCTCTCTCTCTTTACTGATGATGCATCACTTCCTTGTTTTCGTAAATAGCGTTGCACATTGATAGAAGCACACTGCCAATGACGGCACAATGGTTCATTTAAAGGCATGATATTTTGGAAGGACACTTGCATTGTGTATTTTCTTGAGACTATATTCCACTTTATAAATTAAACTACACCGTCTCGTCAGTAGAACGACTAAAAGTCAATGTAATCTTTACAGTTTTTTTACTGGCTATACTAGCCCATTGCACAGAATATCCTATTTATAATTTTTTGCACTATCCTCATGGATACCAACATCAACTCAATCAATGCACACTAAATATCTGTAAAAATCTGTATACTCCCTACTCCCGTGTACATGTTCCCCCTGTGTGTATTGTTGTTATACTGCGATTCTACTGTAAGTTGTGTATCAGGGTTCTTATACATTTTGACCAATGGATTTACAGGACTTTAAACCAAATTTCCATGAAAAAAAAACTGAAATCTCAGTATAAACGTAAAAAAATTTGAACATTTAGCGTATTGAGAGCGTACGCCGGCTTATATTTTGAGCGCCTTTCTTTAAAAAATATATTAATTATTTCAAACTCGGCATAAATGGACATGTTATTATAACACATTTCCATGACTTTTCCAAAACGTTTATAATTTAAGTTCTTTCCATGACTTTTCCAGGCCTGTAAATGACCATTTTGAAATTCCATGACTTTTCCAGGTTTTCCATGGCCGTAAGAACCCTGCATCAATGAACTTTTGACTCTCTGCTGGTCGGCGTTAAACATTCCCCCCCCACTCTGACCTTTGGCGTGGTCCAGCGTGGGGGGGACGGGGCAGGCGGCCGAGGGCGTGACGGCCGAGTCCATGCAGGCCGAGGCGCACAGGTTCTTGAGGATCTTGTGGTTGGGGCACGGCGAGCGCGCGGCGCACTGCTGCAGCAGCTTGGCGATGAAGGAGGCGGCGTAGCCCTGGATGAGCGTGTTCTCCTCCCGCTTCACCGTCTCCATCAGGGGCCGGACCAGCGGGTTCAGCTTGTCGGGCAGCGCCTGCAGGTTGACCACGGCGCACGCCGTGACCATGTGGACGCGCAGGTGCAGCTGCTGCCAGTCCACGTTGGTCTCTGCCACCGTCGCCTGCGCCTGCTGCCGCTTGCCGTCCAGCGCCTGGAACTGGGCGGAGCTCGCGCTCAGCCCGGCCGTGAACTCCGTGAAGATGGTGGTTACCTAGGGAACAAGGAGGAGGGAGACCGTGAGTCCATCGACCTTTGAAGATGAGATTGAAGCCGTTGGGTCAGGGAATAAAGACCTGGAGAGAAACCCAATTACAGCCGGATGACGTGGGGACAGACCACTCGTCATAATAATAATAAACGGGGTTCTTACACATTGTGACCAGTGGATTTCCAGGACTTTTCCATGACTATTTCATGACTTTAAACCAGGTGTCCATGACCAAACTGAAATCTCGGTATAAACATGAAAAAGGTAGAACATTGTGCGTATCGAGAGCGTACGCCGGCCTATATTTTGAGCGTCTTTCTTTAAAAAAACATTAATTATTTCAAACTCGGCGTAAATGAACACGTGAATATAACAACATTTCCATGACTTTTGCAAAACTTTTATGATTTATGTTTTTTCCATGACCCTACGAACCCTGAATAAAGACAGACACCTTGACATGTCGGGCGTCAGTGTAAACTAGTTTCGGATTCATGTTTCGTTGATGAACTAATTATAAAACCTATGATTTGATGCATGAGGTTTCCGATGAGCTTCCTGCACCTACCAGGTCGTTGGCCTGATCGATGGTGAACACGCTGCAGTTGAGGCGGTCCTGCAGGTCGATCTGGGCGTCGGCCAGCAGCGCGATGAGCTGCTTGCACTCGTTCTGCATGCGCGTGAAGGGGATGGCGATCTCGTCGTAGTACAGGTGCTCCGACAGAATGGCCAGCAGACGAGGCTGCACCATCAGCGACACCACCTGGCAGTCCTGGAGGGGAGAGGTGGGGAGCGTCAGTCGCTGCTCGTCCCCCAAAAGAAACGCGATCACAGACGCCAGTGCCTCGCGCCGGCTCACCTTCTGCATGGCGGCCCACTCGCAGAGCACCAGCGCCACGGCGATGCGCTGCAGGGCGGACTTGGAGTTGAGGTGGAAGAGCAGCAGCTGGCCCAGAGACTCGGCCGGGCGGACCTCCTGAGACGCAGCGTTGAGCTGAGGGTCGCAGATGCACCGACACAGAGCGCCCAGCAGTCTGTTCAGAGACGCGAGAGTCAGGCAAACTACTTGAGAGGAAGCCACAAGCGCCCCTCAATAACAGGACCGATGACCTTTTAGCTCTCGCATGCAACAAAACTCACCTGGCAGCCATGAGGCGAGACCGGATGACCACGTAGTCCCTGGTGAGCGCGTCCTCGGTCACCGTCTCTGCCCCCGCGATGTACTCCTGGGTGATCTCCTTCACCTGGATGGTCCCCTGACGGGCCTTAGCTCCGGCCTTATCCTGCTGCAGCCACAAGTCATCTCAGGTCAATGCATTAGAGAAAATGGACGTAAACAAACACGTCATGGAAAGTAAGAAGCACTAAATGAAACGTCCTTCTTGAGGTGAATAGAAATATACGTGCACACGCATAGATGAATCGTTTCTGCATGAGAATTAAAGCGGTTCCCATTCCTAAGTTCATACCCAGAGTGTGGTGTTAAAGTTCTACTTCCTCTAAAGCTAAAGCTCCTCCTCCTCCAGACTGAAGCTCCTCCTCCAGACTGAAGCTCCTCCTCCTCACTGAAGCTCCTCCTCCCCAGAAGTAAGCTCCTCCTCCCCAGAAGTAAGCTCCTCCTCCAGACGAGTCATTCTCATGAACCTGTTGCACCCGACTACGCCCTGCCACCCCGAGTTATGCCACACTGACGTTATGAAGGACACATTTTCATATATTTTGACCCCTCAGGTCATGGCAGGTCCAACTCTTCAGTCCCGTGTAGGTATGAAGGCAGAACGTTTCTCACCTTGCAGCAGCGGGCCTTCACTTCCAGGAGCATGTTGACGTCGATGGGAATCTGCGAGGCCTGCATCATGAGGCAGAGCCAGGCGCCCATCCACGGGCAGCTGGCCGCCACCACGTACTGCTGCGGGGCGCGAGACAGCAGCTCCATCCACACCTGAAGACAACAACATCATCCATATGAAGGGGGGGGGATTAAGACAGACGGTTCCCCGTCGCGTTCGCCAGCAGGTGAGGCGTGGGACTCGGCGTACCCGCTGAATCAGCTCCAGGATTTCCTCGTTGCTCTCCAGAATGCAGGACTGGAAGATGTGCCGCAGCATCTCTTGCAGGATGGGGTTGATCCACGTCGCACAGCTCTGAGGAACCACCCAAAAAATATATATAAAACACATACCCAGCATGCCGATAAACAGCAATACGGGCTGTTTAGAACACAGACATGGAGACGTATGAATTTGATGGTTAAGTCATGGATGATATTAATTAGTAATCTGCCAGATGTTTGAGTATCCCGTTGCTCAGCTTTACCTCGTCGGCCTTGGACAGCAGCGTGAAGAGCGTTTCCAGCGCCGCCCTCCTCACCGACGATATGGTGTGTCTCAAGAACGGCCAAACCCGAGGGACCAGGACGGTGAGGGACTGCTGCATGCTGGGAAAAGAGGAGCGCCATGCAGGGCCGTCATTTGAGAGAACACATAAGACAACCTTGAATGTTTCCTCCCAGTTGCAAAGCGTGTTTGCTAAACCTCCGTCTAGACTTCTAAAGAGGGCGTGGCCACCTAAAGAAGGTTTGCTCAGCGTTGCTCAACGTGAAGTTCAGGTGAAGTTCAGGTAAAGTTCAGCCAACCTCTTGGCGCACAGCGGGGACACTTTGCCTTAAAGACGATCGGCGAGCCGGGTCATAAAAATCATTATTTCTAACCTCGTCAATGTCTTGACTGTTATTTATTAAATTAAAATAAAATATAGTGTGAGCTTTCATGGAAAACACCAAACACCTTTTTATATATAAAAGGAATAAATAAATAAATATATAAAAATAGAGAATATAAATGAATAAATAGAGTATATATATATAAATAAATAGAGTGTATGAATAAATAAATAGAGTATATATATATAAATAAATAAATAAATAAAGAGTATATATATATAAATAAATAAATAAATAAATAAATAGAGAGTATGTATATATAAATAAATAAACAGTATATATATATATATATGAATTTTAATCCATAGACAAAAAGCCTCATCTGTCCATTGTTCCATTGGAACGTGCGCTCTGGTTTCTGGCGGCCGGCTGACACCGACCTGCTCTGGCGGACCTGCGTGTAGGTGAGCAGCGAGGAGAGCAGCGTCATGATGCTGTTGGTGGACGCCGTGAGGTCGTCCAGGTCCAGCAGAGCGTCCCACAGCGTGTTCACGATGAAGGGCACCTGAGACACAGGATCTACATCAAGACACGTTTGATATAATTCATGAACACCAGCGTTGCCGGTTCCTCTCCGACCTTATGAGGCAGCAGCTGCATCAAGCCCTCCACCACCGGGATGAGGGAGGCGGCCGCCACGGCCCTCACGTCGTCGTCCAGGTCCTGGAGGCCCACCGTGATGGCCGGGAGCACCCGGGGCAGGAAGACCGAGATCAGGTCCTGAGGAAGAGCACGGAGGAGGAGGAGGAGGAGGAGTCATGAGCACACCTGTTCCACCAGGTGAGGATCCAGACAGGGGAGCACATGCACACGCTATTTAGGGGGGAAATGACTGAGAATGGGGGTAATCTTTTGGAAACTTATGAAATAACATTTAACCTTTGTACTTATTTAGGCTTACAGGATACGAGCAATCGTCAAAGACATGGCAACAATAAGACTATTAGGCAATAATAAGACTATTGGGCAATAATAACACTATTGGGCAATAATAACACTATTAGGCAATAATAAGACTATTGGTCAATAATAACACTATTGGGCAATAATAAGACTATTGGTCAATAATAAGACTATTGGTCAATAAGCCTATTGGGCAATAATAACATTATTAAACAGTAATAACACTATTAGGCAGTAGTCTACAGATTCAAACTGTTTTAGATTTTTTAACAGAAATGAAAAGACAATAATATTCAATGTTATTCTTATTTCTTTATAGTTATTTATTGTTTTTACATTTTTATTGGTATTCAATTTTTTTTTTTTTTACTATTAGTAATAACATACTTCTTTTTTTATAATGACAAATTATATTTATTATTTAATTTTTTGTGTGTAGTGTAACACACACACACACACACACACACACACACACACACTTGTTTGTTGCCCCTCCTAGTTACATCAGGGGCAACATTATATTTCTGAGGGTCAGTTTTGCCCTTGTGCGTTTCTGACGCTGAATATCGTTTATTTAATATCCACACACACACACACACGCACACACACACGCGGTACCTGTCGGACAGCCAGGGCGTACTTGATCCCCAGGAGGCCCCCGTGACGGACCTCCCACTGGTCTTCTTGTAGAAGCTTCAGCAGGACGTCGACTATCATGGAAACGCCGGCTTCGTTCATGTGGCGGAGCGCCACGCCGAGCGTCTGGGCGCACGTCTCCCTCACCGGCGCCACCACCTGGGGAGGGAGGGCGGCGTCGGGTAGATGAGACGGCATGAATAAACATTTATATAAACGTTTATTCTTTCAATCAAACTATTGATGTATGAAGGAGCGAACGCCGGCTTATATTTTGAGCGTCTTTCTTTTAAAAACGCTCCATTTAAAGCTCAGCGTAAAGGAACACATGAATATAACAAAATCCTAATTTCTTCTTCTTCCAAGGACTTTGCCAAGCCTTGAAATAACCATTTAAAAATGCCACAACTCTTCCATGAACCCTGTAATCCTGAACGCAGAGCGCCCCGATCGGCTAACCGCTGGAGGTCTGCAGAGGAACCGAAGACGCACCTCGTCCGACACGAAGTCCCCGAAGCGGTCCAGAGCGAAGACGCAGAGCAGCCGGATGACCACGTCCTCGATCCACTCCTGGTGCTGCCGAGACATCTACGGCGGAGCACAAAGTTTGAGTCGCGACTCTCGAGTCAACGCCGAGCCGAGGGCGAAGCCGAGCCGTACCTGCGCCGCCGTGCTGCCCGCCAGCTTCCCGCCGCCGGCGCCCTGGGACTTGAGGATTTCTCTAAGACCCGTGCCTGCACCGTGACGGATCTGGAAACAACGGTTTATACTTGTTTACATTCACAGTGCACGAGTCACCTGTAGCCAGGGCTCATCCACGTGTCGACCAATGAACAGGGCTCATCCACGTGTCGACCAATGAACAGGGCTCATCCACGTGTCGACCAATGAACAGGGCTCATCCACGTGTCGACCAATGAACAGGGCTCATCCACGTGTCGACCAATGGGTTAAAATCTGGGTGTATATATGAATGTGATAAAATGTATTTAAACTAACAAGCATACAGTATATAACTTTAAATGACTAAAATTAATGAGACAATAGTTTAAATAAAAGGATAAACATGCACGTATTATAAGCTACGGTGCGTTCACTTGCAGCGTGGAAAAATGTGCGAGTATGAAAGAGCGTTCGGCGGCTTATATTTAGAGCGCCTTACTTTTAAAAGCATATACATTTTTTTTTTTTTAACTCAGTGGAAATGCTAATCTTTTATTTTTCTGTTCCCCAGGCGTGGGAATAACCATTTTAAAGTCCCCGGCCTTCTCCGGGTCTTCATGGCCGTAGGAGGCCCGCGCATCAGAACCAGCGCCGTGAAGAGGCCGTTTGTTCTTACCTCCCACGACGGATCGAAGAGGTCGTTGCAGAGCTCCTCGCAGAAGCTCTCCAGAGGCCACTCCTGCAGCACAGACACAACGAGGCGTCAGCCACACAACACAGAGCTGACGACGGCTTTTGGGGGATTCCTCACCTCCTCTAAAACGCCGCTGCCTTCGGGGACGTTGTCCGTCGAGGCTTTACTCTCCGCCGCCTGGTCGGCGACGGCGATGCAGGTTTTCCTTCGTTTCTCCTCCGGCTCGCCCTCGAAGCTGTCGTTACTTTAGGTAAATCATGTTATTAGAAGCCATCAAACTTTAAAAGAAACAAGAGGGTCCAAAACTGTTGAGATGAAACTTTAAACTACATGGCGACCCCTTCAATATGTGCTGATGTTAGTAGAGTTCTGATGGACCCGTTTCAGGTGCTCGGTGAGGTTCCTCTACCTCTTCTCATTGGGCTCCATGTCTTTGGACCGCTGCTTGGCCACCAGCTTGGCCATCCTCTTGGCCTTGTTCTTCTGCCGACTGCTCATGCCGGGCCGGAACTCAGAGTCGATCAGGTCGGCGGCCTGAAGGGGCTGAGAACAAAGACACGGCTCATGTTACAGGACTTCACCAAATGTCCATGAGCAAACATTGTGAAATCTCAGGTGTAGCCGTGGAAAAGTGATAAAATGTTGTATTTAAACTAACAATGACAATTCCAAAGCATTCAGTATAACTACACACGGTGTAAATGAACATATTCTAGGTTTTCCATGACCGTGTGACCTGTGCTATCAACTTGACACGTAAGCAGCGCCTCACAATAGATGAGGCACGCAGGCCTGGAAGCAGGAAATAAAAAATAAAAAAATACCACGGAAGGAGTCAAGAGGAGGCAGCGAGAGAAAGGAACGAGTCGTTTATTTGACGACTCGATCTTCTTGATTTATAATTAATTTGGCCACTGCAGCAACAAGTTTCCCTTTTCCTGCCTCAGGTCCGATAACCTTGAACTCCGTCGTGCCTCCTCAGCCAAACAGGTGAGGGGGGGCAGAACGAGACCCACCAGGTGGTTGTGGGCGCTGGACCCGGCGGCGGCTTTGCTCCTGTGAGCCCGCGGCCCGCCGGGGGCGCCGCCGTCGTCCAGGTCCTCGTCGTTGAACAGCTCCTCGGTGTCGATGCCGATGGCGGCGCCCATGTCCAGACCCAGCTTCTTCTGAAGGAGCTTCCTCTGGCGGGCCAGGCGCTCTTTAGGGTCAATCTCACCTGAGGGAGTTAAAGGACAGGGTGATCTCTAGAGCGGGGGGAGGGTAACAGTTTCCTCATACGAAGGTCTGGAACAGAGCCAAGACGTATTCTCGTCATCTAAAGAGACATTCTGTGGTTATTAAACCACTTCCTTCAGCTTATTCTACTCTTGTTATCAGTGTTGGGCTCAGGGTGATGATGTCGGGCTCTCAAGACTATATTTGTTCTGTGGATGCGAGTCGGTCCGTTTGCTCAAAGGCACTTCGTCTCGGTGGCGTTTCACATCTGCTTTTAATACGGCTGGACGTGAGACGCTGACTCAGTTCTGCTTGTGAGGAGAATAAACACGAGAGTTCATTCTCTGGTTAAGCCGTCCACATCTATCCTGTGAACTAACTGAGCCTTCAGGTATTATCTCCTCTTTTATGGAACTAGAGTAAACTCAGCGAAAAAAGGGCAATTTAGAAAAGCACAGACTCAAAATACTCCAAGGAGCTCAAAGTCAGGTCACGGAACACGGAGCGTGAACGCGTAACAATGGATCCTTTCCCTCCATTTGCATGTTAATCCAGAGCGCGGCCGCCCGGGGGTCACAGCGACGGAAACAAACGAGATCCGTTACTAACCGGTTGCGTCATCCTGCAGCTCAAACTCGGCGCCCGCGGATCCCAGCAGAGAGGCGCCGTGCTTCAGGAGGCGGGAGATGTCGAAGTGGAAGAAACTCAAGCGGTCACAAGAGGAGTCGTCTGGAGACGAGTCGTCAGCGGACTCTACGGGGAGAAGCAGGAGTCTCAGAGCGGCACGTTGGGCCTGAAGCACTAGTTCAATCAGATGTTACGCCTTTTGTACGTTATTGATATTTTGAAGAGATAAGCAGTGGAAAACTCTAATGCCACATATTTGAACTTGTTGTTTTAGTTTTTTACAGGGTGCACTTTGTTATTATCATAAAGTGCAAAACAGGTTAATTGTAGCAACAATAAGCAATTTGTATACCAAATATGAGTTATTTTTTGCACAGATAGAACTATTTGAATATAATTTAGAGAAAACGTGTATTCGTTTTTTTTGTCTAAAAAGGAGCAATCTGGTTAAATTTAAAAGGTGATTGCAAAGCAATTATATTATTTGAAAAAGCACAGATGGAGTCACATTGCGTTGTTATTTCAATAATAATAATTCAGCATTCACCATTGTTACAATTTTGTTGGGGCACGAACATCTCTCTTCCTCCCAAGTGGGCGCGACAGAAGAGGTTTGTGAATCACTTCTTTAGTGACACTGGAATGTGACAGAAAACACTCGCCTTCTTTGGGTTTGGGCGTCGGGTCCCACTCAGGAATATTCTTTACGATGGCCTCCACAGCTTGGCCTGCTGCTATTCGAGTGTCCCAGTTTGGACTTCTTAGGTAGGTCAAAACCTGGTAGACAGAAAATACATTTTAAATGCCTCTTGTAAAAAAAAAAGGCAACAGAAACGGCGCCGTGTGTAGCCTTTGTGAAGGAGTTTGGTTAAAGTGGGAACAACATACACAACCCAATCAAGGTGCTATGATGGCACATCCAGTTAAACTGCTTGAAACTATAAATATTTCACAAACTGAGTGCAGAGACAGTCAAATACGCCCCGGATGACGTTATTTTATGGAGGATCCAGAAGCCAGAGTGAGCCACCAGACGCACCTTTGACAGGAGGGTATTGAGTTCATGTGGGTGGAGTTTGACCACTTCTCCGAGCTGCTGGGCCGCCGCTTTCCTGGTCACTGGTGTTGTCCCGGTGTCAAGCAAGATAAACAAACGATCGAGTCTAAAGACAGGCGACAATAATAAAAAACGAAGTCAATGGAAACTTTACGGGCCGTGCACAATGTCAGCACTGAACAAACACGGCGGTTCCTCTTCTCAAATGTCTGGCGCTCTCATGAGCAACAATCACTTCTAAATCTGCCTTTGTGAACATTGATATGACCTTTACTTTTTCTTTATCTACACACACACACACACACATACACATACATATATATATATATATATATATATATATATATATATATATATACATACATACATATATATATATATATATATATATATATATATATATATATATATATATATATATATATATATATATGATATATCTACACACATACATATACACAATATATTTGATACATCAAATATATATTTAATATTTATACATTTGATATATACATATATATCAAATAATTTGAATCAGAGATTTATGACAATTCATCAGCATGTAATTAATAATATTTGCGTGGGTTAAATCATTTTATTAATTCTTATATTGCATTTAGCGTTGTCTTTTGATGCTTTTAAAATTATATTATCTTAATGAAGCGGTTTATTCTACTACGTGCCTTTACCCACTTAAGTCACAGAACATATGATTAATTATTAAAAAATCTAAATAAATCTTCTAGTGTAATGATGCAAATATCAATGTGAGGTAATGGGACCATAATATTGTGATATTGATTTCCAGCCCTCCTCTGTTGCCCAGCCCCAGTGTGGCTCTGCCCCCAGGTAACCAGCCCCAGTGTGGCTCTGCCCCCAGGTAACCCTGATGAATCTGGTCTTTAGAGGCTCATTAATAAAACACATTAGAGGTTCCACTAATAGTAAACATCAAACACTGTAGAGGGAACAGAAGCAGCATAATCAGATTCAACAAGTAACCAAACTTCAGCATCGAGGCCGGGCTGCAGGCACCTGGCCGTTGACAGGTGTGTTATACACAGTGATCCTGATCAAGTGTATCGATACCCCCCCCCCCCCCCCATCAGTAGAGCTCCACAGGTCCCCGATAACGGACTCTGGGGTGTCGCTAAACTGGCCTTCATGAACCCAACTACCCCAATTACGTTACAGCCTTACAACCGAACCCCGGTTACAGAGCGGCAGGACTCACTTAAACACTTTTAATATATGTATATTGTATTTCATGTTGTCGCTACCCGACGTAAACATTGAGTTGTGTGCCCGTGAACAGGCACTATATAAGGCTACACCGCGTTAGCTCCCAGGCTAACGTTAGCCGGCCGCTACAGGGCCAAATCCAAAGCTAGCGCGTATTAGCATGTTAGCTCGCGAAACTTAATTGGTTTGGACGGATTAAAAAAAAACACAAGAACCGGGTCCGCGGAGCCAGAAAGTCTCACCTTGATACCGCCATGGTCGCTTATTGAACCCCTTCCTCCCAGCCTCATCCAACAGGCGGTGGGCCGCGGCTCGTTCCTCCTCCCCGCTGCTTGACGGCTCCCAATGCGGCAGATAACAGCAGATAGATGAAGTCATTAGCCAGTTAGCAGCTTCCGCTAAGCTAGCCGAGGCCCAGGCGCGCGCGCTCCCGACAGCCGAGTCCCGAACCCGGGCAGCTCACCGCCGAGTCATGGGCACTAAGTTGTCCCCCTTGTTTCTCCGGTATCTTATCGCGTGAAATATCGCCGAATACCACGAGCACACCAATCTGTAGCTGACGTCACCCCTCGGAACCCTTGGCGGATAAATATGTCAACCTAATTAGGTATAAAGAGTTATTTTGAAGCGCGCCGAGGGCGACCCAGAAGACTGTTTTTATATGAGGAGCCATCTTGCATTTATTCCTTCCTCCACGGCGGGCGGAGGCTGATTGGCTAGCAGCGTATTGAGAGAGCCAATCAGAATGCAGCTTAAAAGAGGAAACGAATGGAAAGGGAAAACATCTTTCTCAATACTAATCGATACATTGTTGCGTCCTAATATATAAATATATACAATATATATTTATATATATATATATATATATATATATATATATATATATGCATATATATATATATATATATATATATATATATAAATATATATATATATATATATATATATATATATATATATATATATATATATATATATATATATATATATATATATACATATCATATATATATGGTATATATGTCATGAACTGGATTTGCTGCTAAAATCAGATTAAAATAATCTTAGTTTAAATATATAATATATTTTTCCAGATATATTTTTATATATGTATACTCTATATATATATATATATATATATATATATATATATATATATGTATATATATATATATATTTGTCATGAACTGGATTTAAATGTGTCAATGATTCTTGTGCTGACCGTGGTCCTGAAAGGCCAAGGGTCAAGGGTCCTTTGCCTTGACTTAAGAATATGAAAGAAAAATGTACAATTATGCAAATAACATTCATATTATTGTACTAGACTGTTCGTTTGTTAGTGCACCTATCAGACACAGTCACACACAGCAAGCTTACGCAATATAAATGTTTTTATGGTTTATCAGATCTTACTTCCTTGAAGTAGGACTCCCCCACATGACGCCTCTCTGAATGCATGCAAAATACCCATTATTTAAATGACACGGTTTATCTTATTGTATTCAAATGCTACATAACATCCTCTGGACTGTGTTATCTACACATATACTAATTATATGAATCAGTAAAAGGTTAATTGATTGAGTAACAGAAGAAGGAGGGGGCGGAGCTTTCTGGAGTAACAGGAGAAGGAGGGGGCGGAGCTTTGTAGAGTAACAGGAGAAGGAAGTAGGCGGAGCTTTTTCAGAGTAACATGAAGAGGGGGCGGAGCTTTCCAGAGTAACAGTGAATGTTGTCATCACTGGGCGTTTGACTCTTGGTCTAGCTGTAATGACTCTGACAGTCAATTCACTTTAAAACTATTTATTCTAAACAAACATGTGAATATTTACACCAACTGAATACTTACACCAACACTAGGGGCTATTTACTCTGAAAGAGTCAATATACTTTGACACTTAACTTTAACACAGTGGCATTTACTGTGCAGTTGACATGTTTTATTATAATGCAAGAAGGGAAACACTTCACAGGCGACCTCTCATAATGTCTCACATCTTTTTATGTCACATCCTTTATCTCTAAGTCCTATTGGTCTGCGATACCTGTGATGGTTGAATATTACATACAGTGTGCCTGTGTGATTTGAAGGTGCATCTCTTCTCTTCTAGGAATGTGACTGAAATAAACAAAGAAAAAAATACAACCGTCAACGTGTTCTTCGAGGATTGTCGTGTGGTGAACCCCGTACTCTACAGAAAGAGAGAACTAAAGAGGAGGTTAGCTCACAAAAGACTGCATATTGAATTATAAATTACTTTATCACATAATAGGCATCCTGTCTCTTTTCAGATTTGTGGTTATGAAACATAGTTATGAAACATTGTTATGCAACGTCTAAAATAAGCACAGGTCAGTTTGGAGCGCTATATTCCCAATTAGACTAAATCCTGTTTTTATCCCTGAAGTATTGAGTCTGCAGGTTTCTGAGCGCGGTGGAAGTTATTCTGTTTGTGTTAATAAATGATCAGGATGCTTTTTACTACTATTTTATTGAAAGTGAAACTAAGAGAGGTTTGTTTTTGTAATACTTTACTTTTTAACTTTTCTAAATAATGACCAATGACCATTTAGATGCAAAGCAGCTGGAGTTCTTAGCATCTATGTCAGTGGTTCTCAAATGAGCTTCCACTAAAAAAGCCTTTGAAAATAGTTATTTCATAAATTAAATATTCAATCAAATATAAGCATATTACATGCAAAATGCTGCGTATTACAGATTCTTTTCAACTCAAAATGCTAGTCTGCTGAAAAAAATATTTCTCAGGGGGAACATGGCTGCTGCTGCAGAGACTGTGTTAAGTATTGGTGAAAAGGAGAAGACCAGCTGATGGATGGAGCAGCTGCATTTATACCAGAGATATTTATTTAGAGGCTGAACTGTCTCCCCACTGATGTGCAGAAAAACACGTTTAAAAAAAGACACGCGCTGGGAATCAGAATTTGTGGAAATATAACACAATGTTGAGTTGTTGAGGTTTATTTTGAGCACTAGGTGTTTTATCTGCATCACGTTTTCAACAGGAATCAAACATCTGACTGGGAGCGGATCATAACACATACAGGCGCCCGCATTCAGAACTTTGAATATGAAAGATGTCACTTCCATGTGTTTATTCATCCTCCTCCAGATGGTGGAGGATGTGATTTATGTGAGATTATCATGTTAATACATATGGGAAAATTAAACAATATGTGAAATATTTAAACTCATTATGAGATGTCTTCTTCTTATCTATTTTCCTAACTCAGTTTTACAGGATATCATTTGACGAGTGACTTTGCACATCTATGTGACTGTGGACCGCTGATGTCACCACAGCAAAACAACGTAATGTACGAAGGATCCAATATTTAGCCTTTTCTTTTCGTGCGGAGAAGACAAGAATAAACCTCTGAGAGTCCCGTTTATCTCCAGACCTGAGACAAGTGTAGAGCAGCAGAACAAGATCCCAGAGCTGCAAAACATGATCCCAGAGCTGCAGAACATGATTCCAGAGCTGCAGAACATGATTCCAGAGCTGCAGAACATGACCCCAGAGCTGCAGAACATGACCCCAGAGCTGCAGAACATGACCCCAGAGCTGCAGAACATGACCCCAGAGCTGCAGAACATGACCCCAGAGCTGCGAGGCCACAGAGCAACAGGAATGGCACACACTGCCCTCTGCTGGCCGCACGCCGCCATTACACCAGAGATAAACTCCATCCACAGGATGTTTTCTTCTTTTTCCAGTTGTCATTTATGATGCATTGTTTTTGTGCTCCAACAGGAAATTAGGGGGGAGAGAGAGACGGAGAATGACACCGGGGACGTTGCAGACTGGTCTGGATATATAAATATATATCTCTATATAAATATTTGACATTTCTTTAGAGTCAACTGTCTGCGGTTCTACATGTTCAAACGAGGATGTAAGGAAACAGATCATGATGCTCAACGAGTCGATCTTTTCATTTTGAGGAAGCGGAAAGTAGACAAAGAACAAAGAGGACAAAGATCTCAGTCCAACCAACACAGATTAGTATTTTATTAAAAACAATCATGAAGTGCACAGCACTGACTGACATCCTCGGTGCAGAGCGACCGATTCCTCCGCAAACAAATTGAGACTTTTCCCTCAGTTCAAACAAACGACACTCGTCACAAAAAGAGAAAAAAACAACAGAAAGAATAAAGGAAAAGTTTGAGGAAGAGAACACCTCCAAAAGCGGGGCTCCCCGACCTCAACCACAAACTGAGTCCCTCCCTTCTGTAACCGCCGAGCCTCACGGCGGCGGCGCTAGAGGTATTCCGTACATTCAATACTTTTGAGGTAATTTGGCTCAAATAAATAGACTTTTTGGTCTGTAGCTAAATTAAACCGTGACGCGACACAGTGGTGCAAACTCTGCCTCTCGCCGCAACATCGACCCCCGACCCCGCAAACAAACAGAAACCCAAACTGAACCCAGACGAGGACCGCAGCACGTTGCATAGCGCACGTTGCATAGCGCACGTTGCATAGCGCACGTTGCATAGCGCACGTTGCATAGCGCACGTTGCATAGCGCACGTTGCATAGCGAGTGTAGCTTAGCATGCAATGCATAGCGCTTATTGTATAGTGCTTGTCGCATAGTGCACGTAGCTTTGTGCGCGTTGCGTAGCTTTGCGCGCTGCGTACGCCTCGTGGGTCAAAGTGCAGAAACCAATCTGATCAAGTCTCTCCAAATTAAAAACACTTTTTTTCTTCTTCCTTGGTTGCTTTGTGTTCCAGAGGAACAGATCCACATCACTTTTGTCGTAGGACTCCCTCCTGAGGACGCCCTCATCGGTCGAAGCTGTACTGCACGCCGACCTGGTACGCCCGGTTGGGAACGCCGGACTTGGGCTCCTGCGAGGCGCCGGTGGGCGGCGCGTTGGCGTGGGCGAGGTAGGAGGCGGGCCTGTGGGTCAGGGGGGCGGGGCCCGGCGGAGCCTGCTGGGGATACTGCATGCTGGGCCGGTGCAGGTACTGGGCCCCGGCCGCCGCCTGGCCCCCGCTGTGGAACGCCGCCGGGCCGCCGCCGCCGCCGCCCTGCTGCTGCTGCTGCTGCTGCTGCTGCTGCCCCTTCAGCATCTCGGCCTCTTTGACGTCCCCGTCGTGAGCGCTGCGGACAGAACAAAAGGTTTGCACCGCTGGCGAGAGGAAGGACCGCCGCGCGGAGCGCTGACGTGTGACTGGGTGAGCCGGCGGGCCGGGCCCTTTGTCCGGCGTGTCCGGTCGTTACGCACGTGAGCAGCTTCTTGGCGCACGGGACCAGGTTCTCCCAGGCGTAGCCGGACAGGTGCTGCAGCCGGGGCGGCCAGGTGGGGGACAGGTGGAGCACGAGGCGGGAGGTGACCACGCACGCCGCCGACACCAGCGAGGGGGAGAAACACAGGAAGCCGTGATCTGAGGGAGGGAGGCGGGCTCAACGGAGGTTCTCACACACACACACACACACACACACACACGTCGACCAATGGGCGTCCAGGACTTCAAACCAAACATTTGTTTAAATCTCAGTGGATACATGAAAAAGTGATAAAATAACTTATTTAAACTAACAAAGACAATTCTAAAGCATTCCGTTTATAACCTTAAACAACTCAAATGAACAAGATAATAGTTTAGATTAAAAGAATAAACATGTGTGTCTTTTTATTAAACTATAAAAAATAAACTGAATAAATGATATTATTTTGTGGGTAGATCCTGCATTATGAAAGGAAGTCGTTGTTTTGCTTTAAATTGCTTTTAAATGTCGACGTCATTCCTATAAACTCTCTAATTGCCAGTTTCATTTCCTATAAATTGGGTGAAACAGAACTTTGTTTAGACCCTGGGAGCCGATGGAGCGTCTGGAGGACCTCGTCGCCGTGCCGACGCTCCGCCCGTCAGACCAGAACCCCGACACGCCTCACCGCCCGCAACTCGCCTTGCAGGGACACCTCCAGGAAGTAGTCGGCGTACTTGGCCATGTACAGCTTGGTCTTGCCCAGGCCGGTCATGGGCCAGCCGTCGTGCAGGTCACCCTCGTGCACGGCGATGGACAGGTAGTACTCGATGAAGTGGGCGGCGGTGGGCAGGTACAGGTTCCACTGGAAGGTCTCCAGCAGCAGCAGCTCCATGTGCAGCAGGCCCTGCTTGGTCAGCACCAGGTTCATGGAGCTCATGCAGCCCAGGCCGTTCAGGGTCTCCAGCTTGGGCACCCGGTCCTCCCGCTCCTCAAACTTACCTGCGGCGGTAGAAGAGCGGCGTTAGAGAGACGCCGCGCGGGGCCGGCAGAGCGCCGCGCCGGGACTTACTGGCCAACAGGAGGCAGGACAGGGACACCATGTGCAGCTGCTGCACCGTCACGTCGTAGCGGTCCATGAAGAGGTCCAGCAGGTAGACGCCCAGGTGCCGGGCGGCGGGGCACAGCCGGAAGCGGTTGCTGACGATGGCAATGAGGTCCGCAAAGTAGCGCCTCAGGTTGAGCTGAGGGGACTGGCCTTTGTAGGACGGCAGCTTGAGCTCCTGTGGAGGCCACAAGCAGAGCTGGTTTACCAACGGGTGGAGGAGTACTCCACGCACACGATGGAGACCGATGCTGGGTACGATGTGACCTCAGATGTGACCTGGGATGTGACCTCTGATGTGACCTCTGATGTGACCTCTGATGTGACCTGAGACGTGACCTCTGATGTGACCTGAGCAGCGTGCTGCTGGTGACCCACGAATAAAATCTGATTAGTATGCCGAAAAATACAGATTCATGAGGGGGTGGAACATAAATAAAAATATTTAAAAGAATGTTTATATATAAAATTTAAATAAACATTATATATATAATATTTAAATAAACATAATATATATATATATATATATATATATATATATATATATATATATATATATATATTTTTTTTTTTAAAAATGTAAAAGAAAATATTTAGAAAGAAACGCGATAACGTGTCTCAGGGTTACAGCCGGGCTCTCCCTCATGTCGCGCTGTCCCCCGGCAGCCATCACGGGCTCCCTCACCTTGTAGCGCAGCGCCTGGTAGATGTCTGCAGCCAGTTGTCCTTTCCACCACTGGTCCTCCAGCTCCATTGAGCCCGGCGCGTGGAGACCCCCTGCGGGCAGAACACGCGAGGGGGGGGGGGGGGGGGGTCAGGCAACTAGTGCTTCATGGTGGTCTGCGCATGTGGGGATCTGCACCCCCCGCCGCTGCAGGGACACCCGACAGCCGCTCAGCTGGGTGGACCTCCCGGGGACGGCGTCGGTTCCGTTAACTCTCAAATCAAAACAAAGCAGGCGCACGTGCAGACTCACCCGGTGAGCGGCCCGCGGGAGAAGAACCGGCAGCGCCACGGGAGTCCGGCGCGGAGTCAACGCAGCCGGGACGCGCTCGCGCTCGTCATTGTTGTAGTGGAGGCTGTTTGGGCTCAGCACGCGTTCAGCGAACACCTCCTGTTGCGTTCAAGTGCTCCCGGAAACACCACGTTAAAAGTTGCGTGCGCAGGGACGACCGATGCCGAACAACAACAACAAGAAGCCGGGTGGTTATTTAAAGTTATTTAAATCACTTCTTAAAACACACTTTTACACAACAGCTTCTAAGTGTATGCACGTCTTTATTCCCCATAATGTGGTTCATCTGCTGTTCTTTATTTAGTATTTTGAATTTTACCATTAGATTAGTTTTCCTTCTCTGTAACTTTGTAAACTTAAAGGTTTTAAAGGTGCTATGCAAATACAGTTATTATTATTACTTGTGGTACATTTGATGTTTATGGTTAACATCGTTTGCTTTAAAATTGTGAATTAAATTATCTTTTTTTACATTTATATTGTCACTTTTTAATGTTGTATATAAACTTTATTTAATGTGCTCCTGCGTGTCCTGACCAGGATACTCTTGTAAAGGTGATGTTTGATCTCAATTAAGCTTTTCCTGCTTAAATAAATGTAAATAAATGAAATAAATATAAGATTACCTTAATCTTACCACTTGCAAAACGCGTCGCCGCTTGATTCATTGTCGAAAAATAGTTCTCTCGTTTTTTTGGGTAGAATGTCACTTTTACACCAAAAAGTTTCTTTCTTTTTTTGTTTGTTGTCAAAAGTACAAAGTTTCTGATTAGCACGTGAAAGCATCGCCCCCCCCCTTCCCCCTCTTCCCCTCCCCTACCGCCAACATCCAATCGACTGGCCCTGCAGCCAGAAGCCGACACAAGGGGGAATTAGACCTGGTGAGGCCACAGGCTCAATCCCTAAAGCCTTAAACCCTGAGCCCTCGAGGACTTACTGACGTCACCTGATAGATGGGTGTGTGTGTGAGGGGCTTAGCGTGGAGCCCTGGGGTCAGAGGGGTCGCCACTGGCCGGCCTGCTTTCTGCTCTGAGTTCTTGGACGTAACTTTGAATTTAGGGATGAAAGTGTTCCAGAAAGGAAGGAGGAGACACAAGTGATGTACGCCGTGTGTAGAGAACGTCATTCTGCAGAATGTAAGAAATGAAACCCGGGACATTTATTATGTGGAAATAAGACCCACGGACAAGTATCCATAACATCTCTCTTCTCTTCAACTTAACGTAAAGTTTTATATTATAGGATGTGTTAAACATACTTTAGTTTGTTTTATTACCTGGATTCACATCAGCTGCCCCTATCTTCTTTTATTACGGTTTAAGCTCAGACACCTGGATCTTTAAATACAGATTATCCTAGGAATAAACAGACAGAAGCTTTGTGTGTGAGGCTGGAGACAAACCATTGATTTTAATTGATATCTTTAGTACATGTCACTCTTCTGTCGCTGTCCCAGTATACAAAGTGAGAAAAAAAAGCTTTCTATGAACGAACTGCAACTCATGTACGTGTGCCCTGAATGCAACACGGTGCCAATCTGACCATCAGGGAGGAGAAACATGAACCCGCGTGTGTGTGTGTCTGTGTGACTGTGTGTCTGGGTCACTGGGTCATCGGTTTGCGTGGTACAGACTCAAAGTGGGTCGGTTTGCTCCGAGCAGCGCGGCGCCGTTCAATCTGACCCAAATAGGTCGGAGCGACATGGAGTCACAATGGCCGCCCTGAGCAACAACCTCCTCTCTGAGTGGTGTGAGGGAGCACAGGAACACAGGGGGCATGTGATGCTTATCATAACAAAAAGAGAGCAGTGCGGGGATTGTGGCTGCATGCATGCAGGGAGCGGTGTGTGTGTGTGTGTGTGTGGGGGGGGGCTTAAGAGGATTGGTAATGCCGACTGCTCGATGGTGGGTCGTCTCGGCCTCAATGGGCCTGAACGAATGGCGCCCTGCGCGGGGCGAGCTGGCGGCCGTCCTCTCTGTGCTCTCTCTCCCGCTGAGTGGAGCCCGTTGGCTTGAAATGCAGACAATACCCCCCCCCCCCCCCCCCCCTCGCTTGGAAGGAAAGTAGGGATGTAAGCGGCGGGCTTTGTGTCATCCTCCATGCGCTCATCTGCATACCTTACCGGGGGGGGGGGGGGTCTGCTGCATGTCGTTGGAAGCTCAAAGGTCACGTGGAGCCAAGAAAGTCCAGAAGTGACGTGTGCAGGTTATCTCTGGGCCGTGTGAGCTGTAAAGTACACACGGCTCATTAAACTACCACATGACAGAGCCCCCCCTGTTCATTATTAACAGGTAACACCTTTAGGCAAAATCTCCAAATATAGCAGTATCATAGAACAATATTGTAATGTAAATATATACATATAAATACTTTAAACTATCTTGTTTTATTTCTAATATGTAATTTTCTTTATTTATTGAAGTGAATATTGAAGAGCCTGTCACTATGTTCATGTCATTTTATTGGAATTTCGTGTTTTCCATGAAAACTCAAACTTTTATGTACAAAAGAAATTTCTAAAATGTATATAAAATATAGTAAAGACATCAATAAGGTTATAAATAATTAGTTTTATAGTAAATATTGATGTAGTTCTTCTTGTGGCTCAAAGGAAGGCCAGTTTTATAGCTTCTCTCAGCAGCATAACTGTTTTCAGCTGTGCTCACATAAAAAGGGTTCAAAGGGTTTGTACCCCTGCGCTAGTCTTCTAAGGCGATAACACAATGTACCACTAGAACATGGAGATGGGCCTCTACACACCTCTGGAGAGACTTCATTAAACACCAGAGAATAGTCATCTACACATTAACTATGTAGAGTATTTATGATGCATTTAATGTTATCTTTATTGGAAGAAAAAAAAAACAGTGGTTTGAAAAAGAAAGACATTTCTAACTTGTAAAGGGTAGTGTATGTGCATCCCCCTTTATGTTTTTGAATCATGAGCCTCTAATCTCCCTCAAAGGACTTTTAAGTGCCTGGAGGCTCCAGGTGTAAAGCTCTAATAGCTGAACACTGCCTGTACTTGTGCACATGTGGGAACATCTGACGCGGTGCAGGTAGGGGGCAACACACGCGCATCCAGCGGAGACACGACACCCTCCAGCGGGGGGGTTGTGTGCTGAGGGGACCGGGCTTTACTCATTTGACGGATGTAGTTAACTTTGCTTCTTTTTGCACCTTTAAAAAAAGAAAAGAAAACAATAGTTGTGTGGGGTGTCGTAGTTCCGCGTGAATGGAGCGGTGTCTGTCCGGCCGGCACGCCGCGCAGCAGCAGCAGGCCCCGGGGACGCGCGCGGCGCTGGTCGGAGGCTCCGGGGCTAAAGGGCTAAAGGCTAAAGGCTAAGCGGCTACCGCTCACTGGCTGTTAATCCCCGTATGAATCCATCATGGCGGCCACTCGCTGAGCTGTCAAGCGCTCCACGGAACAACAACAAAAGGTAAAAACAACAACAACGGGCTAACTGGAGCTTCTTCGCGGTACCGGCGGAACTTCCCGGTGGGTTCAACTCGTAACCCCCCCCCCCCCACCCCCCCAACAAAACGACCGGGCGTAACTTTCGTCGCTCTTTATCCTCCCGAGTTATTTCGTCTTTGTGAGCTCTTTGGTCGCGTCACGTTAATTCAAAATGACCACAGACCCGTAGTTTCACAACAACAGACACGAGACAACAGACGCAACAAAGCGGCTCGTCGGGCTCGCGCCGATCCGCTGGGCTCGTAGTTTTCTTCGTGCCCGTCGTCGGGCGGCGGGGGACCGGCAGCAGGTCGCCTCCACTTTGTTTGTGCTCAATGGCCGAACGAGTCACGGATTAGCGCGCGAGCCTTTCTCCTCTTTAAAAAAAATAAATTAGTAATTTATTGTAGTTTTTTCTTTCTTTCGTGGCGCCTTTTCTTTCTTCTTCCTGTGTTGCAAGCGAGTTTACATCAGTTCGCGCGGTGCAGGTGAGTTAAAGTGCAGCCGGCGGGGGACGCGACTCCCCCGGTTGTTGTTGTTGTTTTAATCCCGATGTCGGGCCAAAGGATTATTAAAAACCGCGCGGAGGCGTTTTGAACCCTTGCCAGCAACAGGTGGACTCTACATTAATATCATGTTGAGGAGGACCGTGAACGCAGCACCTTTTTAAGAGTGTGTGTGTTGGGGGACAGAGACAGCAAGTGATGACACAACAAAGGATGTTTTGTTTGTTTATGTGAAATCATTTAATGACAAATGTACATTTATAAAAAATATTATAATAATCTGATTCGGACTCTCCAAAACCCGGGACGCAAACAGAGAACAACGGCTCCACGGCGTAGACATAAAGCGCTCTTGTATTTGTTGCATTGGCCTTCTAGCTGTATTAGTCGTGTTTTTAATTTTTCAGAAAACTGGAGAAACAACAACAACAACAACAACAACCCCCCAAAACAAAACATGGATCCCGTGGATACTTGCGGCGATGATCCGCCAGGCGTCAACAAGAGGACTAGAGATTGGCACAAACGGCCCCACCTCAGGAAAACTGCCGCTCGGCCTCCTCCGAGTATGCAGCGTGTAGATAAGCACGGCCCGGCGACGAAGAAGAAGAAGACGGCGGCGGCGGGGGGGGAATGGGGGCAGAGCGCGGCGTGGCCTTCGTTGCAGAAGGAGGCGCGGCGGGGGGCCGACGGCGGCGGAGATGCTGGCGCCGACGCGCTCAGGTTCGCATGCTCACAGTGTCGGGACGACTCTCGGTACGTTCCCAAGGACTTGGTGCGGCACTTTGAGGAGGCGCACAGAGGGAGCTCGCCCGTGTTCGCGTGCGGCGCCTGCTCCTTCAGTACGCACGAGTTCTCCCACCTGCAGCTGCACCTGCTGAGCCACAAGGAAACCTTCTCCAGCTGCGCCGCCTGTCGGGACGGCGTCGCGCGCACCTGGCCGGAGCTCAGCGCGCACCTGGCCGCCCGCCACTGCCGCGCCGGCGAGTATTCGTGCGCGACGTGTCCGAAATTCTCCACGGGCGACGTCGGGCTGTTCTTGGAGCACACCTACGCACATAATCTGGGCGACGAGGGAGTCGAGGGGCTTTCGGCGCCCGCGGAGGGCGAGGCGTACGGGCCGAAGACGAGCGCCCAGGCGCTGCGCTGCCAGCACTGCGGCTTCGAGGCGTCTCAGAAGTGGCTGATCGCCAAGCACGTTAAAGCGGTGCACGTCTGCCAGAATGGTAACCAGAGGAAGAAGAAGAAGAAGAAGGAGGAAGAGGAGGTTGGCTCCTTGGCGGGGAAACCAAACGACCAGATACCAAAAGTGAAGCCCCGGTTGACGAGGAGTGCCGTGAGGGAGATGTGCTGGCTGAGCCAGGACTGCCTTTCTCTGCCGGGGCGAGACTTCCTCGATAAGTACTGCCAGCTGTCGGATCCGCGGACGACTCTCCAGGAGACGCAGCAGTTCCTCATGAAGTCTGTGACCGACGACCAGAAATGGACGAAGGCCCTGAAGACGGTTTTGTCGAACGTCCCCCAAGACGCCAACGCCAACCCGAAGTCGGATAACGTCACCGCGGCGAGCTCACCGGACCTCACCGTCCTGACCGTCAAGAACAAGATCACCGTGGCTCAGAACGGCGCCGCGTACGGAAAAAGATTGAAAGTCACGACGCCGTCGGAGAAGGAAACCCCGGGCGGCGCCCCGGAGGACGCGCCTTGCGCCGTTGTCCAAAATGGGCGCGAGTCAAATCCGAGCGAGCGTACGGCGCGTTCGCCAAATAAAAGCAAACCAAACGAGGAGGCGGCGCCGCCGTCCGAGTGCCCTCGGATGCAGGAGAACGGAGAGAGTCGGGAACCAATGGGTGAGCAGGAAATGGAGGAAGGTGGAAACCTCCCCGAGGGACCGGCGCAGCCGGGCGGGATCGGCGTTTCCGGGGAGCCAAAGTTGTCAAACCAGAGCGGCGAGCAGACCCCCGCCCATAAAGTCACACCGAAACGTAAACGGCGAAGACGGAAAAGAACGGCGGGATCCAAGAGGTCGGGCCGGAGGCCGGCGGGGCTGAAGATGGCGTTGAAGGAGAATCCGGTGACGGAGACGCCGTGGCTGTCGCCGAGCTCTCCGTCTCCACCAGGAAGCGTTCCGGCGGGGGGCGACCTCCCGGCGCCGCCATGCCCTCGTACCGCGGCGGCGGAGCAGGTTCTCCAGGAGGAGGCGCACCGATGGCCCAAAGCTACCGGCGCGGTCCTGGACGAGCCCTCCGGAGCCGCCGCTCCCTGTCCACGGAGGAAGCCGGGGGAAGGGCTCGGCGCGGAGGAGCTCCCGGAGCGTTCAGTAGCAGAAGTCGTAGAGAGCCGGTCGGCGCGTCCCAAGGACGCACGCCGCCCAGCGCCGGCGCCCGACACGGACCGCCGGGAGTCGGACGACGGGATGAGCTCGGCCGCCGACGGAGCGGCTCCTGGCAGCGGCTCCACCGAGTCCTCACCGGTCTCCATTTCTATCGTCACGGCTCAGGGTGAGACGGCAAATTATAGTCTCCAAATATGGTTATTTATGATTCGATGACATTTGATTGCATAGCTTACATCAAATAGAAACGTCCAACCTACGACGGAGTTTTAGAGCCATTAAAAGTAAAATAAATGATAACTCTGGTGCATGAGGAGAGGGGCTCATATTTCAAAGAAAACCTCAGATCAAAGTTACGAGAAAGAAAACTCTTGATTTGAGTTTATAACATCATAAATTCATGTGAAGAAAATAGTAGTGATGCGAGTCTGAGTATTCTGAAAAATTATTTATTTTAGTAAGGAACAATCTCTATCTTTGAGGACACACATGTCTTTTTTTTATTTCAGCAAGGCTTAATCTAAAACACATTTCATGAATTTATAATAGTTTTATTTTGGTAAATGTGGCACGTTAGCTAAGGCTAAATTTCAGCTGTGGTCCCTGTGGCCAGATGTTGCAGCCTTCACCAAAGGAAGTGTCTTAAATGTTTCTCCCTTGTTTTGTAATTAGTTATTTATTGTTGCCTTCAATGACCTTTGGTCCCTCAGGAGACGTGAGCCCTGAAGACGTCCTCGTTCCCTCAGCAGACGGCGGGCGGCGCGGCGTCCCAGGGGCCGGAGACGTAGACCCGCCCGCCGGCTGCTGCCCGGATCTCGTCGGCAACGTCCACCGGGCGCCGTCGCTCTCGCCGCCCGCCGCCCGCCCGTGGCGGCCGCTCCCGAAGCACCGGGCGAGGACCCTGAAGCTGGTCGCCGTCAGGCAGTCCCAGCCGGTGAAGCGTCCGGCGGGCGACCAGCCCGTGGTGGTGCTGAACCATCCGGACGCCTGCATCCCCGAGGCGGCCCGCATCATGGCGGTCATCGACCGGTACCGAGGGGAGGCGCAGAAGGTGGTGCTGTCGCGGAGAACCGCCGCCGCCCTCGCCGCCGCCGAGGGGAGCGACCCGGCGGACTCTGCGGCGTGCGCCGTAAGCGCCGTAAGCGCCGTGCAGGAGAGGTTCCTGTTGAAACTGAAGCTCCGGCGGTTGAGCAGGAAGAAGTACGAAGTGGTTGACGCCTCCTCCCCCGGCGGCGAGGAGGAGGAGGAGGAGGAGGAGGAGGAGGAGGAGGAGGAGGCGGCCGCCGCCGCCGCGTTCCGCTGCTGGTTTTGCGGCCGGCTCTTCGCGTGCCGGGAGGCGTGGACGGCCCACCGGCGGCGCCACCTGACGGAGTGGAGGAAGCCCAACTGTGAAAACTCTTAAAGTCGCGCACACTGGAAATACAAACCTACAACTGGAAGTTATGCAATATGACAAAAAGAATAATGGAAACGGTTCTTTTTCTTTTCTTTAAGTCTTAAATCTGTTTGAGGAGGATCCGAATGGTTGCGGCGCCTCCTGGAGGCTCATTCTCAGGGTAAGCGTCTGCCCGCCGTCTCGCTGCCCGATGGAGGCTCTGTGTACTTTAGAGATGATCTGAGTTCCTTTTGCATCGCCTGTTTTTTATTTAAGGTGCGTTCAGGACACGCTGCCGTGTGGGACGTTTGATGAACACTGTTGTGCGTTTGCCAGCTGAGCTCTCTGAATCGGGTCGTTACGGGTCGCTCTGCCGTGCGGTCCTGTTCGCTTTGGGACGCACAAAGTTATTCAGATATACCAAAAAACGTGTTTCAGATAAAAGACTAAGTTATTTTTATTCAACATATATTTATGACTTAAGTTCAGTCTTTATACGCTTTATCTTTATCTTTTTGCCTTTGAGACACTGGAAGAATCAGTTTCATTGTAAAAAATAAATAAAAAATGTTTATATACATTTTCAAAAGATGTTAGAATAATAGTGTCAGAGGTATATTTTATCGAGCAGATGTCCCTAAAGATGCAATTAATTTAAATAGTGAGGATGAAAAGCCGTCGACCTGCTTCCCGCGGCGCGTCGGGCCTCGGCCGCCACGTGTTCCGGGTTTCCTCCAATCAGTTTCCTCTTTGACTTGAATTGTTATCTTTTAATTGCACTATGAAAGCAGGATTTATTTTCCCCGTTACCTCACCTTCAGCAAGCCCAAGCGTTGACAATCATATGTGTGTGTTTCTTCTCCAATGTGCATGAAGAGGTCTCGTGTGTCCAGAGGTACTGTAAAGACATTCCTGCTGAGTCGTCACCAAGTGCCTCTGACTTCTTGTGATGCGAGTGAGTGTCGGCCGGTAGACGGGCCGGTAGACGGGCCGGTAGACGGGCCGGATGAGCGGCGATGAAGCGGGCGATGAAGCGGCGGTAGCGGCGATAGAGCGGCGATAGACGGGCCGGTGGGGTTTTGTTGATGTGAGCTGGAGTCATAAAACAGGCGAAGATGTTTAAAACAAATTCTTTTTTTAATAAAACAAAAATATACAACCGTGTGTTTTTGGGTTCAACCAAACGTATTAAAGAAAATATTCGACCAGCGTCTTTCAGCTTCAGGAATGCCGTCTCCTTCCGTTGGATTTACTTCACACACTTTTTACTGACTGATCATTAAAAAGAAGAAATAATAACACTCTGTGTCGTCGGCTCTACTTCGGCTCTAGATCTGCACAGTGGTGAGGGACAATCTAGGGGCAATTAAAGGTCAATCCGGGGCCAATTAAAGGTCAATCTGGGGTTAATTGAGGGTTAATCTTGGGCAAAAAAAGGGGTCATTCGGGCCAATCTGGGGCTAATTGAGGGTCAATCTAGAGCCAATTAGAGGGTTAATCTTGGGCCAATCTGGGGCTAATTGAGGGTCAATCTGTGGCCAATTAAGGGGTCAATCTCGGGCCAATCTGGGGCTAATAGAGAGTCAATCTAGAGACAATTAGGGGGTCAATCTCGGGCCAATCTGGGGCTAATTGAGGGTCAATCTAGAGCCAATCTAGCGCCAATTTAGTGCCAATCTAGGGCCTGAGGCCATTCTAAGGCCTCACGGGGAAGCACAGCTTGGTGGCGTCCTTGGCGTTGCTCTGGCTGTCGATCAGCACCAGTGGCGTCCTCTGGTGGTTCTCGATGATGTGGCAGACGCTGCTGAAATGCTGCGAAGAGAGGAGGAAGTGACCATGAAGTCAACACGACTGGCTTCATGAGCCATCTTGTGTTCGCGCTAAATGTTTTCAAAAAAGTGGAGGTCAGCTGATTATGTATATGGGAAACATTTTCTCTCAACCCCCACAATGGAACGTGTCACAGGGACAGTTGTTGGCGCCCTTAGCCGTTGTTTCAGATGCCTTCAGCCGTCTAACCGACCCCCCTCCTCCCACCACACTGCCTCCTCCTCCGTACCTCCTCGCCCTTCTTCTCTCGCCCCAGAGCGTACCGCCGCGTGGCCGCGATGAGGCGGATGGGGATGTTGTACACGTGGTCGTTGTAGAACACCACCAGCGTGTACGGCTGCAGAGCGTCCTGCCCGGAGCTCTTCCTCACCATGAACGCCCCGGCCTGCAACAGAACCCCCCGGGCAGGGGGTCGGTTACCGGGGAGCCGGACCACGGGCCTCCTCCCCCTGAAGCTCGGGGTGGTTCTCCTCACCCTGCTGCAGCGACACAAGGCGTCGTCGGCGGTCTTGCGGTCGCAGGCGCCGGCGTACCAGGGCTTCTGGTCGATGTCGGCGTCCGGACACGCCGGCGAGCGGAGAGGAGGACTCGCGGTTTGTTCTGCTTCACGAGAGCCCGCCTGGTCCTGGTCCAGAGACCCGTTCTCAGGAGGGACGATTCCTCTGTTGGGCGATCCTGAGGCAACCAGGGACACGCCTTACGATACTGGGGGTCTTATGGAACCTCATTTACCAGACTGAGGGGTCTTATGGAGCCTCATTTACCAGACTGAGGGGTCTTATGGAGCCTCATTTACCAGACTTAGCATCTTATGAAGCCTCATTTACCAGACTGAGGGGTCTTATGGAGCCTCATTTACCAGACTGAGGGGTCTTATAGAGCCTCATTTACCAGACTGAGGGGTCTTATAGAGCCTCATTTACCAGACTGAGGGGTCTTATAGAGCCTCATTTACCAGCCTGGGGGGTCTTATAGAGCCTCATTTCCATTCATAGCATCTCATCATTATGACTTACTATTAAGACGATAAGAGAGATACTATCTCAACATTATGACTTACTATCTCAGCATCTTAAAATGTTGATGTTGTAGATGGTATCTCATTTAGCGTCTCATAATTAGGACTTACTATCTTATATGACTTAATACTTAATAATTTTGACTTAATATCATCATTATGACTTACAGGATCTTCATATTTTCCTCACCACTCTTCCCTGCTGTTCTCTTTCAGCCTTTACTCAGTGTCTCACTAATATGGGATAGTAAGTCATAATTATGAGATGCAAATTCATTATTTTTGAGATAGTATCTCATTACAATGATTCACAGATCTTTACGTTTTGATCTGAGAAAGAGTTTCCGCAGGTTCTCTATAATATAGACATTTCTGAGTGAGCAGGAGCCGTCTACTCACTGGGGGGGGTCGGCTGTGGGAAAGGAATCCTGCAAGAGAGACCACAAACAGGCCATTAAAGGATATCTTTGCTCAGCCCTCCACCACAAAGTGCTCGGTGTCGTACTTTAGCAGCTTCGTGTCCAGCGGGAACGCTTTAGGCAGGAACGATTTAGGAGCGAACACTTTAGGCGGGAACGCTTTAGGCGGGAACTTCTGCTCCATCCTGATCGGCGGCAGCGCTCGGCCTGTGGAGAACCAGACGTGCTGATCAGGCTACATTTCGATGGAAACGTTAGTTCGGAGTTTCAAACGTGTGAAATCTCTGAGCGTCTCGTACTTTAGGTCGACGGCGTGCATGTGCAGCATGTGTTTGGAATGAAATCATTATTCTATCATTATGGTGCCGATGGAAATCCAGAAAGCAATTTGAAGCGCTAATCTTACCAACATGTAATAAAAGTATCTGAATGAATGTCAACACTTACACTCAAATTCTCTAAGTTTAAAATCTGGCCTCTGCAAAAAAATAAAATAAACATGTATCACGTAAACATAAACATAAGCACATTCATGTAGACAGGTATTAGTATTCATTGCTTTCAGAGTGTTTCCTACCGGTGGTTTTGGTGACCTACTGGGAGAAAATTAAAAAGAGATGATCAGACATTCAGTTCCTCCCTCCCTTAACAGATGTATACTCATAAAACATATTTCATATATTACTCTCTGGGCAAAGGTTTTGGTGGAGAAGGTCTGCCTGCAGGTTCCTCACCGGAACCTAGTGGAGCACACACGGTTCCACCGGTTACTGGGTCACTTCTCACCGTGACAGATACATGCACCGCTCTGGCCGTCCTCTAGGGGGCGTAACACGCCAGAGCGACTCGTGCTGGCAGGCCTTTGATTTCCTACTCACGGTCCCCCTGATCACAGACTTCATACTGGTCGTCCTCCGAAGGCTCCCGGATCTGGAACCATTCACAGTACCGATGAGTCCGCGTCGCCCCGACCGTGAAATCTCTGCAGAACACGACAACGTACCGCAGTGGGAGTTCTCCTGGCGTCGCCTCTGAAGAAAAGAAACGCAACTGATCGTCAGCGGGGGTCGAGCGGGGAAAGCAGTGCGACGACTTGACAGCAGACACAACGCGTCTTCCAGGCCTCGGGAATCAAACGCTCGCTCCTACCTGGTGCTCGGCAGCGGTGGCAGAGCGTGGTACTGCGGCGCGGCGCTCGGACCCAGTCTGCAAGGGAACAGACGGGTCTCAGGCTGGAGGGGGAAGCACTTTCTAAGAAACACTGTCATTTTGCTTTGTACTTCTAAGCATCGCCGGCCTCTCACCGACCTGCTGGCTGGAAGAGATAACGAGTTTCCCTGCAAAGAAGAGACGCCGTTGAGCAAAGGGATCCACATGAAAATGCACTCTGATTGGCTGAGACTTCAAAGCCTACCTCTTTGTCGGGAACTTCATAAAAGTCTGAAAAGCAACCAAAGCCAGAATTAGATTTACTGCCTCGGGTTTTTTCTTCAAACACGTCTGCAGCACGCAGCAGAGTCTGGCCTCGGGCATTTCTGTGTGTGTGTGTGTGTGTGTGTGTGTGTGTTCTCATTGTCGTGTATCTACAAAGACCTCCATGCGTAGGCCTGTAATCGGTTCATTCATCATTGAAGACGTGATGGAGGCACTCTTTCTTCTTTCCATTCCATGTTCAGCCATCCTGGCTACATGACGGTGTTGGTCGGCCACCACTTAACTATCATTAAAGGGGGCGGGGCTTCAATGGTGTAAAGATATTCATCGTCCTGAGAGGATGAATCCTTAAGAATACTCACGCATCCAGGGAAATATCTCGTGATCTATGTGAGTGAGGTGAACGGACACCGATTCTGCCTTTATGATGTTGACGTGCTGTTTTTAATATTTATCAAACATTTGAAGGATTACGGTGGAATGTGGTACGTGTCTACATGCCTTCTCCCAGAATGTATTGGAAGGACTTTGAAAATTCCAAAATATTTTATCTGGCGCCATTTTCATTTCTCCAATACATTTGTTTATGAGAGAAGTCATTTATATAGACTTCTATACAACCAGAGGAGTTGCCCCCTGGTGGTCAGGACAGAGAATGCAGCTTTAGCACATGGAGCATATACTTCTATACAACCAGAGGAGTCGCCCCCTGGTGGTCAGGACAGAGAATGCAGCTTTAACACATGAAGCATAGACTTCTATACAACCAGAGGAGTTGCCCCCTGGTGGTCAGGACAGAGAATGCAGCATTAACACATGAGGCATAGACTTCTATACAACCAGAGAAGTCGCCTCCTGGTGGTCAGAAGAGAGAATGCAGCATTAACACCCCCTCATGAAGGGGTCGTATCTACCTGGACTGGGTGGACGCTCTGGGAGAGGTGTGTGCAACGTGGGACGCTCCCTCCCTGCTCTGCCCCCACAATGCATCACGGGATCTGTGTGGACGCACCAAGGTCCTCATCATCATCATTATTCTTTATTAGTTGCCTTTTCACATCCTCCTATCAAAGCCTCCTCTCTTTTCCCGCTGTGCGTCTTACTGGAGGACGGGTTCACCGCCGGCTCCACGTAGTCGTCGTCGTCGTCGTCGTCGTCGTCGCCGCCGCCGCAGTCGGGATCGATGTAGTCCCCCTGTGAAGCCACGCGGTGAACACGAGGTCGACCGCCCCCTATACACTCTATACACTCTAATACCAGTGAGGTATTCAGCAATGCACACGATGTAGAGACACGCGTCAGCGCTGTGGGCGGTGTGGGTGGCCGTGGCCTTACCTCATCGCTGTCCTGCTGGGGGGGCTCGGGGGGCAGCTGCCTGGAGTCCTTCCCCCGGTGGAGGGGCTTCCTGGGCGCCCGGCCGGGCCGGGGACTGTGGCTGTCTGGAGAGAAAGGAGAAGCAGAATCGGAAGCATGGCGTCAGCATTCGCATGAAGCTCCACTCTTCAGCCCCCCCACTCCTCCATGTGTATTGTGGCTTTGGGTGGGGGTAGCAGACGGAGAGCGGTGCGACTCCAGCTGGAGGAGCGAGAGCCATCGCGGTAAAGGGGAAGTTGTTGAAGAACAGAAACTGTGTGCAATAAAAAAAGGAGTTTTGCATTCCCCCACGAGGAGAGGAAGAGCTTCACGGAGGTACAAATAAGAGCCGATATGAGCCGTAGTTCCCCGCCGGGCGACCGCCACCCACCGAGGTACCCCCCCACGGAGGCGGGGGCGGAGGTCGCGCCGAAGGCCCGGCGGCCGGGCGGCGGCTCGTAGCTCTGGCCGTGGTCCTCGCGGGGATCCTCGTACGCCTCGCCGTCCTGGGAACAACATGGCCGTCACGACGCCGGGCGAAGACAACGCGCCCGACCGCCCCGTCGCCTCCACTCACGGAGTCCGGGTCCGACAGGTCCCCGTCCTCCCCGCCGTCTGTGGACAGTAAACAGGGGTTTGGTCTTTACGGCGAGGGAGAAGCAGCAGGTTGGGCATTCCTGCTCGGGTTCACGGAGCAGAAGTCAGAGCACGTCCTCCCTTCAGAGCCGGAGGAGGAACTCCTGAACTACTGAATATGAGACATCGTTTATTCTACTCCTCGACATGCCGAAATTAAATACGCGGCGACGCTGAGACGACCCAGAGACTCTTTCATTGTGCACATCGGCATCTGAGCATCGCCGAAAAGATGTGAACACGGGTGGATGTCGTTATTGTTGTTGTTGTTGTTATTATGTGTTTTTACGTCTCGGTTCTTACCTCCGTAATCTCTCGCGGGCAGTTTGGGAAGTTTCTTGCTCTTCAGCCTGCAGAGAGACACACGGACAACGAATGACCTCACTGGGCAAACCACACACACAGATACACACACACACACACACACACACAGATACACACACACACACATAAACACACGTACACAAACATTCTTGTTTACGCTCTGAAGAGAGGACCAGATAAATTCACATTGGGACTGAGGACCGCCCTACACAAACACACACACACACGCACATACACATACATACACACACATACATACACGTACATACACATACACACATATACACACACATCCAAAGTTACTTACAATCATACATCACAGGGTCAAGTGTCTTGCTCAAGGGCACATGGACTAGGGCTTGCCGGGGATGGAACCACCAACCCTCTGATTGATAGAGACCTGCTAACCACTGAGCCACAGACTCCTCCCACTACGGCGTCTCCTCTGAGGGACTCATTGAGGAGATAAAAACGAAACCGCCATCTGTTCACGTTATTTTGGGTCTGTGGGTTCGACTCTCAGCCCGGTTTGTGAAAGAGGAATCGACATTCTCCAACGATGCGTTCGAGGGGCGTCGGGCATCTGGCCCGCGGTAATTAGCACAGCAAAGATCAAAGAGGGCTTTGAGAAGAAGAAGAAGAAGAAGAAGAAGAAGAAGAAGAAGAAGAAGAAGAAGAAGAAGAAGAAGAAGAAGAAGAACGAGACCGACCTCCTCAGTTTGGTCAGCAGGCTGCTGTCAGTCCTCCGGAGGTCCTGGACCATCTTCTGAAGCTGCCTGGAAAACACAACCAGTCAGTCAGAGACAGTCCTAAAACACAACCAGTCAGTCAGAGACAGTCCTAAAACACAACCAGTCAGTCAGAGACAGTCCTAAAACACAACCAGTCAGTCAGAGAAAGTCCTAAAACACAACCAGTCAGTCAGAGAAAGTCCTAAAACACGACCAGTCAGTCAGAGACAGTCCTAAAACACAACCAGTCAGTCAGAGACAGTCCTAAAACACAACCAGTCAGTCAGAGAAAGTCCTAAAACACGACCAGTCTTAAAAAGCATGAATTAAACACGCCTTTGTGTCGGTAAACCGAACTCCTTACCGCATCTTAGCCGAGGCCGGAGCGGCGAGTTTATTTAACGCGTCCGCATTCATGTTTAACCCCTTCAGGTCCGGAGGGCTGCCGGAGCGTTCAGCCGTAAGACGAGTCTGACATGGAGGAGAGGAGGAGAGCACTTCCCTTTCCAGCCCTCACCTCTCACTCTCTCACTCTCTCTCACACACACACACACACACACACACACACACACACACACACACACACACACACACACACACACGCAAACAAACACACACAGTGTCGCGTCACATCTCTCCTGACCCTCTTCAATTCCACTTCCTTCCCGTTTCACTGATAACAGACATGAATCTCCTGCTGCGGCCTTCAGGTTAACATATTTGAACAGGCCCCGCCCACAATAGCCACCCAAGCCCTCTCTGCTACTTCACACACTGAAAAGTGGTGAAGTTCAATGTGCATTATTTCTAGTGGCCAGCAGGGGGCGACCTCCAAACCTCTCCTTTGAACGCCACACCAAACCATCTTAAAAACATCACCTGTCCATAACCTCACCCCCCTACGCTGCCCACGCATCGGCCTGGGGGGACAGGGCCTCCTCTGGGGGCACAGGGCCTCCTCTGGGGGTACAGGGCCTCCTCTGGGGGGACGGGGTCTTCTCTGGGGGTACAGGGTCTCCTCTGGGGGGACGGGGTCTTCTCTGGGGGTACAGGGCCTCCTCTGGGGGGACAGGGCTTCCTCTGGGGGGACAGGGCCTCCTCTGGGGGGACAGGGCTTCCTCTGGGGGGACAGGGCCTCCTCTGGGGGGACAGGGTCTCCTCTGGGGGGACAGGGCTTCCTCTGGGGGGACAGGGCCTCCTCTGGGGGACAGGGCCTCCTCTGGGGATAGTACCTCCTCTTGGGGACAGGGTCTCCTCTGGGGGTACAGGGCTTCCTCTGGGTGGATAGTACCTCCTCTGAGGGCACAGGGCCTCCTCTGGGGGGACAGGGCCTCCTCTGGGGGATAGTACCTCCTCTGGGGGGACAGGGTCTCCTCTGGGGGACAGGGCTTCCTCTGGGGGACAGGGCTTCCTGTGGGGGGACAGGGCCTCCTCTGGGGGATAGTACCTCCTCTGGGGGTACAGGGCCTCCTCTGGGGGTACAGGGTCTCCTCTGGGGGTTCAGGACTACAGGGTCTCCTCTGGGGGATAGGGCTTCCTCTGGGGGTACAGGGTCTCCTCTGGGGGGACAGGGCTTCCTCTGGGGGACAGGGCCTCCTCTGGGGGACAGGGCTTCCTCTGGGGGGACAGGGCCTCCTCTGGGGGGACAGGGTCTCCTCTGGGGGGACAGGGCTTCCTCTGGGGGGACAGGGCCTCCTCTGGGGGGACAGGGTCTCCTCTGGGGGTACAGGGCCTCCTCTGGGGGGACAGGGTCTCCTCTGGGGGTACAGGGCCTCCTCTGGGGGGACAAGGCCTCCTCTGGGGGGACGGGTCTTCTCTGGGGGTACAGGGCCTCCTCTGGGGGACAGGGCTTCCTCTGGGGGACAGGGCCTCCTCTGGGGGGACAGGGTCTCCTCTGGGGGAACAGGGCTTCCTCTGGGGGGACAGGGCCTCCTCTGGGGGGACAGGGCTTCCTCTGGGGGGACAGGGCCTCCTCTGGGGGGACACGGTCTCCTCTGGGGGGACAGGGGTTCCTCTGGGGGGACAGGGCCTCCTCTGGGGGACAGGGCCTCCTCTGGGGGATAGTACCTCCTCTTGGGGGACAGGGTCTCTGGGGGTACAGGGCTTCCTCTGGGTGGATAGTACCTCCTCTGGGGGGTGGGGTCTTCTCTGGGGGTACAGGGCCTCCTCTGGGGGGACAGGGCTTCCTCTGAGGAGACAGGGCCTCCTCTGGGGGACAGGGTCTCCTCTGGGGGACAGGGCTTCCTCTGGGGGGACAGGGCCTCCTCTGGGGGGACAGGGCTTCCTCTGGGGGGACAGGGCCTCCTCTGGGGGGACAGGGTCTCCTCTGGGGGGACAGGGCTTCCTCTGGGGGGACAGGGCCTCCTCTGGGGGGACAGGGCCTCCTCTGGGGGATAGTACCTCCTCTTGGGGGACAGGGTCTCCTCTGGGGGTACAGGGCTTCCTCTGGGTGGATAGGGCCTCCTCTGGGGGATAGTACCTCCTCTGGGGGTACAGGGCCTCCTCTGGGGGGACAGGGTCAGACATCCTCCATCCCTCGCCACTGTATCTGGTCGTATTTTGCAGGATGCAATAGGTGCTGATCCCTGAGGGTCAAAGGTCAAGGTGCGCTGTGATGAGGAAGTGTCCCGATCCAACGTGTGAGCTAACGTGCTACGCGAGGGCCGCTGTACGTAATAAAATAAATCATGTGTTCTACTTCCTGTTTTAGGCGTTTGAATAAACACAAAACAGGAAGTCAAGTGTAATCTATGGAAAGCCAGGAAGGTCAATATTCCCTTGAGTTTGTATTTGCTGAGTTTGTGCTGAAAGGTGAAAAAGTTTCTTTGTTTTGTTGAAAAAATAAAATAATATATATATATATATATATATATATATATATATATATATATATATATATATATAGCGACTTTTTCAAACTTAAGAACGAGAGCATAAAGGAGTCATTTGGGAATGATTTGATCTATTGAACCATAACGAGAAATATATGTTTTTCATTTATTTAAAGTTTAATCTATTATTGATTTACATTAAAAATAAAAATGGGTTTGTACATTTATTGATGCAAATTATGTTTCACCTGGTTTCACATAATCACAGATGTTGTCTTCCACAGACAGACACACACACACACACACACACACACATGCACACACACACACACATAGACACACACACACACAAACACAGACACACACACACACACAGGCACACACACACAAACACACACACGTGCACCCCCCACACACATGCACGCACATGCACACACACAGACACACACAAGCATGCATAAACTCCCCCTCACACACATGCATACACACACACATGCACACACACACACACATGCATACACACACACTCATTTTTTTGTTGAGGTATTCTCTCATTGGTTGTCATGCTGATGAACACACATTAATAATCTGACCGTTCCGCTGGATGTAAGGAGCTGAGCTTTATTCCCCGACAACGAGCGAAAGGGAGGTGAGAGCAGAAGGAGAGCAGGAGGAGAAGGAGGAGAAGAAGGAGGAGAAGAAGGAGGAGAAGAAGGAGGAGGAGGCAGGGAGGAGAAGGAGTTACAGCTGTTGAGGTCTGGTACTTACGGCCGGTGGATGAGACTGAAGTGGCTCAGGTCGCTGTCAGAGAGGCTCTGTGGAGGCATCACACACACACACACACACACAACACACACACACACACACACACACACACACACACACACAGCTGTAAACACCTGGGACACGGCTCACTGAGGCTGCAGGTGTCACCTGGGCCCGTGGATACAGGTGGAGGTGGTGGAGGTGGTGGTGCACCTCCTCCCGGCCACCAGGAGGGGGCAGCATCTCACTGAGGGACGGTTCCATCAGCACACTGGTCCGTCTGGAAGTCTCCTCATATCTTACGAGCTGGACCGCAGAGGAAGAGGAGGCACCTCATTGGTCGAGACAAACGGCCGTCTCCCCAAAGTTTAATTAGATGGATTAAAGCGTCCGACTTTCAAGTGGAGCGCTTGAACGCAACCGGCCGCTGCACTCCTCCTCCTCCTCCTCCTCCTCCTCCTCCTCCTCCTCCTCCTCCTCCTCCTCCTCCTCCTCCTCCTCCAGTTGTGACTCCCGAATGGAGGGAAATGATTACCATAAAATATGCAACAGAAAGTTCCCCTTTAATTATGAATTCCTCCTCATTCATAATTCATCGGCCCGTTTCGTCTCGTCTCTGATCGTCTGTGTCGGGACGCCACGAAGAACGAGGGACAACACGTGAAAGTTTAGAGAGAGAGAGAGGGGGAGAGGGAGAGAGAGGGATGAGGGAGAGAGAGACACAGTGAGAGAGGGATAAGGAGAGGGAGAGAGAAGGAGAGAGAGAAAGAGCGATAGAGAGAGATACAGAGAGAGGGAAGGAGAGAGAGGGGGAGAGAGAGGGATGAGGGAGAGAGGGAGAGACACAGTGAGAGAGAGAGAGAGAGAGATAGAGAGAGACAGAGAGAGGGAAGGAGAGAGAGCGAGAGGGGGAGGGGGGGGGGGGCTTGAGATGAGGGCTGTAGCTGTGAGCCTTACGGCTCATTTAAATATGAATAATGGACGCCGGCCCTTTATCTCTCGTCGTCGTGGTGACGGAGGACAGATGTGAGGATTCCTCCAGTCTGAGGACGACCTCCCAGCGGGACGCCGGGCGGGAAGACGGCGCCCGCTGAGCTGGTGATGCAGCGACCGGTGGATCAGAGCGAGGTCTCCGGTCCTCCGCCTCACCTGCGCCTCACCTGCGCCTCACCTGCGCCCCGCGGCTCTCAGCAGAGCGTACAGAACCACGTTTAGCCTTTTGACACCGAATAAAATATCAACCGCGGATCCCCTACGATGAATCATTCAATGTCTGTGACTCTTCGAATGAGACGCAACCGACCGGGAGCCTCGATGACATCACAGGTCTTACACGTCGTAGAACGTGACCACGGCCCAGTTAGCGTTAGCTCGTTAGCGTTAGCTCCCTGGAGGCCTGTTGGTCCGGATGCGTTCTTCAAAGCCCCGTAGTGAACTGTCCAGAGAGCTGGCAGCAGCTCCCCCTGGTGGCCGCAGGGCGTCAGCGCGTCAGGAAGGCTAGCCGATCCGCGAGGCGCGGCGCTAGTAAGCTACTCCCGAACATATCGTTATATAACTCTCTTTGCATTTGGTTATTGTCTATTTGAGCCTAGAAATATTGTAACATAAGATAATTTCTCTAATTTTATAACATAAATACATAAGTTAAAGTTAAAACCTTCAAAATAAAAGCAAGGATATTTCTCATAGAAAAGGTGATCTCGTGTCTTTCGCTCCGGAGGATTTGTCCAGATTGAAGTATTTGGAGAATCAAACTGAACACAAACACCAAACAGAGGAGCAGATGATGAACCGCAGCAGAGACAAAGAACAGCTTCAGGTAAAAAGAGAAAAAACTCACCAGAAGTTTTTGTCCATTAATTCTCAGTCTGAAGGCGACAGCTGCACATTCATGCATTTTGTTCTGAGGGACAATATTGACATATTATATTATATTGATATATTATATATATTTATAGTATATATTATTATATATATAGTATATAATTATATATATTATATATTATTGTATATATATTATATATTAATATTATATATATAGTATATAATTATATATATTATTGTATATATATTATAATATTATAATATATATAATACTATTATAATATTCTATATTTATATACATATATTATAATAATATTATATATAATATTATAATAATATTATAATATATATATATTATTGATATATATATGATATTATTATCATATATATATATTATAATATATATATTATTTATATATATATATATATATATATAATATTGAACCATATTATATTAACATATTGAGGAGATCCAACATGATTATTATTAGCTAGAATGAACTTTACTGAACTTTTAAGCAGCCCCGTCGTATCATGGTACTCACCTGGCTCAGGAAGGAGGCGACTCTGGCCTGGTCCCACCCTCGGACCTCCTCTCTGGACGGCAGCTCCATGGTGCGGCTCGGCGGGAACCGGGAGCTTCTGTTAGTTCAGTGATGGACGGACCGGCCACGCGCCGCAGGTCAACACAGCAGCTCCAACAGATCCAACAGCTCCAACAGATCCAACAGCTCCAACAGATCCAACAGCTCCAACAGATCCAACAGCTCCAACAGATCCAACAGCTCCAACAGATCCAACAGATCCAACAGATCCAACAGCTCCAACAGATCCAACAGATCCAACAGATCCAACAGATCCAACAGCAGCTCTACCAAGGCCACGGCGGGAGGTCGCCTCATCAAAACCAACACGCGGCCTCCGTCTCCCTCCTCTTCACCCTCCTCTTCACCCTCCTCTTCACCCTCCTCTTCACCCTCCTCTTCACCCTCCTCTTCACCCTCTTCTTCACCCTCCTCTTCACCCGCGAGTAATGCGACAATTTTCTGGAGAAATAAAATCCAAATCTGTGAAACCACAGAAGGGAAGCGGGGACTTCCTGAATGTCGTATGAAAAGGTCTTGAGCAACCAGAGTGTGGTAATAGAGCACGCCTCTCTCCCTCTCTCCCTCTCTCCCTCTCTCCCTCTCTCCCTCTCTCCCTCTCCCTCTCCATCTCTCCCTCTCTCCCTCTCTCCCTCTCTCCCTCTCTGCCTCTCCCCTCTCCCCCTCCCTCTCTCTCCCTCTCTCCCTCTCTCCCTCTCTCCCTCTCTCCCTCTCCCTCTCTCCCTCTCTCCCTCTCTCCCTCTCCTCTGCCCTCCCTCCTCTCTCCTCTCCTCTCCTCCCTCCCTCTCCCTCCCTCTCCCTCCCTCTCTCCCCTCCTCCTCCCTCCTCTCCCTCTCTCCCTCTCTCCCTCTCCCTCTCTCCCTCTCTCCCTCTCTCCCTCTCCCTCTCTCCCTCTCTCCCTCTCTCCCTCTCTCCCTCTCCCCCTGTCCCTTACAGGGAACGCTCCGTCCTCTGGAGGGTTCCCTCTTAGGGTTCCCCTGGAGCGTCTCCCGTCCCAGACGTACCTCCTGGTGTTCTTCAGGAAGAGAGAACCCGATCTGAAGATGACAGGAGAACAAAGAGGAAAAACATTTGAAGGTTTAATAAGATGAAGAGTTTGAGACGAATATGTTGGAAACAACAATGATGGTTGTGTTTTAGGATGAGGCAGAACCAGGTTCCTCAGACGGAGGGAGAAGGACGTTGTTCCCCCTGCATGGTTCACATGGTTCCCCCTGGTTCCCTGGTTCCCCTGGTTCCCCTGGTTCTCTTAATCCTAAACACACTTGCGCTCCATC
>CM070100.1:21763986-21768986 GCA_036178185.1 Liparis tanakae | reverse complement strand
GAGACAAAACAATAACAACATTAATATTTAAAATAAAAAAATCCTTATTTATAATCTCAATGTCGAGATTTTATATAAATTTGATAAACAAAAGTTTGAGTTTTCATGAAAAACTCGACATTGTCTGGGTGACCCTAAACTTTTGAGCCGTGGTGTAAACACACACTCACACACGCACACACACGCACACACAGACACACACACACACACACACTCACACACACACACACACACACACACACACACACACACTCACACACACACACACACACACACACACACACACACACACACACACACACACACACACACACACACACACACACACACACACACACACACACACACACACGTGAGCGTCTCGTACCGCTTCACAGAGCGGAGGTTTACACGCTGCCGGGTTTAATTAAAGGACTTGAACCTCTCGTCCCGGTCACGCCGCGGGGGGGACGCCTTTGCCGCCGCCGCTAACCGCTGACATTATGGCGCCCGCTGGAGTGCCGACGGCCGCTAACAGCTCCTCGCTCCCCGAATGACCGCGTGACCTTTAGAAGCGTTCCCCCTCTCGTCCTCTCGTCCTCTCGTCTTCTCGTTGCCATCGCTCATCTGATGGAGGCGGCGAGCGCACCAACGAGTCCTCACGCTACGATGCAGCCTATTGTCCATCCAGAAGGTTGGTGTGTGTGTGTGTGTGTGTGTGTGTGTGTGTGCATGTGTGTGTGAGTGTAGGTGTGTGTGCGTGTGCATGTCTTTTTCCCCCTCAGGAGTTAGTGGCTGTGGTTCTCCTCCTGTGGTTCAGTTACAGAAGTGAATCCTTTGCATTTGATTGGCCCGCTGCAAAGTGGGCGGGCTTAGAATGAATGATGGCTTCACAGGATGGTGGCGCCACACACTCACACACACACACACACACACACACACACACACACACACACACACACACACACCCCCCTGGTGGCCACATGTCGTGGGTGAGTGATGCGGTGTCTCCATGTTATTGGTCGAACACGCTCGCCTGTCATCTGTTGTTTTACAAGAAGAGGAGATGATTGATTTTGATGATAAAAATATGATAAATTCAATTCAATTGAGTTTATTTTGTACAGCCCAATAACACATTTGCCTCAGAGGGCGTTACAATCCATACACAGAGACGTCCCTGACCTTTGACCTTTGAACTCTCGTCAGATCAGGAACAACGCCCGAGAAATGGAAGAATCCTTCATGAGAGAACAGAGGAGGATGGAGAGAACAATATGTCTTGTGACCAGAAGGAACACATGAAATGTTTAATATGACAGAGTGTAAGAACAGGTGATCCATCAGATGGAGGTAGAGGAGGAGTGGGCGGGGCTTCAGCAGGGCCATGACATCAGAGCCAGCAGGTAGATGGACCCTCTGAGTCAAAAGGACTCAGGAGAGGAAGAAGAGTTAATAATGTGCGAAGGAGAGATGAAGATTCACCCATAAGGAGAGAGGTGAGGAGAGAGGAGAGAGGAGAGAGGAGAGAGGAGAGAGGAGAGAGGAGAGAGGAGAGGAGAGAGAGGAGGAGAGAGGAGAGAGGAGAGGAGAGAGGAGGAGAGGAGAGAGGAGAGGAGAGGAGAGAGGAGAGGAGAGAGGAGAGAGGAGAGAGGAGAGAGGAGAGAGGAGCTCAGTGTGTCCTAAACGTCCATAAGGAGGGAGGAGAGGAGAGAGGAGAGGTGTAGGGTGTGACCGTAAGCTCTCTGTCTATGCAGGCCAGGTGGACAAGGGGGTTGGGGTGTGTGTGGGGGAGGGGGGGGGGGGGGGTCTTTTGGGACGAGGACACAGGACCCAGTGATTAAGTGGCGGTGGCGGAGGTCGACTCTTAAGTCGTGTGACCTTGTCATCGGCCATCGAGCCCCCCCCAGGGGGCGGAGCCACGTGTCTTCACTCAGGCCTCATATCACAGCCCCCCCCCTCCTCCAGGGAGTTTTTTAAAATACATCTATCTAGAAAACGCCCTTGTAAAAATGGGTTCATCATTTTTCTTCCCCCCCCTCCCTCCTCCTCCTCCTCCTCCTCCTCCCGCTGATGTTCTCAAAGCATAACTTGGGGGCGGGGGAAGGTCGGCGTAGCGAGGGGGGGTCGTGTTCCCCCCCTCCATCCATCACCGCCGTCTCTAAATACTGTACAAGTGCTGCTCCAATAAAAGAGAAATGTGTTGAAAGATGAGCCCCCCCCCCCACACACACACACCCACACACACACACACACACACACTTGCATTAGCTTCCATTATGGTGCCATTTGAGCTCGGAGGCCCTTATTGCCCCCCCCCTCTGATGAAGCCTGAATGTGATTTAATTTCATCAATCAGTCGCCTTCAGACCGCCGGAGGAGGAATCAAAGAGGAAGAGCAGCTAAACGAGTCCACGGGGCAGGTCTCTGTCTCTGTCTCTCTGTCTCTCTCTCTCTCCCTCCCTCTCTTTGTGAGTCAGAGAGAGATGAGATCAGAGCCCGCCCCCCCCCCCCCCGCCCCCTGCTGGTCCTTTGCGGAGGAGGCCTCACATCGCTCATCACTCCAAGTCAACATTAAATAATCGAATAAAAAACAAAACAATTTCCAAAGCCGTGATTACGTGACTGTTTCTCTTCTCCGATCAGAGAAGAGAAACAGCCCCCCCCCCCTGTAGTTCTCTCTGTAAACAGGTTCTGGGGGAGGAGCTTCTCCTCTCAGGCATCACCTGCTGCTGCGTGGGAGACGATTACAGAGCGCCACGCTCAGAGCGCCGTGTGTGTGTGTGTGTGTGTGTGTGTGTGTGGAGCTTCATGACATCCTGTGTGTGTGTGTGTGTGTGTGTGTGTGTGTGTGAGTGGAGCTCCATGACGCCCTGTGTGTGTGAGTGGAACTTCATGACATCCTGTGTGTGTGTGTGTGTTTGCGTGTGGAACTTCATGACATGCTGTGTGTGTGTGTGTGTGTGTGTGTGTGTGTGTGTGACCTTCATGTGACCCTCAGCGCGTCTTCAGTGAGGAACACGGGGTTCACATTTAGGATAAGTCGGAGTCGGAGCGTTGACGCACGTAAAGGGAAGCTGAAGGAACCTTCCCACTTTCCTCCCCACCTTCCTTTATCTCCCCATCTTCCTCCCTTTCCTCCCCACCTCCCTCCCTTACCTTCCTCCCTTTCCTTCCCACCTTCCTCCCTTTCCTTCCCACCTCACTCCCTTACCTTCCCACCTTCCTCCCTTTCCTTCCCACCTTCCTCCCTTTCCTCCCCACCTTCCTCCCTTACTTTCCTCCCTTTCCTTCCCACCTTCCTCCCTTGCCTTCCTCCCTTTCCTTCCCACCTTCCTCCCTTGCCTTCCTCCCTTTCCTACCCACCTTCCTCCCTTTCCTTCCCACCTTCCTCCCTTTCCTCCCCACCTTCCTCCCTTACCTTCCTCCCTTTCCTTCCCACCTTCCTCCCTTTCCCTTCCTCCCTTTCCTCCCCACCTTCCTCCCTTACTTTCCTCCCTTTCCTTCCCACCTTCCTCCCTTGCCTTCCTCCCTTTCCTTCCCACCTTCCTCCCTTGCCTTCCTCCCTTTCCTTCCCACCTTCCTCCCTTACCTTCCCACCTTCCTCCCTTTCCTTCCCACCTTCCCTTTCCTCCCCACTCTCCTCCTTTCCTCCCCTGCGTCCTCCTGGCCGTGTTGACGAGGTGTTTAACGCTTCCTGATTAACCTCATGGCGCCGGCTGGGCGAGCGTGGGCCCGCCGCCCTCGCTCGCCCAATCACTGCTCTTTAAGGAGAGCGAGTCTGATTGATGTCCCGGCGAGAGAGGAAACCATTACGACAATTAAGTCCGGCTCTCCAATTAACTTGACAACTTGTAATCTTTATCGCCTTAAAGCTGCTGCGAGGAGGAGATCCGCTCACAGACTCTAGTCTTTCTTTCTTTCTTCTCTCCCTCTCCTCTCTCTCTCCCTCTCTCTCTCCCCCTCTCTCTCTCTCTCTCCCCCCCTCTCTCTCTCTCTCTCTCTCTCTCTCCTCCTCTCTCTCTCCTCTCTTCAACACACTGACATCTTACTTGGAGAGGTTTCCATTATCGGAGGAGTGGAACCATTTACCCGGGAATGGGCTTCGATCGTCTCGGACGGCTGACTGGAGGCTCAACTCTCTGCTGGATGCTCATCCCCCCCCCCCCCCCTCACTCCGGGCTCTAATTAGAGTGCCGACAGGTGTGAGAAGACGTTCCCGGGGGTCCGTGGTCACGGGGCTCTCGCTGCTCATCAAGTGGTTATTGCTCTTCCTTCGATGAGCAGATGTCTTTCTGGTTTCCAAAGCATATCAAAGAGGATCTTTGTGTGATCCGTGCATCGAGGAGGAGCGACTCTTAGCGGAGGGCTCTTCATTTATAGCGAGACGTGAAAAATCAGAGACACACCGGACAGAACGAGGAGAGGAGGAGGAGGAGGAGGAGCCAACAACAGGAGTGATGATCAGTGACCTCTGATATCAACATAAACATCACGGCCGTCATCGTCATCATCATCGATCAAAGCCATAAGCTCCGCCCCCTAGCCCGTGTTCAGAGCTCCATTGGCTGTTTAAAGGAAGGAGAGTGTCAAGCTGTTTTACATCAGAGCGTTGTGTGTGTTGTGTGTTCTTCTTACCGCATATAGTAAAGTAGTGTTGTTATTGTTTGTGTCTGTTATTCTTTATGTGTATTATTGTTTCATGTTATGGTCTGTCAAGGGACTACAGATGCTAATTAGCTGAAGCTACATCGGGTACAGAGCGTCACATGGTGACCTTCATGTTTTAAGATGGTTAAATGTCCGGTCTGAGCAGGACGGATCAGCGGCTCCTCCAGAACCTCCACGGCCCGTTGGTGTTGGACGACGGGTCATGAACACGAGGCACACAGGGGTCACGAGGTCGTGACCCGGCTACTCTGTCGGGGGCGAGCGGCTCGCTGCCAGGTGGCGGCCGGTCGTCCCCGGCGACGCCTCCATTGAAAACATTTCTTCACCGCATTAAGCCGTCAGCTTATCTT
>CM070100.1:21743986-21758986 GCA_036178185.1 Liparis tanakae | reverse complement strand
GTTTAGTATGCACATAAATCTGTGAATAACTGGTGAAGCATTCTGAAGCGTGAAGGTTAGACACCGGGAACACGTGAGGGAGGGAAGCTGCAGGCGAATGAAGCCTGTTTACACAGCGGGGGGAAGGGCTGCTGAAGCGTCCATATATGGGGCTTTATTGTTTGAATTGGCTTTTCACTGATCCCTGAGGAGCAACACAAGAGCATCTTCAACCCGGATAGAAACATCTTCACCTCAGGTAGAAACATCTTCACTGTGAGTAGAAACATCCTCACCTCAGGTAGAAACATCTTCACTGTGAGTAGAAACATCCTCACCTCAGGTAGAAACATCTTCACCTCAGGTAGAAACATCTTCACCTCAGGTAGAAACATCTTCACTGTGAGTAGAAACATCTTCACCTCAGGTAGAAACATCTTCACTGTGAGTAGAAACATCCTCACCTCAGGTAGAAACATCTTCACCTCAGGTAGAAACATCTTCACTGTGAGTAGAAACATCCTCACCTCAGGTAGAAACATCTTCACTGTGAGTAGAAACATCTTCACTGTGAGTAGAAACATCTTCACCTCAGGTAGAAACATCTTCACCTCAGGTAGAAACATCTTCACCTCAGGTAGAAACATCTTCACTGTGAGTAGAAACATCCTCACCTCAGGTAGAAACATCCTCACCTCAGGTAGAAACATCCTCACCTCAGGTAGAAACATCCTCACCTCAGGTAGAAACATCCTCACCTCAGGTAGAAACATCTTCACCTCAGGTAGAAACATCTTCACCTCAGGTAGAAACATCTTCACTGTGAGTAGAAACATCCTCACCTCAGGTAGAAACATCCTCACCTCAGGTAGAAACATCCTCACCTCAGGTAGAAACATCCTCACCTCAGGTAGAAACATCCTCACCTCAGGTAGAAACATCTTCACCTCAGGTAGAAACATCTTCACCTCAGGTAGAAACATCTTCACTGTGAGTAGAAACATCCTCACCTCAGGTAGAAACATCTTCACTGTGAGTAGAAACATCCTCACCTCAGGTAGAAACATCTTCACTGTGAGTAGAAACATCCTCACCTCAGGTAGAAACATCTTCACCTCAGGTAGAAACATCTTCACCTCAGGTAGAAACATCTTCACTGTGAGTAGAAACATCTTCACCTCAGGTAGAAACATCTTCACCTCAGGTAGAAACATCTTCACCTCAGGTAGAAACATCTTCACTGTGAGTAGAAACATCCTCACCTCAGGTAGAAACATCTTCACCTCAGGTAGAAACATCTTCACCTCAGGTGTCGTTGTCCTCCTGCACCTCGGTATCAGAACTCCCCGTGCCTCCTGGTTCTGGTCAGTTACCGTGACCCGGTGTTTTCATTCCCGGAGCAGAATAAATAACTGACTCCTGTAAAGACGGGGCAGCGATGACTCAGCGCTTCCCAGGGAGAGACTGGTCAGTTCATGAAAGAGGAGCGACATCCGGCATGGAGACACGTTCCTAAAGCCGGGATCAGACTCGTATCTCATGTTGACAGATTCCTCTGGCGCAGCCAGGAGACGAGGAACGGGAACATTACAGATTACGAGATTCACCCGGATTTGTGAAACAGGATTTATGATAATTGGAGCTTCTTGAATGTTGCCGACTTTCAAGAAGGTCCAATTATTCAAATCCGGCGGGAACGTCTCTGCAGCCGCGGTCCGGGGGAGGAGAGTGAAGAGCGAGGACGAGGCGGCCAGGAGAAGACGATCACCTCCTCCTCCTCCTCAAGCCGCCGCGAGCCGTGTCTTCTCCTCTCAGGTCGGCGCCGTGCCGCCTGCCGATGCCACGCCGCGGCCGCCGGGCCCGACGCTACGCGGCGTGGAAACGAGGGATAATTGCGTACACTTTCCCGCGGTCTATACTTATCGGCGTCGACGGCGTCTCAGAGGAAAGGTGTCGGGAGTCGTTACTTTTGCCACGTTTGAAGATTGCCGGCGGAGATCTGACAGCGACATGTTTATCAGAGACGAGGCTCGCTGGAGGAGCCGCCGTTGAAACGCCTGTGAAACACGAGGCTGGCTAATTGCTGGGTTGGCAGGCGGCTCGTATTGCAATGCCCACGGCCAAAAGGTGTGCGGCAGTTTCCCCAAGCCGTTCATCGTTTCAGGAACACGTGTCGATTAACGCTCGCGGCGTGAGTTATTTATAACACTCCCATCTTGAGAGGAAACTCTGGGTTCAGATTTGTGTTTTCGTGACGGGAAGATGTCGTTGACTTCCTGTCTCCCGGTTGCCGATCGGCTCTGCGACCGAACGAGGTTTTTGACGACTTTATACTTCAAAGTATTTCATTGAAACGGATTTTGTGGGGTTCTCTATGAATAACAGAGCCGCATGAGCCGGATCCAGAAGACTCTTCATCTTGCACCATCATGAAGTTTACATTTTACTTTATTTTCAATGCAATTCAGTTTATCTGTAGAGCCCATTTTAACAAACTACATAAATCCCCCTCAGAGGCTTTACAATGTGAACACATAGACATCCTGACCTTTGACCTCTGACCTCACATGGGATCAGGAACAACTCCCAAACAACCCTTCAGGGTAAAAGGTGAGAACCTTGAGGAGAGAAGAGGAGGATCCTCTCCAGGTGGACAGGTGTCATAGAGGTCATGTGACCAGAAGGAATCATCACACATTAAAACAGGAACAACACCGTGAAGAGGAGATGATGAAGAGTTGGTAGTCGGCATATTCCACCATCCAGACCTCCACCATCCATCAGGTGGAGTAGAGAGGAGGAGTGGGCGGAGTCTCAGCAGTGGGCGGAGTCTCGGCAGGGGGAGGAGTCTCGGCAGTGGGCGGAGTCTCAGCAGTGGGAGGAGTCTCAGCAGGGCCGTGGTAAAGTTGGTATTCGTCATATTCCAGGATCCAGACCTCCAGGATCCCTCAGGCAGACGGACCTATGAGACATTTCTGCCTCGAGGTCCATTTTTCTGTTGAGTACCGAGTGTGAGGACACTTAAAGGAAAAGAAAGATGGCGACATGGTAAATATCTCCTCTATCTGCTCATTACCGGCGCGGTAGCGTCTTCTCTTGACTCCGTGACTCTGGACTTTCCTCTCAGTTAAATTGGTACTTGTGTCGAGGCCTCAAGGGTGAAATGAAACCGCCACCGCGTTGGAGATAAACGACGTGGACGTCGGGTGGCTCAGGACACGAGGAGCGCGATAACATCACAACCCAGAGCCGCCGCGCAAATACCAATTTGACCCGCCAACCCCATCCCCCGATGGCCGTCCCATCGCTCTCCTCCAGCGGGTTGAGCCGAGGAGACGCGCCGGTCCCCTTCTCCTGGTCACTAAGTGCCAATCACACAACCTCCTCCGTCACGCCGCGGGAGGCGGAGGAGGGACTGGTGTCCTCACTCGACGGCTGTGACGTGGAAAAAGATCCTTTAATGCCACGAAAACAAGTTTTATGGCTGAAATCCTGCGTGACGAACACTTAGTGGCAAATACACAACTTTGAGGAGTACTCTGACATAGCAGACACCCTCAGATCTGTGGTGACCAGCTCCAGGCTGAACCTCCAGGGGTCAGCCAGGTCTTTGTGCTCCAGGCGGACGTGAGGAACGCTGCGTGTGGCGAGCTCTCCGCTCACGCTCTTTTTTTTTTTGTTGTTTGTTTAGTGATATAAACATAGGTGGGTCAGACCCACTTCACATATACACACATATATATATATACACACACATACAAATACACCCATACATACATACACATACCTACACCTACATCCATACACACACATACATACATACATACATATACACACACATCATACATATACACACGCATACATACACCCACATATACACATACCCTCCCTCCCTCAAAAAAAACAAAAGAAAAACGCTCTTTTGATATATATATATTTTATTTTATTTTACAGTGCTTTAGTTATATTTACATTTACATATATGTTGTGTATATGCTGTGTATATATACATATATATTTTATTTTATGTTATTTTGTATTTTATATTTGACCTTGCACACTTCTTTCTTTCTTTCTTTCTTTCTTTCTTTCTTTCTTTCTTTCTTTCTTATAATTATATTTTATTGTGTTTAGTTTTAGAGGGTTGCTTATGTTGTCACCAAATTTCCCCTGGTGGATTAATAAAGTATATTTCATTTAATTTCATTTAATTTCATTCATTAACCTCTTGAGCCCCACCTGATTTTTGAGGTTTCTGCTTGAAATTACATATGGTGTTATAATAAAGGCAACACATGTGAGCTTCTGTTCAGATGTGTAAACATCTGTATATTTGTTACTGGTTATGAGTAAATAAAGAGGAAACACAGCAAAAATAGAAGTTTCAGGTTCGCCCCCCCAAAAAGCACTTTCAGGATGAATATCTCCTGGATGGATGCACAGCAAAGGCCTAAAGTCACCCAGACAATAACACCACTTGTGAACAGGCTCTCTGCAAAGTTTGACTAGAGAGATTTTTAGAAAGAGATTTTAGGCGAGGCCTTCCAAATGTGCATTTGGGCACATTTTGGTACCATCTGTGCCATTTGAGTTTCTCATGTACCAAACCATTTATTTCACTTGAATATTACTCCTAGTGTTCAATACATCCAAATACAGCAGTATTTCGCTTTATAACAACGACAACATATATATATATATATATATATATATATGTATATATATAATATAAATATTATAATAATTATAGATATTTTCCGAATCAACGACAAAAATAAAGTGACCGAACGGAACAGATTTAAGATCCCCACGGCGGGAACCTTCTGCTCTCAGCATCTCTTGCTGCTCTTTGGTGGCCGGGTTTGTATTTGCTCCCAGTCCACGTGGTCGGCGGGATGAGGATCTCCTTCTAGAGGGCCGCCTCGCCGCCTCGCCGCCCGCCTCGCCGCCTCGCCGCCTCGCCGCCGCCGTGCCCGCCCAACGGGTCTGAGTGTCTCCTCGCGTTTAATCTGATGGAGGACGCCGCTCTCCCCCGAGCTGCCGCCCGGCATTAGGGACGGGGTTGTGCCGGTTCGCCGTTTTAAGAGCCGTTTTTGTTCTCTTGTTTTTCTCCTCGGTCCGTCACTCAGAAGTTTTCCCTTCAGGGATTTGCTTTGATCGCCTCCGTTTGGACGTTCCCCCGCCACGTGCCCGCGTCGCTCTTGAAGGCTCCGACTGTAAGACGGAAGCCGAGTGGGATGATGGCAGACAGGTGAGTCAGCGTGTGTGTGAGTGTGTGTGTGTGTGTGTGTGTGTGATGGATTACAGCGACAGCATCCGCTGAGTGGGACGTGGAGGTGGTGTGTGTAGCGACGTCGAGTTACACTCCCACGGCTTTCTTACCAATCTCAGGATTCTTTTGCTCGAAAATATTTTTTTTCTTTGGCAATGTATTGATATAAAGACTTTGAATTCATTTTATTTCGTCACGTTTTGATTCAGAAGATCTCACAAACAAGAGAGGAGTTTAAACATGTAGATCAGCCGTCTGCATGTCCTTAATGTCGTTAAAACATCTCGATGCTCACGAGGGTAAATGTGTGGGAAGCTTTCCTTTGTCCTCCTTCCTGTGAACCAGTCAGACTCACGCCCCCGTGACAGGGGAGCGGTGGAAACACGGACGCTCATCCCAGGATGTCGCCTCGCCATTGGCTGGCTCCACCGAGAGGTCAGGACATGATGACGGGACTGTGATGGGGACGGCGAGGGAGTGTGAAGTGGGAGGACGCCGTAACGCTGCATGGTGATGGAGCTGGCCGAGTGTTACCGAGCCGGTGGAACGCGGTTCACCAGCTCCGGCCAGCACGATGATGGTCTTTATGGTGGTCCTGGTAATGTCAGGCTGAGTTAAGGACTGAGAGCGGCTGGTGGCGCCCTGGATATGCAGATGCTACGTGACGCTAATCCAACCCAACAGTGTCCAGACGTGTGACATGAAACCAGACGGGGGAGCCTCGGGTCAGACGTGAGGATTCATTCTCCGATAAACACAAATTGCAAAATTTCGTGGTAACAATTCAGATTGTTGTTGAGGTATTGATGATGATGTGTATTTGTATTCAGTCAATCAAATACAATACAATATTATTCTATATAATATACACAACAGAAAGACTGAAAATCTATCTATCTACTTACCTACCTACCTATCGATGTATTACATACCTATCTATATCTATCTATATATATAATATATATATAGATATATATAGATATGTAATACATCGATAGATAGGTAGGTAGTTAAGTACATAGACAGATAATATATAGATAGATAGGTAGGTAATATATATATATATTTATGTATATGGAAAGGTAATATATAGATAAATAGGTTAGTATATATATATAGTTAGATAAAGGATTGGTAGATTGGTAGATAGATAGATAAATAGGTAGATAGATAGAAATATAGACAGATAGATACACACACACACATATATATATATATATATATATATATATATATATATATATATATATATATATAGATGATTGGTAGGTAGATAGATACATAGGTAGACAGAGAGAGTGACACATGAAGACACAGAAGAAGACAGCGATGTTCCTTCATCCCTGGCGAGGCTGCATCAGGCCGGTCCTCTAAGCAGCCTGAACAGAGGGACAAGAGCACCGCTTAGCGTCACTGATCAATCATATTGACAGCCATCGGCCAGCAGGGGGTAATCATAGAGGAGGGCGGAGCGCTGAGAAGGAGACTGGAATTGAAGGGAATTAAGGCGAGGAAGACGAGTGATGGACACAGAGAGGTGAGGGAACATGTCTAAAAAAAGAGAAAGTCATTCAGGATAATTGCAGGAATATTATCCATTCAGCCACTGTACTTACATTCCACCCATCGCCCATCTCCACCTCCCATCCACCCACACACTGCCTGTTACCCGTGCTTAATGGCTGCATATAAAGGACCGGAAGTATTTATAGACGCTATTGAGCCCGCGTTTTGCATCACGCGGAAACATAAATAATCAAATAGCAGACGCTCACAAATCCTGCAACCTGCAATCTGCTTTTCTGTAATTGCAGTGTAAATAGAATACATGAGTTGAGTCTGGGAATAGAGACGGAGAGGACGAGGAATGCACAATATAATGAGAGCGGCGGGGCTGCATGGGGCTGAACCGGGCGCCGCCGGCTCCCTCGGGAGGCCACGCGCTCCATTATTGATCAAAGTGACCGGCAGAAGAAACCACCATTAAGATGTATTCTCAGGGACAGAGGACTCGTCGGGGGGTTCCGGCTCGTCCTGTGGGTCCAGGCGCTGCCGTGGCGGGTCGCCCTGTGGAACGCCAGGAGCCAGGAGGCAGCGCGTGTCGCACGCCGTGGTCGGTTCGTGTGAGACACGTCTTTAAATTGAGCTGACGGTAACCCCCCCTGGGGCCGACGCTCTGCTGTCGGATCAGATGAGTACTTGCTTACTTACTTACTCAGATGTAGGCTCAGGAGCGTTTACAGACGAGGCGTTCCCAAGACAACGGACCTCTAGAATCCCTCCTCCGACCTCTGAAGACGAGCCGGACGCCCCACGACGGAAGATCATTCTGACCTCATGTGTCCCCGACCGAAGCTCGTGAACGCAGCGATGGGCACATGCAATTCTATAACTCGTCCTCCACCCTGGGGACTCCGTCCTCGTCCTCCACCCTGGAGACTCCGTCCTCGTCCTCCACCCTGGGGACTCCGTCCTCGTCCTCCACCCTGGGGACTCCGTCCTCGTCCTCCACCCTGGAGACTCCGTCCTCGTCCTCCACCCTGAAGACTCCGCCCTCGTCCTCCACCCTGGGGAGGCGTCTTATGATGAATGATCTCATTAATGTGGAGCATCATTCAGTCTCAGGACATCAGAACGGATCATTAGAGGGAAAAGTTCAAACACGTTCAGTTTTAGCATATTAAGGACGAGGCGGTGAGTTCGATGCACGTCTGGCTGCCCATCCTCCTTTGACAGACACATGATGGAGGATGTGTTGTGGGACCCAAACAGAGACAGATAGGACCTAAATGTGACTTGAATACCAACTGAGCGATGAAAGACGTGACAGAACGATGGTCAGTAACAGAAACATGAACAAGTTCACTACGTTTGATACCCTTTGAGCAGATGTAGATCTTTGAACGGTTCTGGAGGAGTTCTTCTGGACCCGGCGGTTCCGATCGGACTCCTTTTGTGATCGCAGAACCGATATCCGCGGTTTGTTTGGGCGAAATCCGAGACGGCGGAGCAGCGATAAGAGGCGGCGGCTATTTCTGTGCACACTGTGTGCCCTCTGGTACCCGTCTGTCGGAACCAGGGGTTGATTATAGAGCCGGTGTGTGTGCGCCCCACATGACTCATGACATGAATCAGATCACTTATTTCGGTCCCTTTCTAAAAGCCTTCTGCTCCGACAATTTAACGAAGGACGAAATAGTTTAGAAAACATCCGCCACAAAAGACTCTCCGCCACAGAAGAGTCCTCTGGCGGGGAGCAAATGGAAGGTACCTTAAATTAAATTGCCGTGGGAGGAGACGGCACGATGGCCAACATGTTCCTGGCTCCTTAGGGAACCATTAGAGAAGAAGAAGAAGAAGAAGAAGAAGAAGAAGAAGAAGAAGAAGAAGAAGAAGAAGAAGAAGAAGAAGGACGCGGATGTTTGCCAGCCTCCTAACCGATGACGCACGTTGGCCTGCGTTGGATGATAATGTCTCGAAGCTGGAGCCGGAAATGAAGATTTTAAAAAGTTTGAGGATGTGCAGCGGTAGAAAAGGGGCGCTCGCTCCCCGCCGTCCACGTTACCCGGCGCCGCTTGATTATCACTCACACGCACACACACGCACACACACACACGCACACTGTAGTCCACCTCCCCTAAAGGGTCGTTCACCATCACAGCGAGTCCCTAAAATACTTCATGAGTGCCTTCAAGAGAATAAACACCCGTGGGCCCCGAATAGAAAACGCCTCTATGGAAGAAGCCGGGTCGAGTTCTCTCCAGAAACACGACCCGGCACCACGAAGGTCTCCATGACGACGCGTTGGGACGAGGGTCAGGAGAGAGGCTCACTGGGTTTGGACCGCCAACAGAACGAGAGAAAACCGTTTGAGGACCGGCAGCTTCATCGTCAGATGAGCCTCCAAAAGCCATCCCTACGTCTGGTTCCTACTGGTATAAGAGTGGTTTCTGACTGGTTCCTGACTGGTTCCTCGTCTCCGTCTCCAGTGGTGCACCAACCTCGTTATGATTAATAAACCCGGCTCATATTTTGCCAATGTGCCGGTTTAATTGAGCAGAATGAACCGGAGTGCTGAGGCGGCATCCGACCGCCCCGTCTGCAAATTGGTCACGCAAAACCAGCCCCCCAAAAACCAGCCCCCCCCCCTCCAAACCAATCAATTATTTATGAGCTTCAGTGGAGCGGAGAAAGTTCATTTATTGTAATCATTAGCGTTCTGTTGGGGTCCGTGTGAGGAAGAGTCGACGATGAAGATCAGACGGTCCAGACGGGATCAGAGGACGCGTCCGAGCCTCAAGGAGACGACGGGCGGATGAATTAAAGAGACAACAAACAGACAACAAACAGACAACAAACAGACAACAAACAGACAACACACAGACAACAAACAGACAACACACAGACAACAAACAGACAACAAACAGACAACAAACAGACAACAAACAGACAACACACAGACAACAAACAGACAACAAACAGACAACAAACAGACAACAAACAGACAACAAACAGACAACAAACAGACAACAAACAGACAACAAACAGACAACAAACAGACAACACACAGACAACAAACAGACAACACACAGACAACAAACAGACAACAAACAGACAACAAACAGACAACAACAGACAACACACAGACAACAAACAGACAACACACAGACAACAAACAGACAACAAACAGACAACAAACAGACAACAAACAGACAACACACAGACAACAAACAGACAACAAACAGACAACACACAGACAACAAACAGACAACACACAGACAACACACAGACAACAAACAGACAACAAACAGACAACACACAGACAACAAACAGACAACACACAGACAACAAACAGACAACAAACAGACAACACACAGACAACAAACAGACAACAAACAGACAACAAACAGACAACAAACAGACAACAAACAGACAACACACAGACAACACACAGACAACAAACAGACAACAAACAGACAACACACAGACAACAAACAGACAACAAACAGACAACAAACAGACAACAAACAGACAACAAACAGACAACACACAGACAACAAACAGACAACAAACAGACAACAAACAGACAACAAACAGACAACAAACAGACAACAAACAGACAACACACAGACAACAAACAGACAACAAACAGACAACAAACAGACATCTTGAAGGACGGCGGGCCGAGCCGAGCGTCGGGAGGACAGAACTGTGAAGTGTTCATCGGGCGAAGGCGGGGCGCCAGTTATAGAAATGGACGTCCATTCACATTCAGACGGCCCATCAGGAACGAAGTGTTCATATACGGTGCCTACGCGAACCATCAGAGAAGAACCAGGAGAGAAAGGGGCTTCCTCTTCCTCCGACAGAACGCTGTTGTTTGTTTTCTTGCCTGAACCGTGTTAGAAATGTGGATTTGCTCCAAACCACACGGCCTTCTCTCCTCCTCCTCCTCCTCCTCCTCCTCCTCCTCCTCCTCCTCCTCCTCCTCCTCCTCCTCCTCCTCCTCCTCCTCCTCCTCCTCTTTTCTCATATTTGTTATCACCTCCCAGTTCTCCTCCGAGCCGCCGCATCATAAACTGCAGCGGTCGGCGTAATCAGCCGGTTCCGGGTTATGAGCGCGGCGAAGGCCCGACGGGGAGGAGCCTAATGGGGCCCCGGGGCCTCCACTCACACATTACACTCTCGCTCTCTCTCTCTCCCTCTCTCTCTCCCTCTCTCCCTCTCTCTCTCCCTCTCTCTCTCTCTCCCTCCCCCTCTCTTCCCATCTGGGTCTGGAGTACATCGAGCCCTGGCAGAGGAAGGCGTCATCTCTTCGGCCGTCTGCTCGCCGTTCCCGAGGCTCCTGATTTCCATACAGCTTACGTGTTGTTGTTGTTGTTGTTGTTGTTGTTGTTGTTGTTGTTTTCTGCACCGGTGTGATGATTCATAATTCCGCTTATTCACTCTTTTTCTGTGTGCGAGCGAGTCGTTGGTGTTAAATCACGTCGAGGACACAAGGACCAATCAGGGGGCCGCGGGGAGCAGATGAAAGGAAACTCAGAGGGGGGGGGGGGGGGGAGGGAAGGGGGGGGGGGCTTTTGTTCGAACAGAATGTAGTAATCATCCTCGTCCTGCTGGAGAGCTGAGCCCCGCTCATTTCCCACAATGCATCTCCTTCCCCAGATGCTCGGCCTGAAATTAGAGGCAATCAGCCGCGGCGGGGAAACCAGAAGGAAAAGGAGGCGCCGCGTGGAGGAACATCCGCTCTCTGATTGGCTGTGGCTCTGGCTCGTGTTTTATGTGTTTTATGCACAACGTTCAATTATTGAAGTTCTTGTCCTTCTTTTCACTGAAGAACCCTCATCGGGGGGGCGGGGAACCCACTTCCTCCACGATGCTCGGCCCCCGGCTCCTCAACGACACCCAAGACCTCCAGACCCCCAGACCCCCAGACCCCCAGACCCCCAGACCTCCAGACCCCCAGACCCCCAGACCCCCAGACCCCCAGACCTCCAGACCCCCAGACCCCCAGACCCCCAGACCCATGTGACATGTTCTCTCCCCCTCTTGTGTTCCTGCAGCAGCGTGAAGCCCCACCCCCCCGGCCCCGGGACTAGGAGGTCGTATGAATCATTAAAGATGGCGGCCCTCGCCGTGTTGAATCTCCATCACGCTCTCGTTGTTTTCCTCCACCGGACTCACGCAGCTGATTATTCCGGAGCGTTCCGACACTTAACCTCGGAGAACTCCGGTAATTACTGAGCGCTACGCGCACATCGACTCTCAGAGCACGTTCCCGGACATCGTGTTGGGGAATCGTAGAGATCATTTCAACGGCTTTAAACCACGACTGGTGGCCAATGTAGTCCATAACAATGCAGTAGCACTGCTTATTATTCATTTATCACATTAGAAAGAGTAATAAGTTGTTTATATAACTGGTAAATATTCCTTTTAGGGTCAAATGTAAATTATATTGAATATGTGTATGTGTCTTTAAGAGATGGAGAAGATGACCACAAAGGGTTAATACAATAAAACATCTACACAAAGGGATGAATAAATACATATTGAAAAACTGCATGTTGTTTTCACACACACACACACACACACACACACACACACACACACACACACACACACACACACACACACACACACACACACACACACACACACACACACACACACACACAGCTGGAGGCCGTTCCCAGTGAAATAAACGACTTCTCTCAGTAAAACATCAACTTGTAGTTATTGGCAGTGAGAAAAGACGTTTAACTCTTAAAGGTCCGACCTCCGATCTCTCTGGCGTGGTTCTGGTCGACCTTGCCTCCGACTCATTTGTTTACGCGTCACGTTCAGCCAATCACGCGAGACCGTCGCTCTATTCAAATGTTCCCCTCCTCCGCGGTGAGGAGAAGCTTTCCTCTCTGTGTTTTGCATGTTTGAAGTCTGCGGTGACGGACGTGTGAAGCGAGGGAGAACCGCCTGCAGGGATTTGAATAAAAGTGACTCACTGCTAACATGTTTTTGTTTTATTTTGCCATCCAATCAGTTTTTGATGTCTACAATAACTACAAAGAGATGCACAGCAACTTCAGAGACACACAACTTTAAAGTGACACACAACAAATACCAAGAGATGCAAATTGACCTCTAAGATATACAAAATAAATAAATAATGTAAATTAGCCAAAAAGACACACAAAGGGACACAACACGACAATGAGACCAAAAGGGGACACACACAACTACAAAAAGACACACAGCAACTACTAAGAGAGAGAGAGCGTCACGATAAAAAGACAGATTATGATCATTATGATTATTACGACCGAGGAACATCTCAGTTCACGGGCCAGTGTGTGTGTGTTGGGGCCAGTGTGTGTGTGTGTGTGTGTGTGTGTGTGTGTGTTGGGGCCAGTGTGTGTGTGTGTGTGTTGGGGCCGCTCACAGCCAATGGCAGCCGCTGACAGAATAAGGACACATCGTGTCCTCGCCTCTCAAGGCCCGTCAGCGTCGAGACGCAGAGAAGAGAAACTCTGGAAGAACAGAGAGAGAAGAGAAGAGAGAGAAGAGAGAGAATGGAGAGAAGAGAAGAGAAGAGAAGAAGAGAAAGAGAGAAGAGAGAACAGAGAGCAGATGAGCTGCGTTGTCCTCCTCTCCTCTCGTGTCTCAGACATCTCGTCTCTCTCCTCTCTCCTCTTGTCTCTCGTCTCTCTCTCCTCTCGTCTCTCTCCTCTCTCCTCTCGTCTCGTCTCTCTCTCCTCTGGTGGTCGAGCGGCGTCCTTGACGACGGGGAGTGGGCGGACCGTTCCTCCTCCACAGGTGGCTGAGGAACGAGGAGGAGTGTGAGGAGGAGTGTGAGGAGGAGGAGCCATCTGCTGCAACCAGCCCCCCCCACGCACACGCACGCATGCACGCACGCACACACACACACACACACACACACACAAACCGTCACACACACACACACACAAATACACTCTCTGCTCTGTAGCAAACACACTTTTGTTGCTTTGTCTTTGAATGCAACGTGAGAATGTGTTGCTGCATGTGTGTGTGCTGCATGTGTGTGTGTGCTGCATGTGTGTGTGCTGCATGTGTGTGTGTGCTGCATGTGTGTGTGCTGCATGTGTGTATGCTTCATGTGTGTGTGCTGCATGTGTGTGCTGCATGTGTGTGCTGCATGTGTGTGTGCTGCATGTGTGTATGCTTCATGTGTGTGTGCTGCATGTGTGTGCTGTATGTGTGCATGTACTGTATGTGTGTGTGCTGCATGTGTGTATGCTGCATGTTTGTGTGCTGCATGTGTGTGCTGTATGTGTGTGTGCTGTATGTGTGTGTGCTGCATGTGTGTGTGCTGCATGTGTGCATGCTTCATGTGTGTGTGCTGCATGTGTGTGTGTGCTGCATGTGTGTGCTGCATGTGTGTGTGCTGTATGTGTGTGTGTGCTGCATGTGTGTGTGCTGCATGTGTGTGTGCTGCATGTGTGTGCTGTATGTGTGTGTGCTGCATGTGTGTGTGCTGCATGTGTGTGCTGCATGTGTGTGTGCTTCATGTGTGTGTGCTGCATGTGTGTGCTGTATGTGTGTGTGCTGCATGTGTGTGTGCTGCATGTGTGCATGCTTCATGTGTGTGTGCTGCATGTGTGTGTGTGCTGCATACATGCAGATGTTTCTCGTGTCCAGATGCTGCCTCTGTGTATAATCATGAAACTTCATCTTCCCCGCATTGTCCGTCCATCTTGTATTTGAACTCATCCATATTCATGTTCCGCTCCCCTGACCTCTGCCCCCCCCCCCCTTGACCCTTGACCTCTCTCCTTCACGGCCTCCATCAATATGCAGGAACGCCGTTGGATGGAAATCTTTCAGTCAAAGGGTCCTGAGACCTAAACGTGACGGGAATCACCAAGAAGAAGAAAAGCTCCAATGGGAGCAGAATATCCACAGGTCATGATTATTATATTCATGTTTATGATATTCATGTTTATGATATTAATGATTATTATATTCATGTTTATGATATTCATGTTTATTATATTCATGTTTATTATATTAATGATTATTATATTCATGTTTATAATATTCATGTTTATGATATTCATGTTTATGATATTCATGTTTATTATATTAATGATTATTATATTCATGTTTATAATATTCATGTTTATGATATTCATGTTTATTATATTAATGATTATTATATTCATGTTTATAATATTCATGTTTATGATATTCATGTTTATTATATTAATGAT
>CM070100.1:21731486-21738986 GCA_036178185.1 Liparis tanakae | reverse complement strand
CCGCCTCTCTGTGGCGCCAATCGAAATCCGACCAGATGGTCCGGCGCCATGCAGATGGAGCGCCCTCCCATAAGTAATCAACCAATATTTGGCAATAATCTCATGGATGTCCGAGCCGGGCTCGGTTTATTCTCACCGGATATCATGAGGTCAGAACGGAAGGCCCCGTAGAAAGGACCGCCACGGCAGATTCAGAGGGTACCGAAGATGCCGCCGCCGCCCTCTGGCGATGATGACATCACCCTCACCTCTCAACCCGCTCGACAAATCCTGATCTGATCTGGGGGGGAGGTTACACGCCGGTTCGCAACATGGAGGTTTTGATACACGGCGGTTTTGTTACTCTGCGGTTCCGTCACACGGTGGTTCCGTCACAAGATGGTTTCGTCACACGGTGGTTTCGGTACACGGCAATTTCGTTACGGCGGTTTCGTTCCGCGGCGGTTTCGTTGAGCGGCGGTTTCGTTGCGCGCCGGTTTCGTTACGCGGCGGTTTCGTTACGCGCCGGTTTCGTGACGAATGATTCCGTGCGCCGGAGTCTGAAGCCCTCTTGATTCCCATTAGCAATAACAGATGGCACGTAACGACGCAATTATGAAGCATTAGGTTGAGATTACACTCGGTGAATGAAGATAAGCGAATCTCTGGATCTCATTAGTTTCCATTAAATTCAATCAGCGGCTGAGATTAGCTTCTTAATTCGGGCTATTTCACGATGACTCAAGTCTGTGAAAACAACTCCGCTGGTCAGATAATTATTGAGGATGAAGACTTCAACGGTTTCACCACCAATCCTACCGGCATACGGAACCTCCTGGTAAATAGTGCTGTCTCTCAGGCATTACACTAGCTCTACAAATCAATAATAATAATAATTTATCACATTGAGTATTCATGAGTAATCAGGTTATTGCACATTAAGATGTTAACACTCAGATGATCAGCATCGTAAAAGTCGGAGTGTAGTTTGAGCCAATTTTAACCGGCAACACGAGAAGAATAATCGGGTTATGATTTAAATGTTGCTGAATCTTGATTAATGCAGCGAAGTATGCGACAAGCTTTTTTTCTTCCATCCTCGCCCCGCTTCAAACCGCAGAGCAATGCGGCTGAGAGATGGATCCAATGGGCCGATAGCTGCAGTTCCCCAAGCGGCCACTGGGGGCTGGCTCCCAAAGTGATCCACGACACATCTATGAAACCAGATAATCCCAGTGGAATACGTTCTATTCTAGGTTGCTGTCTGCGCATGATTCACCCTAAACTAAGTACTCATGGACGTTAGCTGTCAATCATTTTTATGGGATTTGTTTTGCTCAACTAAAAGTTAGAAACTCAAATGGTGACTTTCTAACTTTTGCCTGAGGCTCATGTTAAGAGTCTTAAGTGATTGTAGTCCTAAAAACATAGTTAATTGTGTTGATTTCAACCAAACCACATGGTTAAGTTTCGGAAAAGTTCAATTATCGGGTTAAAATAAGTGTGTGCTGCGTTCGTACGTTAAGTTATGACATAAAACCTCAACGTCCCGGGTCCAGGTCCTTTTGAATGTCCTCCAGCCTTCCATCTCCACTCGGCCTCTTTACACTATCTCCCTAATAAAGGGGAACAACGCCAGAGAAATGATCTTAAGATAGAGAGAGTCAAAGTGTCGGGCGTGCGAGTGAGCACGGGAACGCCGGCTCAGCAGACTCTGAAGGTAGCAGTAGATTTCTCAAGGGTAGCGGCTAAACTTAGCTCATCATGTCGCTACAGAGGGGCCGACGGGATGAGCCTCCTCTTCTCTCTCAGTGAAGAAGAGGAGCATGCAGATTCAGGCTGGATCCACTTAAAGGCGAAGAGCGCAGCGTCAAACACAAGGCCCGCAGAATGGGCACACACACTCACACACACACACACACACACACTCACACTCACACACACACACACTTACACACACATACACACACATACACACATCTACACACACACACACACACCTACAAACGCACACAAAAACACACACTCACAAACACACCCTCACACTCACACACCTACACACACAGACACATACACACAAACACACACTCACACTAACAGAAACACACTCACGGACACACATACTCTCACACTCACACACCTACACACACTCACACACACACACACACACTCACACACCTACACATCTACACTCACACACTCACACACCTACACACACACACACACACACACACTCACTCACACACAGCGGTATCCTCTGCCCGGCTCCTCCGTCCACCATGATGCACACATCATTAAATCTTCAAAAATATATGAATTATTCACAGCTTCAACTAATGCCTTACAGCAGCATGACATTGGGATTGTGAGGTGTGTGTGTGTACATGTGTGTGTCTGTGTGTGTGTGTGTCAACATTTAGGAGCGCACACGCTGCATGGCTCCACACAGGCCTTTATGGATTCATAATTATGGAGGCTGTTTGCGAGAGCGGCGATGGAGCGACGCGCGCTCAGTGGGTTTTATCGTCGTGGAGCCGTAAACCTGACGGCCGCCATGACATCGTTACGCCGCGCTCTGCACACACGAGAAACAACAAGACAATGAATATTCATGAGCAATCAAGTTATTCCACATAAAGATGTTAACACTCAAAAGCTCAGATGATCCGCATCGTAAACATGGGAGTGTAGTTTGAGCCAATTTGACCCGACATGAGCAAGAATAATCGTTTTATGATTTAAATGTTGCTGAATCTTGTTTAGTTTAGCGAAGTATGCGACAACCTGTTTTTCCATCCTCGCTTCAAACTGCCAAGAAGAGCTCAAATGAAGCCAACGCGCCATTAACTGCAGTTCCCCAAACAGCCACTAGAGGCTGGCTCCCGAAGCGAGTCAATCCACCTCACAGCCGTTAAACAGGAACGGTTTATCAACAAATAAATAGTTTTTTTATAATTAAGAGAACTATAAAAACGGCACATTTTCATATAACTCGCACATTAAAATTATGTTACGTATTGAAGTTAATAATAATAATTAATGTTGTGACTGCTAGGTGACAGGTAGGTGGCGTCCCAGGTGACCTCTACTGGTGATGAAAGATACCTATTGTCTTATTATAATAATAATAATGAGGTTATCTAATCTTTCTTATTCCCATCTCCCGACAGGGATTGTAAAAGAGGAATGGGTTGTCTCACACATGTATTCAGACCGTATGCGTCACTATAATACTAGGACACAGCTCTTCGGGAGCCAGCCTCTAGTGGCCGTTTGGGGAACTGCAGTTTTTCGCGCGTTGGCTTCATTTGAGCTCTTCTTATTGGTTTAAAGTGCGGCGAGGACGAAAAAAAAAGTTGTTGCGTACTTCGCTGCACTTTAAGATGAAGATTCAGCAATATTTAAATCAGAATACGATTATTCTTGCTCATGTCGGGTCAAATTGGCTCAGAAAGGTAAAGTCCAGAAGCAGGGTGGGAGTGAGGGGTACATTATTGCATCATCTGCATCGAAACGAACGTTAAGTTACTCACAGCTTTGTATCAGTTTAAAATAAACATAAAGTTATAACAAGGGAAACACGTCGCTGTGTAGCCTCAACGCTACGACTTCATATACTGTACAACATCATAACAACGGGATTTTAAATGACTAGCATTAAAGAGTCATGAAGACATATTCTGACTTTTGAGAACTTGCAGAAGAGAATACATGAATCGGTCCTGACTTGTTTCTACGTTCAGTCGTCTTTGTTAACGCCGAGCCCAGAAAGAGAACACATTTCCTTCTAGTTGGTAACTTTAGAGCCTTCCTGCTCCCAGAAAACATCAATATTGTTGTGTTCCCACCCGGTGTCGAGGTTCTCCAGGTTCCACTGAGGGATTGTTCTGCTGACGGCCTCTATCACTATGGGGATGGAGCACCCTGGAGGAGGTGCTCTCGCTCTGATCCTCTGACATCGCATACTTGTTATAGTTGAAGAGGATAATTTGACCAATCCTCACAAAGCACTTATTATCTTTCACCAGATTGCGTTTTCCCTTTTCCAGAAACACCTCAAATAGGCTGAGAGGAAGAGGAGAATATATTTAACTCTCCACCGGGGAGACAATCCAAAACCCCGGCCTTCTTCTCTTTTCTTTTTTTTTTTTTTACAGAATCAGAGCACCATTTATTTTTAATGGGCATCCTCCAAAAGGAAGATACAGAAACTCAAAGCTTTTTCCTCCTCTCCTCCCTGCCGGCCGCTGAGGAACGAGTTTACGGGCGTATAGCCGAACTCTTCAGGACGGGAGGACGCTCAGAGGGAATCCGGCCGTGATGAGCGCTTAGCTTTCACAATAACGGCCCGCAAGATTGGGAAACGGGGATAATTGAAAAATAAAAAGTGTTTTTTAATGAGGCTGTAATCCCGGCCGCGGACGTCTTGCCCGTTGTTTTACGGCGGAACGAAGACATTTCGGTTCATAACCGTAAATCCGTGTGCGCTCGCCGTCGTCTGGTTATTCCTGCGGAGGAAGTGGCGTTGCCGTAGCGATGCGACGGCATCCCATAAACACTCACGGCGGCCTAAAGTATTCATCCGCTCTGAGGGGAATTCAATCAATTCTGTTCATTTCCTGCATTCTGGTGGATTTAACACATTAATTTACGGTGGAAACCTTTTTATTTGCGTTAAGAAAGACAGCAGGTGGCGATTCTGAATATTGAATGAATGTGCCATAAATCCGTGAGACGCTCCGTCATGCAGGCCTCGTGTTTATTGACTCCTCATCGGCGTTATCTCTGCAGACAGCAGCGCGGCGGCCCTCCTCCTCCGGGTCGGTTGGAGCTATTTACTTTGACATTTGTATTTAGTTTTTATTGTGAAGCTATATTGATTATTCATTGCTTATTAAAGTTATATTTTGATGTGTTTTTAGTTTAGTTGATTGTGATTGTTGTTTTTAACCCTCCTGTGACCTTCAAATGTAGAACATCTTTTACCCTCGGGGTCAATTTGACTACAGCAATTAAAACCTCCAGGAAATGATTATAATTAATATTGTTTCCCAGGTTTAAGTGTGAGGTTCTTTTTGTTTGTTTGTTGACAACCTAAATAGCCTTTAAATAAATAAAAAAGTAGATATTTCTTATATGTTTTACTCAGTGAAAAACAGCCTGGGGTCAAATGGACGAGTTGTGTTCAGGACATTTATTAATGAATCCAAATGTTCATAATCTATAGATTTAAATATATATATATATATATATATATATATATATATATATATATATATATGTATATTCATCAAACAGTTTAAATCATAGTATCTTTGAAGGTGCCTGAGCATCTCGACGGTCTGCCGTGGAGCTGCTGCTGATATTTAATCATCGGGTTGAGAAATATTCCATTAAATAGCTCTAAAGAATGACACTAATAGTTTTAAATGTGATCATACTTTGCGTTGAGGGGAACGATCACACCGCGGGAAATATAAGTAACAACCTCCAGACGTGTTTAAGTGTTACAGTGATGAAATTAAACACGCGTCACAGAAATGAACCTAAAGGTTTTATTAAAGAATCAAAAAAATAATAATAATCAATAATCAATAATGAAGAACAAACGACGCAAACAAATACAAAACCGAATCAAAACAAAGATGAAGGCCCAATAGAGACCCTCCTCCTCCTCCTCCTCCTCCTCCTCCACCTCCCCTTCCTCCTCCTCCACCTCCCCTTCCTCCTCTTCGTCCAACTCCTCTTCCTCCTCCACTTCCTCCACCTCCTCCCCTTCCTCCTCTTCATCCTCCTCCTCCTCTTCCTCCTCTTCCTCGTCCTCCTCCTCTTCGTCCTCCTCCTCACCCTACAGCTGTCTCGCTGACGGCTTCCAGGACTCACACATTAGCAGTCAGCTAGCCATCTGCTCCCCCCCCCCCCCCTCTCTCTCTCTCTCTCTATCTCTCTCTCCCGTCCGTTCATAGACCTACAGCCCCGGACTTTAAGTCAGGGGAACCCGGCGGACCGGTTTCCACCACAGTGACGACTTTGAGACTCCTCGTTAGCACGAGAACCTGTGATCGGACAGGGGGCGGGGCTTAGAGGGGGCGGGGCTTATCTCCTTCAACCACCATGAAGAACTCACCTCTAGTTCTGCTTCATACGTGTTGAGGACGTCCCACAGACGTGTGAACATGTAGCGCCTCGTGTCTGGGTTCATAACATTAATATATATATATATATATATATATATATATATATATATATATATATATATATATATATATATATATATATATATATATATACACAACCCAATGTAGGACATGAGTACAGGCACATCGACCCACAAGGCCTCCGTGGTAGTTTCTGTCTCGAGGACCCCGTCTCGCCTCGATGACTCAGAGTAAACAACTCGCCGTCTACGCCGTGGTCGTGGCGGCGATGACACTTCCCCGCGTCGTTGTGGCGTTTACATCCTCCAGCTGACGCTTGCTGACACGTAGACGACCGTGACGTGAATAATTAAACATGTGTGTCCGTGTTCCTGCATTGAGGAGAACATCGCTGTCTACATGTCGACGTAGAGTTTAAAGTACAAGGCGTGGAGTCTGCAGACATGCATGTACTGTCATATTACACGGAGTGTGCATCATATGTCTTAAGTATGAATACATCATTAAATGAATGCATGAATAAATACAAGAAGAGATACATAAATGCTTACATAAATGTATAAATACATTAATAAATACAATAATACTTAAATAAACACTTAAATAAATGTATAAATACAGGAATAAATAAATACATGCTTAAATAAATGTATAAATAAAGGAATGAATAAATACATGTTTAAATACATGTATAAATCAATAAATACAGGAATAAATAAATACTTAAATAAATGTATATATAAATGTATGAATACATAAATAAATGCTTCGATAAATGTATAAATGATACAGGAATGAATAAATATAAGTTATAACTAAACAGGGCATTATTAAATAAATCTATTTCTACATTTCTGTATTTCTTCATTTATTTATGTCTCTATCTATGTGTCCACACATATTTCTTCATTTATTTACGTTACATTTAGGTGTCCTTAAGCATTTATTTATTTATTCATGCATTTATTTATTCATACTTAGAGGTTGTGAGTCCTCCATAGATACGCGCTGTGGGTCCGTCCTGCTCCTCACGTCTCACTCAGGGCTGCTGGGTAAATCGTGGCCTCTGACACTCCAGCATCAGACGTCTGCTCGCTCAATAAAAGATGAGCAACATCGCTCTTCCCTTTTGTCAAATGCAGTCGGAGTGAATGTCGATCTCCATTACAGCGGTGTAGCTGCTGTCTAGGCCTTCGTACGCACACTGTGTGTGTGTGTGTGTGTGTGTGTGTGTGTGTGTGTGTGTGTGTGTGTGTGTGTGTGTGTGCGAAGGCTTAAACTCAAGAGCTGGAGCAGTTGAAGTTCCCTTGAACGACTCGATGCTGGAGGGAGAATTCACCTCCTGGAAGCAGTGAGACGTTTC
>CM070100.1:21716486-21726486 GCA_036178185.1 Liparis tanakae | reverse complement strand
TGAAGCTGGATGTATCAAGGGATTCTATGACTTCAATATGAACCGCTCGTACGCTCATACACGTGAAGATTACGGCCCATCGTTTACTTTGGGAATGGCCTCCTCTTGTTCTACGTGAAGAGACACTCCAAGGGCCGAACACATCAAGTCCGACATTTGTAAAGGGCGGTTCCGTCGAGAGACGATCCGCTGGAAGACTGGCCATCTTTTGAATTGTAAGTGGGGCTCTAAGCCTTCTGCAGGTTACACACTGATGGATGATGTTGCTCACTTTTCTTTTGCCACCAACTATCCAAAAGCCAGCTGTACGAACAGCCCCTTCTGTAAACAGACGGCCTTGGTGATAGATTTGTTCGTGGTGATGCTTGATGAGTAAGGTTGCCACCTGATGTTTACCAGGAATAATCACTGGAGTCTTTTCACTCTGATCAAGGTTAGCATTGCAGAGGCGACCTCCGACTCTCAGAAGGCCGTGTGTATCAATGAAAGATCCAGATTTTTGAGAGGACTACTTTTAGGGATCTGCTCATGTTTTTGGATACATTTGATCTCTTGACTGTAGACTTCCTCCTGTACTGCTTTAATGATGATGTGCAACGCTTGATCAGACTCCTCAACAGTGTATCCTGTTTTGCAGTGATGCCAGCCCTTACAAGGGCTGTTCTTCAAGGTCATGTTGAAAAGACGGGCTATGTGTTTGAGACGAATAATGGCCCGAGTTAGAGACTTCCAGGATGAGAACTTTGAGAATCGTTGAGAACCAAGCTGTTTGGATGTTGTTGTAGTACTCAAAGTGGACACCAGAGGGCGAATGTCTGGGTCTGAACCCGGGTCTACAAGCTCGTAGGTGCTCTCTGCAGCACTTGTCTCCGGTGTGTACAGAGATTTGGGTCCACTCAGCCAGTTTGTGTTGTTCAAATGGCCTGCAGCAACAGAACGTGTAGCGTGGTCTGCAGGGTTCTGCTCTGTTGACACGTAGTGCCATTGGTCTGGGTGAGAGGATCTTCGGATACGTAATACCCGGTTACTTACATATACATAAAAGCGCCTGACTTCATTAGAAATGTAGCCAAGGACTACCTTGCTGTCTGAGTGGAAGGTTGTAGCATCGAGCTGAAGGTCTAGTTCTGCCGAGATTAAGTCTGCTAACTCCACTCCAAGCACTGCTGCGCAAAGTTCCAGTCTCGGAATTGTTTGTTCGGGATGAGGGGTCAGCTTGGCTTTGCCCATTACAAATCCCACATGGTTGTTTCCAGCAGAGTCAGTTACTTTTAAATATGCCACAGCGGCGATAGCTTTCGTGGATGCGTCAGAAAAGACACACAATTCCCGTCTGACAGCTGCTGTGGGTGAAGTTGGAGTGTAAGCTCTGGGAATAGAAAGCTGGGACAGATCTTTCAAAGATGATCTCCAAGATGTCCATGCTTCCTCCATTTCTTGGGGTAAAGGTGAGTCCCAGTCACCTTTCTCAGTTGTGAGTTCTCTCAGAATAGCCTTGCTTTGTATTGTGACCGGCGCTACAAACCCAAGAGGATCGTAGAGGCTGTTGATTGTGGACAAGACACCCCGTCGAGTGTAGGGTTTTATCTCATCAGAGACGCTGAAGTGGAAGCAGTCGGTCTGGAGGTCCCAATTGATTCCAAGACTACGCTGCATTGGCAGCGCATCTGCATTGAGGTCCAAGTCTTTAAGATCTTTTGCACGATCTTCGGCTGGGAAGGCCTCCACTACCTCTTTGTTGTTTGCTGCGATTTTGTGCAGTCTTAAGTTGGATTTGGAGAGAACATTCTGTGTCCTTTTCAGCAGGTTGACGGCAGCTTTGACTGTGGGCAGAGACTTCAACCCGTCGTCAACATAGAAGTTACGCATCACAAAACGTTGGACGTCAGGGTCGATGTGGAGCTCACTAATATGAACAGACTGGTGCAGTCCATGAACCGCTACTGCAGGGGAAGGACTATTTCCAAAGACGTGGACCGTCATTCGATACTCCACAATGTCTTTGGAGGGGTCGTTATCTTGGAACCATAGAAAACGTAGGAAGTTCCTATGGTCTTTCCTTACTGAAAAACAATAGAACATCTGTTCTATGTCCGTTGTAAAGGCAATTGCTTCCTTTCTAAAGCGCATCAGTACACCGAGCAGTGTGTTGTTGAGATCAGGCCCAGTTAACAGCACGTCGTTGAGCGACACACCGTTGTACTGGGCGCTGGAATCAAGACTACTCGTATTTGTTTTGGTTTTCTTGGATGGTACACACCAAATATTGGCAAGTACCACTGTTCTTCATCCTCACTGTGAGGAGGGGCTAACTCGGCGTGACCATTCTTGAACATCTTTTCCATAAAAATGAGAAAGTGGTCTCTCATTTCAGGCTTCCTATCAAAGTTGCGCCTGAGCGACTTGAGACGGTTTAAAGCTTGTGGCCTGTTATTGGGGAGCCGTTGACGTGGGCATTTAAAGGGTAATGGAGCTACCCAACTGTTGTTTGCATCTTTTGTTAGTCCTTCTTTCATTATTTTCATGAAGGAGATGTCCTGGATCGACGGAGCCACGTTGTTGTCGTCTTTGGTCTGCTTGAATATGTTATGTCCTAGGCTATCAACTTCACAATTTGATATCTCCTCAGGATGTGTTTGGAGGTGGTTTGTGACCTGGGTGTCACTGTATTTTTCCTTTACATTGAACACGTTAGGACACGGGTCAAAGAGTGTAGGACGTCCCTGTTCTGTGGTGTTCGTGAAGAAGGTGCTGACTGTCTGTGGTTTGTGAACGCGGCCTAAACATACATTACCCACGATGACCCATCCCAGATCCAACTTCTGAGCATAAGGTAGGTTGTGTGGGCCATTGACCTGTTTGCGGACTTTATGGACTCTGATAATATCCCGACCTAAGAGAAGCATAATTGGGGCCTGTGGGTCGATATCTGGGATAAGGTGTGCAACTGACTTTAGGTGCGTGTGATGAAAAGCTGCATTGGGAGTTGGAATCTCATCTCTGTTATTTGGAATGTCATCACATTCTATGAGGCTGGGTAGTGGGATGCTGACGGTCCTATCCAAAGATTCCACGATGTAACCACTGGCTCGTCTTCCTGTCGCTTCCTTTACTCCAGCACACGTTTTCAATGAGTAAGGAGCACTTGGACTTTGGTCGTTGAAGACTTCGAAGAACTGTGAACGAACTAGTGATCTGTTGCTCTGTTCGTCCAGAATCACGTACATCTTCACTGCTTTGTCAGCGTGGCCGACTGGATACACTTTCACAAGGGATACTTTAGAGCAGGATCGGTCCGTCACGTCTCCGCCACAGACATCTGTACATTTGATGGTGACATGGGGTTGTGAAGAGCTATCCTGCTCCCCTCCATGCTCTGAAGCCGAGTCCGTGCCTTCAACCCAGGGTGCAGGTCCAGGGTGAAGCGCTGTGTGATGTCTTTCACTTTTGCATTCATAACATCGAAGATTAAATGTGCAGTTCCTTGCAATGTGTGACGATGAAGCACAGCATTTGAAACAGATGTTATTCTCTTTTAAGAATGTCTTACGGTCTTTGATGGGCTTTTCTCTGAATGTACGGCATTTGCGTAGAGGGTGAGGTTTTTTATGGATTGGACACAGTTTGTCACATTCATCGAATTTCGTTGGAGGTTCCCTAGAATCAAAGATGGCTTTTGGAAATATCTCTGTTTTGTGAACATAGACTTCTCGCTGTCTGTTTGGCTTCCAAGCTGTTTTTTCTGTCTTGAGAGACATGTCTGAGTGACAGACAAAGTTGAAACTTGGGTCATTTTTGACAATAGCTTCATTGCTAACGAAGTTTACGAAGCAGGCAAATGGGGGATATGAAACGTGATATTGCCGCTTGTAGGATGACCCAACTGATGCCCACTTTTCCTGCAGACTGAAGGGGAGCTTCTGTACAATTGGGTTGACGCCTCTCGATGTATCAAGGAAAGAGAGGCCGGGTAGGTCTCCTTCAGCTTTGGCTGACTCTAGTTCCATTAAAAGATCACTCAGCTTTGTTAGTTTAGAATAATCTCGGTTTGTTATTTTTGGAAAGGCGTCGATACGTTTGAACAAAGCATCTTCTGCGGAGCCGTAAGATTGTTCAAGTCTGTCCCATATCATAGCCAAACCTGCTGCTGGATGATTTATGTGTATCGCTCTTATGTGCTCGATGCGTTCTGCTGACTCTTTGCCGAGCCACTTAAACAGGAGATCCATTTCCTCGCTTGGTGTCAGGTCTAAATCTCTAGTTGCGTTCTGAAAAGAACATTTCCAGGCTCTGTAGTTCTGAGGTGTGTCATTGAATTGAAGTAGGCCTGTTGCCACAAGCTCACGACGAGCAAAGTATCTCACAAAGTCGCTAATGTTGGAGTTGACATTATTGGTGTTTGAAAATGTGTCATAGGATTGAAGAGCAGGATGACCTTTGCCGTTTTGAGGTCCAAGACCCTGCTCAGGAGTGGCATTGTGGTTGTCAAACCGAACATTGCGTTTCCTATCGACATTTTCATCTTCATAGATGTAAGGCTGCTGTGAGGTGAGGCGAGTTGGTTGAAAAGCTGCTTTGTGGCCATGCGTATGATGGGAAGCTATATTGGCAGATTTAATAGATGTAGCTGGAGTTTCGTAGTTAGGACTTGGGTCTCTTTCTGTTACAACACAATCATCAAACAGCTGAGCTTCTGTGTTTAGTGATTTGGCTTGGTCATTCACATATTGTTCTATGCGTTGTGCAGCTTCCAAAGGACTGGAGTCCAAATTTAACATGGAATGTATTTCACAATTTGCATCTACCGCAGCTTCAAGGGCTTCGGCCTCAGCTACAGCTGCGGCTGTCTCTTTCTTGTAATTGAGCATTTCTAGTGAGGCTTCTAGCTTAGCTTTTCCTAGCTTTAGGTTAATTTCCTCTTCGGCGTAGGACATGCGTGCTTTTGCTGCCTCTGCTCTTGCTCTTGCCTTTGCTGCAGCAGACCCCATTGATGCTGCACTTGAGTGTGAAGCGGAACATGTAGCGGGACCGCGTCTTTAATGCACTTGCTTCCTCGGACATGGCGTTGTTTGGTGACGTACCTCTGTTTAGAAACCGCTGTGATGGTCACCCACTGGCTGCGTGTGATGACGTTGTTAGTTGCGTCTGTCAGCTGGCTGCGTTATCTTGCCCGCTAGAAAGCCGTTGTTTTACTGTGCTGCCCTCAGTATATGAACCATACAGCCATACAGTCATACACCTCGGCAGTTAGATAAACTCCTTCCCGACATCACGACTCTGAAGACTCTTGTTCGGCGTCCACAGGTTTAATAACGTAGAAAAGAGTAAAACTAAAAACACACAAAGAGCATAATGAATACAAATAAATGCTTTGTTAATGTATACACACAATGTAAATGTACTGGTACTTTGATTACAAATAAACATTAAGTTATAGCGAGTAAACATTAACTATAATAACTCGATGTGCATAAGACTTCTGAAAACTAAACATTGTCACAAAAATAATCATCTGCAATTATGAGTAACAATAAAAACAAATCAATACATACCAACGATGCTATCAAAAGGCAGGATGTATACAGATTCAACTGGATTGTACAACTAACGGAAAACAGCGGCTCTGAGCCATGCTCTTGTTTACTTCCTGATACAAAACTAAAGCTGCCTGAAGTTTCAAGACATTTACTGTTTCAAAATAAAAGACTTTCAAAATAAACGCATCAACATGCTGGCTTTCAAAATAAAACGTATCAACATGCTGGTTTAATAATTGTAACAGAACAGTATATATATATATATATATTTATACATATATATGTATATATATATATATTTATACATATATATATATATATATATATATATATATATATATATATATATATATCAAAGTACTACATCAAAGTACTGTGTTTATTCTGGGGACACGTGTCGCTGTCGGAGCAGGTTACCGTTGTGCGTCTCGGATGAAGCTCATTTAGCAGGAAGCGTGTGTGTTCTCGTGGAAGTGAGACGTAATCTGTCACACGGGCGCCGGTGTGAACGCCGCACGGCGAGTACGGGCGGCGTGCAATCAGAGCGCCTTCACACCGAGGCAGGTGGCGCATCGTCAGCTGTGAGCGTGTGAACAAAAGCACAATTATAACTCTGGCATCACCTGCTCCACGCGAGCCGAGCCGGCGCCGGACACGGAGGACACTTCCTGTCGCACAGAGGAATCACTTCGTTTGAGAACATCAGTCTGACAAACAGACGCAGATCACCGTGTCGGTTATTTATTAATCGCTCTCTGCAGCGGCGTGGCTCAGCTCTTCATCAGCTCAGACGATGAAGAGCTGCAGACTCATCTCCTCATGCCAAGGACAGGAGATCGGATCCTTCTTTTCCTTTAGTCTTTACTTGAACGTTAACTATATACACAGATACATAATCTCTATTTTATGATCATACGATATGAAACAGTGTGTAACGATGTTACGATATGATATGTTACGATATGTTATGATATGTTAAGTTATGTTATGATATGTTAAGTTATGTTATGATATGTTAAGTTATGTTATGATATGTTAAGTTATGTTATGATATGTGTTATGTTAAGTTATGTTATGATATGATATGTTATGTTAAGTTATGTTATGATATGTTATGTTATGTTATGATATGATATGTTAAGTTATGTTATGATATGTTAAGTTATGTTATGATATGATATGTTATGTTATGGTATGTTTTGATATCTTACGATATTTTACGATATGTTAGAGAAAGTATCTTTTACTGGTGAAATTGTATCGAAACATATCGTAATGAAACATATCAGAATATATATCATAACATATCGTAACATATATGAACATATCGTAATATCGTAATATATAATATATCGAATCATATCATATAATATATTAACATATCATATCATATCGTATCATATCGTATCATATCGTATACATATCGGAACATATCGTAACATATCGTATCATATCGTATCATATCGTATCATATCGTATCATATCGTATCATATCGTAACATATCGTAACATATCGTATCATATCGTAACATATCGTATCATATCGTATACATATCGTAACATATCGTAACATATCGTAACATATCGTATCATATCGTATCATATCGTATCATATCGTATAATATCGTAACATATCGTATCATACCGTAACATATCGTATCATATCGTAACATATCGTATCATATCGTAACATATCGTAACATATCGTAACATATCATAACATATCGTATCATATCGTAACATATCGTAACATATCGTATCATATCGTAACATATCGTAACATATCGTAACATATCGTAACATATCGTATCATATCGTAACATATCGTAACATATCGTAACATACCGTAACATATCGTATCATATCGTAACATATCGTAACATATCGTAACATATCGTAACATATCGTAACATATCGTAACATATCGTAACATATCGTATACATACCGTAACTTATAACATATTGTAGACCATATTTTCCATGGCATCCAAAGGCATGCTCAGGTCCCACAGAGTTGAAACATCTGGTGGAACTAAACCTCTGTGGCCTGACGGACATGATGATGATTAACGTGATGGAGGACGTCTCATCGGCCCGGTGTTACACCTAAAGCCTTCCCCTGATTCAGAAACCTTCAGATAAACATGAGGCCCACGGCGGCAACCAGTCTGGCGAGACACTCGGTGCCAACAGCAACAAAAACATTCGTGACAAACTTCGACCGACGACAGACGATTTCAGAGACGGGGCGTTCCTATTGGCCGCTCTCTGAACGGAGGCAGCGGCTGGCTGCTCTGCAAAGGAGAACAAACTAAAGGGAAGTCAGACTTCTCAAAGAGTCAGACAAACGCCATAAAACACGTGTCGGTGAGCAGAAGGTGAAACTACGAGCGACATCACCTCTCAATCCTTGTGTGTGTTTACTGCAGCAGATTGTCCTCACAGGGATGTGTGCCGGCCCCCGATTGGACGAGGACCGGAAGGACAGCGAGGCGGCGAGCTGCAGGACGAGGGCCTCAGACCATCAGGTCTTATTCTGCCTCTGCTCAGGTATCACATTATGCTAATATTAGCTAATAATATCCTCGCTCTGCCCGCTTTAAGGGCCTTCAGAAAGCTGCAAAACGAACAGAACCGGGTCGGGCTGGGAGACCTCCGTCTGACTGACGCAACTCACCGGAGGATTATGAAAGCGCGCTCCGCTTCGTCGGCTCAGTGAAATGTCATCAGTCTGAGTTTCTTCCCGCGCCGGACGGGACGCGGCCGAGCGGCGCCGGGAGGCGGCGCATCACACACAACGAGGAAATGACACGAAAAGAGTTTGTACCCGACGGCCAGGATCAGAGTCAGCAATAAAAAAACATCTGACATGAACTCAGGATAATAGGAACGAGCGGCCGTAACACGGATGTGAAGGTCATCCAATACCTTTCAGTGAAGAACGGCTCGCCTGCACATTTAATGTTTTCTCCACATGAGACGTTCATATGAAGCTGGGATGTTTTCAAATATTGTGTTTCACATCCATCCCACCCCCCGGGTCGTATGAGCGGTTCCCATGGAGGCGGCTGCAGGTTGAATCATCAGACACGCTCTTCCATCTCGACCCGCCAGCCGCCCTCGGGGTCAGGCGCCGCATTATATCTGATGAAGACGGCTCAGCGTGTGTGTCCCCCCCCCCCCCCCCCCCATGGTCACTTCAAACAGCTCATTGGTTCAATTAAAGATCAACTCTTATTTTAATGCAGGATTGGGGATTCCCATGTTGCTTCACTGGTGCTGAGGAGGCTTCTTCACCATCTTCTTCATCATCTTCTTCACCATCTTCTTCACCATCTTCTTCACCATCTTCTTAATCATCTTCTTCATCATCTTCTTCATCATCCCCATTACTGAACATCCATGAAATATTGATGCGCCATCCTCCCGCCCTCTCTTTGGCGCCCGGCTGCTACAGCTTGGGTTCTGAGGGTCAGCCCTGGAGGAAGGGGTGGGTGTGGTCAATGGGGCTGTTACACACACACACACACACACACACACACACACACACACACACACACACACACACACACACACACACACACACACACACCTGTACAATGACAGACGGGGATTGAATGAGTTATAGGTTGATGTGCATGGCTCTGCTCAGGCGCACCTTGCCCTACTCATCATCATCATCATCATCATCATCATCATCATCATCATCATCATCATCATCATCATCATCATCATCATCATCATCATCATCATCATCATCATCATCATCATCAGGCTCCTCCCCCCCCCCCTGTCTGAGCCACGCAAAGCAGCGGCTCCGTCTCATCTCTCCACACCGCACAGGCTCGTCTGCGCGAGCCGGAGACGGGAGTCGAGCCGCCCGCTTTGAATAAACCAGGACTCCGTCCCCCCCTCCAGCCTCCAGCCTCCACCTCCACCTCCGCCTCCCCCCTCCTCCCCCACCTCCTCCCCCACCATGCTCACGCTGTCTCCTCTCCAGTGACTCGTGGATGAGAGTGTCGGAGAGGAGCTCCGGACGCGTCTCCTCTTTGTGGACCGGCAGTGCGCCACAGTGCGCTCCGTGGGTCGGCAGCGTCGTCTCCAGCGGCAGCCTCCTTCTCCTCCTCATCGTCCTCTTCATCCTGCTACCCCGCCGCACCTGAGATCAACCCTACGCCCCCGGAGGAGGCGCGCGCCCGGACCCTCGCCGAGACCCCCACCTCCCGTGCGAGGTAACCAGCTTTTATTTCTTCTACTTTGTGTGTGAAATACAGCGACACACACACACACACACACACACACACACACACACACACACACACACACACACACACACACACACACACTCGAGTGTTGCGCGCGCACCCCCCGCGCAACACTCGACTCTCCATGCGTCTTGACAACAACCAAAAGGCTTGAATTCACGGGAGATGAATTGATGAATTATTGAGCGGTGATCACAT
>CM070100.1:21706486-21711486 GCA_036178185.1 Liparis tanakae | reverse complement strand
AATATGTTCCTCCTCCTGGCTCCTCCTGTGAGGAGAGCAGCGCATCATCTGATTCATAACCTGTGTCCTTCAGACAACGACCTCTACGACCTCTACGACCTTTACAGCCTCTAGGGCCTTTACGACCGTACAACCTCTATGACCTCTGTGACCTCTTCGACCTCTACGACCGTACGACCTCTACAACCTCGACTACCGTTACGACCTCTATGACCTCTACGACCTCTGTGACCTTCAGCCCCGTTAAGCTCTCAACACAAAGAAGCGTTTTGTTGGAGGAGAAAACTGATTAGCAAAAAGGTCCCAGAGGTCTTTCACAGGTAACACATTCACACACACACACACACACACACACACACACACACGCACACACAGAGACACACACTCACACCCACACTGACACACACACACTCACACTCACACTAACACACACACACACTCACACACACACTGACACACACACACTCACACACACACACACAGAGACACACACTCACACACACACTGACACACACACACTCACACTCACACTAACACACACACACACTCACACACACACACACACACACACACTCACACACACACACACACACACACTCACACACACACACACACTCACACTAACACACACTCACACACACACACACGGTCTGACCATGTTAATGACGGCTCAGCTGTCAAAGGCTTAGCGGCGTCTCTGGAGGCGAGGAGCTGTCCGTGGTGCTGAAAGAGACTGTTCATCTCAGACCAGCCCCCCCCACCCACCCCACCCCCCCTCTCTCTCTCCCCCTCTCTATCTTTCTCTCTCTTTTCTTTATTCTCCATCTCAGGGGAGAACTGCTTACATGAAACTAGAACATTGAACAGTGAGACATGTTATCGCTGTCTTAGATGTTCTCTTTGTTCTTTGTGTGTGTGTGTGTGTGTGTGTTTGTGTGTGTGTGTGTGTGGGGGGGGGGGCACATAGTCCACTCAGAGCATTGTTACTGAACTACACATGTGGTACAAGTTGTGATATTCAACATTAAAACGTCACTCAGACGAAAGGATTGTATGGCAGGGGCACTTGTAGGATTCAAAGAAGGGGGGCTCAGCCCCAAGGGGGAGGAGGGGGGGGGGGGGCGTCATCTCATAGCCCCCAGATATCCATTGTTTTACATCCATTGTGTCACATCCATTGTGTAACATCCATTGTTTCCGACAGTTCATGGATCGGTTCACTCAGAAGGTTTCTCTGTAGTTTTGGACTCTGAGGTGAAAATGAACTCAGAGTCAAATTCACCGATGGAAATATATATTATATAATATATTAATGCAAAGAATAGAGAGTCGGTCTGACAGTGAGACACGTTTCACACGTTAAGAAGAGTCGCCGACATACATATAATATATACAAAACCACTAGTAAAACATAGAACTACAAATACTTTATACATAATAGATAGCTGTATATACATATATATATATATATATGTATATATAAAAATATATGTATTTCTATGTGTATAAATATATGTATTTCTATAGAAATAAATAAATATATCTAAATATATATATATATATATATATATATATTAACTTTTATATATACAAATATATATTTTTATATATACATATATATATATACACACACATATATATATACATAATTCTTTTATGTGTCTTTGTGTACTATAAAAGCGCTATAGAAGTCAAAATGATTAGACATGTGAATGTAACATGTATCTATGAATATATATATATATATATATATATATATATATATATATATATATATATATATATATATATATATATATTCCTGTGAAGGTGCGTTCAGGTGCTCTGGGTTCTGCTCGTCGAGTACAGATGAAATAGTGACGCTCTCGTCTCTGGAGATGAAACAACGAGTTGATTAGTTTTAAATCGTCATCGAGCAGAAAACGGCAAAAGTTCACCGAGACGTGAAATATGTGTTTCCTGTTTGTGTCTTTGTACTTTTCTGTAAACGAGGGAATTCAAGGCGCTTTAAATAAAACATCAAAAGAAAGACATCACATTAAATCTATTGAGTCACCGCGCCGAGAGGACGGGACGTAAACACGGGAACAGAGAGGAGAACACGGCGGTAAAACACTTCATAATGATGAAGAAGAAGAAGTGAGGCTCACAGAGCCACATAAATACATGTTGATGAGGTCATGGGATTGGGCTTCAGCACTTTGATGTTTACACTATTCTCTCACAGTTGATTGAATATTACATAAGTGATAAACTCTGATTATATAAACTAAATATACTCTTCCTTCAGTGTTGCTGAGATAATTATGGCGTTTATTAAATAATGCAATTAAAAGACTTCCCGGGAAAACTAACTTCTTCCTTTTCACTCCCAGTCTCGGTTGTTTTTCCCGCGCTCGTAGATTTTTGGGGCTATTTTACACGTTTCCTCTCAGACTAGTGGAATAAAGCTCACATGGTTACTACTCTGTCTCCTTGGGTCCATAACAGGATCATCTCTAGATATATAAAAGTCTTAATATTTTCTTTCTTTCTTTATTTACTTTAATATTTTCCAGCAGGTTAAAGTGTCCATGAAAGTAAATATTTGTCACGATTCCAGAAGAAAACGTTAGTTGACTTTTATATAATAATGTTGTATTTTTGATCATGTTAAAACGCTTAAACGTGACCTCACCTCGGCAGTAAAGGTCACGTTGAACCTCGTGAGACCGTCGTCTCCCGTCAGCTCGCTGCCCGGCACACGGAGCCATCAGCGCCCCCCCGGCCGAGTTAAAGACCCGGGAGCGACTCGTTTGATGTCCGCTGCGTCTCCCCGCCGCGGCCGGATGAACAAATGGCCGCCGCCGCCCACGAGCCGAGATAAGGCGCCGCGCCCAGCGTCGGGGGCGACAGGCGACCGTTTTATTAAAAGATGCATAATTAATCCGTTGGGATTCATTAACGGAGACTCGTCTTCGTCCCCCCCCAACACAACGCCTCGACAATGCAGAGCTGCTCTTCTGTGTGTGTGTGTGTGTGTGTGTGTCGAGCACGCCGTTTTCAATCCACGAAGGATTAGAGGTTAATCGGCAATTTAAAGCTAATCTTCGGTAAATGCCCAAAAAAGAAGAAGCCGGCAGACAATCAGGCAGAAAACACAAAAACATCCTCCATCTGCAAGAGGAGGGAGCCGGAGGAGCCCGACTCTGGCGTTGATTGGGGTGTGTGTGTGTGTGTGTGTGTGGGTGTGTGTGTGTGTGTGTGTGTGTGTGTGGGTGTGTGTGTGTGTGTGTGGGGGGGGGCTTCAGGACTAAATGCCTCCGTCTGCTTCGCGTTCGTTCTCATCGTCTCCGACGTCTCGTCTCTGTTTCTTTGTTTCTCGAGCTGAGATAATTAGGGAGGTTCTTTTCTTAGTTTATTTTAATGATGCAATCAAAGAGACGATCTGGGAGGAGAGTTATTAATGTTCCTCTTTTTGAGGACCACGGTTGGTTTCGTGCTCCGAGTTCTTCTGGACTATCTTCTTTAATATATTTTCTTTAATATATTTTCTTATATATATTTTCTTTAATATATTTTCTTATATATATTTTCTTTAATATATTTTCTTTAATATATTTTCTTTAATATATTTTCTTTAATATATTTTCTTATATATATTTTCTTTCATTTATTTTCTTTAATATATTTTCTTTCATTTATTTTCTTTAATATATTTTCTTTCATTTATTTTCTTTAATATATTTTCTTTAATATATTTTCTTTAATATATATAACAGTCTTAATGGAAGTTACATGGTGATAATAATAATAATCACTATAGTGCTTTTTAAGGTACTTAAAGACCCTTTACATGTTATATTTATACACACGGCTACAGGGAGCATCAGGGTTAGGTGTCTTGCTCAAGGACACATCGACTAGGGCGGGGATTCAACCGCCAACCCCCTGATTGGAAGACGGACCTGCTGACTTATGACCCACAGTTGCCCCAAATATTAGTAATACTCCAGGGCTTTTTATCAAATTCTAAAATCCTAAAATCCTAAAACTCTAGTCCCCAGCACCCCCACCCTGAGGGGAGGACACCCACCCTGAGCGGAGGACACCCCCACACTGAGGGGAGGACACCCCCCCACCCTGAGCGGAGGACACCCCCACCCTGAGGGGAGGACACCCCCCCACCCTGAGCGGAGGACACCCCCCCACCCTGAGGAGAGGACACCCCCACCCTGAGCGGAGGACACCCCCCCACCCTGAGCGGAGGACACCCCCCCACCCTGAGGAGAGGACACCCCCGTCCTCACTTGGTCCAACATGTCTGCCGAGAGGCTTTAGCATCCCTCCCTCACACCTCGTTCACATTCATCACGATACCAGAAGAAAACTGGATCCAACGGTTATAAAAGTTTTGGCAATCAAAGTCAAGTTTGTAGACGGTAATATAATAATATTATAATCTATAATCTTACATCTCATATCATCCTGAACTGTACAAGAGTCTCATGGGCTGGGATTTACAATAATGGGAAACAGAATCACCCCCCCCCCCCGAGTAAATCAATAACCTCGACTCATTTCACAAAAGACTCCGACTGGTCTAGACACACACACACACACACACACACACACACACACACACACACACACACACACACACACACACACACACACACAAGCCTCATAAAGGATCCTTTTTTTTAAAGCGTCTTTTTCACACAGCGGAAACAAACCGAGGCAGGTGTGTGTGTGTGTGTGTGTGTGTGTGTGTGTGTGTGTGTGTGTGTGTGTGTGTGTGTGTGTGTGTGTGTGTGTTCTCTCCGCGACAACGCAGCTGTGCCAACGAAGCATCCTGCAGATGCCCTTTTATGGGTTCCCGGTGTCCCTGCCGGGCCCTCCATGCCGGGTCCACAAACTTCTCTAATTAAGAATTCGTCCGCTGCAAAATCCAGCAGCCGTAAAACGAGCCGATAAAGAGAGTTATTGGGCCCGCGACCTCCTTCTGCCTCTTATCTCCC
>CM070100.1:21691486-21703986 GCA_036178185.1 Liparis tanakae | reverse complement strand
CACATGGAACCACATGGAACCACATGGAACCGCATGGAACCGCATGTGTAACATACTATACTTCTCCACCAGGGGGCGCCAGAGCAGCGTGTTCCCTGCCGCGGGCTGCAGCGCATAGCCTCCTATGACGCGTCCTATGAATCTCGTTGTTGTTGTTGTTGTTGTTGTTTTCTTACGTTTTGACAATGTTTGTCATTTCAGCTTGTCACACATACAAGGCCTTCAAAATAAAAGCCTTCGTCGGGTTTTCATGTGGCTTCCACTAATAAAGGAGAAGTGATGTTGTGGTCAGGTGACCTGTCCTCAGGACCGCTGACCTCCTCATTCACACAATAAAACAGAATAAAACAACAGAGATGAATTAATATCAGAGAGCAGGAAGAGAAAAGCCAGCGGTCTCATCTGAAGCCTCCGCCTGAACATATTTAAACATTTTACAGAATTAGAAACGTGAAATAAAAAATGCATACAGACAAATAAAGAAAATAAAGGCCGGTGGGTACCAACCTGAGGCGGGGCGGTGGCGGGTCACACGGGGGTCACATGGTGCGTCTGAGCGGGGGGGCGAGGTCACCGCGAAGTCTCACCTGTCCTCATGATTAGATAGGAACAGCTGGAGGAAGACGAGTCGATCTTCTTCACGAGAGTCACGATGACGTCATGATGCGGAACATCAGATCCTCGTCACGACTTTCCTTCAGATCTTCATCGTTGTTGTTGTTTCCTCTGAGTCTTCATCACAGCAGAAGAGACTCTGAGTCTGAGGCTTCGTCTCCATGGCGATGAACCCTTATATTCTGAAAGCCATTAGCAGTAACAACAAAGGCCATGTGTGTGTGTGTGTGTGTGTGTGGTGTTTGTGTCTATAAATGTTTGTCTGTGTGTATGTCTGTATGTGTGAGTGTTAGTGTGTGTGTGTGTGTGAGTGTGAGAGTGTCTGTATGTGTGTGTTCCCACATTAACTCGTTGTGTGTCTGTGTGTGTGTGTGTGTGTGTGTGTGTCTGTGTGTCTTTGTGTGTGTGTCTCTGTGTGTGTGTCTGTGTGTGTGTGTCTCTCTCTGTGTGTCTCTATGTGTGTATCTGTGTGTCTCTGTGTGTGTGTCTCTCTCTGTGTGTCTCTGTGTGTCTCTGTGTGTGTGTGTCTCTGTGTGTCTCTGTGTGTGTCTCTGTGTGTGTGTCTCTCTCTGTGTGTCTCTCTCTGTGTGTCTCTGTGTGTGTGTTTCTCTGTGTGTCTCTGTGTGTGTCTCTGTGTGTGTATCTATGTGTGTTTCTCTGTGTGTCTCTGTGTGTGTCTCTGTGTGTGTATCTATGTGTGTCTCTCTGTGTGTCTCTGTGTGTGTCTCTCTCTGTGTGTCTCTGTGTGTGTGTGTCTCTGTGTGTCTCTGTGTGTGTGTCTCTCTCTGTGTGTCTCTGTGTGTGTGTGTCTCTGTGTGTGTGTCTCTGTGTGTGTGTCTCTCTCTGTGTGTCTCTGTGTGTGTGTGTCTCTGTGTGTCTCTGTGTGTGTGTCTCTCTCTGTGTGTCTCTGTGTGTGTGTGTCTCTGTGTGTCTCTGTGTGTGTCTCTCTCTGTGTGTCTCTCTGTGTGTGTGTGTGTGTCTGTGTTGTGTCTGCGTCCTCTCTGCAGCCCGTTGACCTTGTGAAGTCGTGTGAACATTCTGTTGTTTCATTTCTTCCTCACGTAAAATAATTTCTCCTTCGTTTTTTTATTCTGTGAGACTTCAGAACTTTAGTTATTGTTGTTTCTCAGGAGGTCAACGAGTCCTCCGTCCTCACTCCCCTGTCCTCTAGTCTCTATCCTCTCTCCTCTTTCCTCGGTCCTCTGTCCTCTGTCCTCTTTCCTCTGTCCTCTATCCTCTGTCCTCTATCTTCTCTCCTCTTTCCTCGGTCCTCTGTCCTCTGTCCTCTTTCCTCTGTCCTCTATCCTCTGTCCTCTCTCCTCTGTCCTCTGTCCTAGTCCCTCCCTAGGAGAGGACACACTGTGACAACACACCGGCCTTCAGACGAGAGATTAAAGTTTACAAGAAGAGACACATGGAGGCTCCCAAGGCTGCAGAGTGTGTGTGTGTGTGTGAGTGTGAGTGTGTGTGTGTGTGTGGGGGGGGGGGGGGGGGTGATATGTGTGTGCGTGGGATTCTGACCTGATAGGTACAAAATAATACAATTAATTAAGTATATATATATATATATTTATATATATATATATATATGTATATATATATCTATACATACAGTATATATATAATATATCTATATCTATATGTATAGATATATATACATCTATATATATATCTATATATCTAAATATATAGATATATATATTTAGAAGATATATATATATATATATATATCTATATATATATCTATATATATATATATATATCTATATATATATATCTATATATATAGATATATATATAGATATATATCCCGAGCAGGGAGCTGAGAGTAGATGGGCTCGTGTTTGATGGATTAATTTATCGTATTATTGATAATTAACGAGTATTATTACGAGCTGCTGGCTGAATGTCTTTATTGATCCGGAGACGCTCCACAGTCAGAGGAGTCAGAGTGAAGAAGAGGAGAAGAGATCCCAAAGAGAAGATGAGTAGAGATGGAGCCTCTCCTCGTGTCTTTATGTCTGGATGCTTCTCCGCGGCAGAAGGGGGCGGGGCCTCTTCGCTTCACTCATCCATTCTGATCACATGACCCCTGACCGCCTCGTCTCGGTCTCTCTCCTCCAGATGTTCTGCGGTTGCCGGGCGGAGTCGACGGCCGCCAGCGCCTGACTCCTGGAGACGGACCCTCGCTCCCCGCCCCCCCTCCCTTCCATCATGGCGTGTTTCCTGGTCTCCGCCTTCCTCCTGGTCCTCCAGACGCACGCGGGATTCGGCGCCCCGGACCTCGACGCCGGACGACCGCTCAACGTCTCCGGAGACGCGCCGCCGTCGCCTCCGCCCCCGGGGACGAGCAAAAGAGCGCCGCACAGCATCATCATCGGGGTGCGCAAGGGCGGCACGCGGGCGCTGCTGGAGATGCTGGACATCCACCCGGAGGTCGCCGCCGCCGCCACCGAGGTGCACTTCTTCGACTGGGACGAGAACTACGCCAAGGGCCTGGAGTGGTACCGCGAGCTGATGCCGTACTCCACGCCGCGGCAGATCACCGTGGAGAAGACGCCGGGCTACTTCACCTCGCCGCTGGCGCCCGAGCGCATCGCCGCCATGAACGCGTCCATCAAGCTGCTGCTGATCCTGCGCGACCCGGCGGAGCGCGTGGTGTCCGACTACACGCAGGTGTACTTCAACCGCCTGGAGAGCCGCAAGCCGGTGCAGGCCATCGAGAACCTGCTGGTGCGTAACGGCGCCCTGAACCTGCGCTACAAGGCCATCCAGAGGAGCCTGTACGACGTGCACGTGCGCGCCTGGCTGCGCCACTTCCCCCTGCAGCAGCTGCACATCGTGGACGGGGACGCGCTGATCCGGGACCCGCTGCCCGAGCTGCAGGAGGTGGAGCGCTTCCTCAACCTGCCGCCGCGCATCCTGGCCTCCAACTTCTACTTCAACCAGACCAAAGGCTTCTTCTGCCTGCGCAGCGGCGGGCGCGAGCGCTGCCTGCACGAGTCCAAGGGCCGGCCGCACGCCGCCGTCAACGCCACCGTGCTGCAGCAGCTGCGCTCCTTCCTGCAGGAGCACAACCGGACCTTCTTCAGGCTGGTGGGGCGCACCTTCGACTGGCAGTGAGGGGCCGGGGGACGCCAGAACACTGACCTTGGGCCTCTGACCCTAAGCCTGACCTGAGCCCTCTCACCCTAACCCTGACCCTAAGCCTGACCCGGATCAGACTCCAGGAACCCTGACCCTCACCCTAACCCCCCTCTACCTAACCCTAAACCCCTAGACCTAACCCTCACCCTGACCCTAACCCTAACCCTAACCCTCTGACCCTGACCCTCACCTAAACCTCTAACCCTAACCCTGACCCTGACCCTGACCCTGACCCTAACCCTGACCCTAACCCTAACCCTCTGACCCTGACCCTCACCTAAACCTCTAACCCTGACCCTGACCCTGACCCTGACCCTGACCCTGACCCCTTCCTCGTCTCGGATGAGGACCGACATGAAGGCATGAAGCACTTTACCAACGTGACCTCTGGCCGTCCTCCGGTCTCAGAGCGGTCGGCGTCCGTCAGGCGCGGCGCGGGGAGAACCTCCGACTGAACGTCTTTCTGTCTGGAGGAACTGTTCTCTCTTGTTTGATATTCACGTTCTTGATAATAAACTGTTCTGCTTTTCAAAATGTAGAATAAAGAAAATGGCATCTCAGTTTCATCCCGGCAATCCAAACAACAACAACAACAACAACAACAACAACAACAACAACAACACCCGGAGCGCTCTCACCGTTATTTAGGGAAAGGAGCTCTTCTGATTGGCCGACATTAGCGCGAGGCAACGGGGCCCCGGGGCGCCGCTGCAGTCCTCCAGGGACCAATCAGGGCTCAGGAGGCCGAATCAGGGGAAGCTCCAGCGGTCGCTCAACGACTTCCTCAGAGTTAGGGGGGGGGGGGGGGGGGCAGGTACCCCCCGGCAGACACCCGTCTGCTCCGACGAGCATCAACCAGCCGCTCATCTGGAAGAGGGAGGCACAGGCTGACACACACACACACACACACACACACTCACACACACACACTCACACACACACACACACACACACACACACACACACACACTCACACAGAGGAGAGGAGAGGAGAGGAGAGAGGAGAGAGGAGAGAGGGAGGAGGAGAGGGGAGGAGAGGGGAGGAGAGGGGAGAGAGGAGGAGAGGGGGAGGAGAGAGGAGAGGAGAGGAGAGGAGAGAGGAGAGAGGAGAGAGGAGAGGAGAGAGGAGAGAGGAGAGGAGAGAGGAGAGAGGAGAGAGGAGAGGAGAGAGGAGAGAGGAGAGGAGAGAGGAGAGGGGGGGGGTGATGTTCATGAACCTCTGAATCCTTTTTCCATCTCGCTTGATGAGAAGAAAAAAAGAACAATGAAGATAAATGAGATGAGATCAGGGACCCGGCTCCCAAAATACACGTTACACACACAAAGGCTCTCACACACACACACACACACACACACACACACACAGACACACACACAGATACACACACACACACACACACAGATATACACACACAGACACACACACAGATACACACACACACACACACAGACACACACACAGATACACACACTCACTCCTTGTTTCCTCCCCTGTGTGATTCCTCATTGGCTGTTTGTCGGCTCTTCCTCGCGGCCTCGGCTGACGAGGAAGATGAGGGCTGCGTCCTAAAAGCCTCAAAAAGACTGATTAATCCTCTGAGGCAGGAAGACAAGAAGAGAACAGAGGAGAGAGAGAGGGAGAGAGAGGGAGAGTGAGAGAGGAGAGAGAGAGAGAGAGGGAGAGGAGAGAGAGGAGAGAGAGGAGGAGAGGAGAGGAGGGGACAGGAGAGGAGGGCAGAGAGGGGGAGAGAGGGAGAGGGAGAGAGGAGAGAGAGAGAGAGAGGGAGAGAGAGAGAGAGAGATCCACAGCCACATGCATTCTAGATGTGAGCTTTGAGTCCAGAGGATTTGTTTCCTCTTTTCTCTTCAATAAGTCATCATAGAGCCAATATTTTCACCTCGGTTTATTTTTCTCACAAATTAAGAATCCCCCAGCGGCTTCACAGTCCAACACAGGAGCTCCCCGACCTCTGACCTCACACCGGCTCAGGAACAACTGACAAGAAATACAAGAAAAAGAAAAAGGAGAATAAAGTGTCTCACTAGAGTTGTTGTGCTTCAAGCCGTCGCTCAGAGCCCCTCCCCCCCCTGTTCTTCTTCTCTCCTCTCCATCTTCACGGAGGGGAAGGTGACATTCCGTCTGTCTCCGGCGCTTTCTCTCCGAGGACGGAGTTGTTATTTATAGACGTTAATTCACTTCAACCCCCCCCGGGCCCCGATGTGGCGCTCCGTGTGCAGGTGATGTGCAGGTGAGGCGCGTATTTAAAAAAATATATACAGTATGTATATATATATATATATAAAAAAATCTATATATTTTTTAAAGTTAAATATATTTTTTTTAATATTTTTTAAAATATATATTTAATATATATATATATAATATATATATACAAAAAACTGATACATATATATATTATATTAACAGATACATATATATACAGCATATATTTTATATTAACATATATATATAAACTGATACATATATATATATTAACATATATATATATATATATATATATATATATATATATATATAGAAACTTATACAAACAAATAAATATATATATGCATATATATGTATATATATATATATATGTGTATATATATACATATATATATATATATATATATATATATATATATATATATATATATAAATATATATAGAAACTTATACAAACAAATAAATATATAAAATATATGTGTAAAATATATGTGTAATAAATATGTGTGTGTGTGTGCGCGCGTGTTTGTGTGTGTGTGTGCGTGCATGTTTGTGTGTGTGTGTGTGTGTGTGTGTGAGACAGCCCCTTCAGCATCTGGCCTCCAGCAGGGAGCTGTGTATCTAATAATGAGAGAAAGTGACACACAAGGTGCACATCAACGACCACACACAATTCAAGCCGCTACACAACACACACACACACGCACACACACATGAACATCTGGTCCTCTTTCAGCAACACGGGAGAAAAGAGAGACGATCACATGTCACAACTACAGCGACGCACATGTTCCTGTTTGTTGTTGTTGTTGTTGTTGTTGTTGTTTTGCGTCAGCTGTCATGGCCGCTCCCCGGGACGCAGACCCCGGTCACGTGATGTGCAGCCCGTGACAACCGGATTTCGTTTCGCTTCCAGCTCCGTTTGCAGAAACGACGGCGGGTCACGTGACCTCTGAGCTCCGGGTTTGACCTCCGGCGGACAGACGCAGGTCGTTGTGCCGCCGCGAGGAAGAGACCCAGAACGCGGAGGAGGAGAACGCTGTGATAGCACTGCCTGAGAAGAAGAGGAGGAGGAGGAGGAAGAAGAAAAGAGAAGAGGAGGAAGAAGAAGAAGAAGAAGAAGAAGAAGAAGAAGTAGAAGGGGAGAAAGAAGAGGAGGAGGAGGAGGAGGAGGAAGAGGAGGAAGAAGAAGAAAAAGAAAGCTGAGACCAGTGCGAGCCCCCCCCCCCCCCCCAGTCTGAGGACTCTCTGTTCCCAGCAGACGCTCCACCGCTCCTCTTATCTCCAGGTTCCCAGGAAGGTCTCCCATACGGCGCTTATCGGCAGAGGGGGGGGGGGGGGGAGAGAAGGTGTGGGGGGGGTGAGAGCCCCCGCTGCGCAAGGCCGCAGCCCTGCTTTCCCAGGGCCACGTCTGATCATCAGAGGAGAGAGAGAGAGAGAGAGACAGATTCATAATTGTTTTCATCTCGCTCTAATTCCTGTTAATTGAGGCGATTCAGATGATTAGGTAATGAAGGAAAGGAAGGAGGAAAGGAAGCAGGAGACGGGATCCGCCTCACAGCAACAAGGTAGCGCTCTGAAAGGAATGTTCAGGATAAACGTCACATTGTAACAACATGACTTCACAAGGAGATGATGAGGGTTATGTTTCATATTCACTAGTGAAGAGGAGGAGGAGGAGGAGGAGGAGGAGGAGGAGGAGGAGGAGGAGGAGGAGGAGGAGGAGGAGGAGGAGAAGGTTTGTTCTGGTCGAGTGTGTGTGTGTGTGTGTGTGTGTTTGAGTGTGTGTATGCATGTGTGTGTGAGTGTGTGTGTGTGTGTGGGTGTATGTGTGTGTGTGTGTGTGTGAGTGTACACATCACAAGTACACACCTCTCCACTAGTACTACACACTCACGCTCTGTGTTCACCTCTCTGAGTTTTAAACTTCACCCACGTACCCAGAATGCACCAGTATCACAACGATGCAATACTGTGTATCCACACACACACACACACACACACACACACACACACACACACACACACAGGGTTTGACCTCCGGCTGCCGGTCAAGGCCGGACACTGCCACCCGCGAGTGAGAGGAAGATGAAGATGAAGAGTGTTTACTGAGGTTGTTGTTGCACAACGACATTCAGTTTGATGGCAGAGAAAGAAAAAAAAGAAAAAAAAAAAAATAATATATATATATATATATATATATATATATATATATATATATATATATATATATGTAGAACACGGAGTTACACTCAATATTGCATCTGGAGTAATTAATAAAGCAACAGGAGCCCTCATGAGCTCCACACAGAGGTCAGAGGTCAGAGGTCAGAGCATGACACTGAACGGGGAAGTATAATCATGAAGTATAATCATGAAGTATAATAATGAAGTATAATCATGAAGTATAATCATGAAGTATAATCATGAGGTATAATCATGAGGTATAATCATGAGGTATAATCATGAAGTATAATAATGAAGTATAATCATGAAGTATAATCATGAGGTATAATCATGAGGTATAATCATGAAGTATAATAATGAAGTATAATCATGAAGTATAATCATGAAGTTTAATCATGAAGTTTAATCATGAAGTATAATCATGAAGTATAATCATGAGGTATAATCATGAGGTATAATCATGAAGTATAATCATGAAGTATAATCATGAAGTATAATCATGAAGTATAATCATGAGGTATAATCATGAAGTATAATCATGAAGTATAATCATGAGGTATAATCATGAAGTATAATCATGAAGTATAATCATGAAGTATAATCATGAAGTATAATCATGAAGTATAATCCTTGTTATCGTGAGGCGTTCAGGGACGACGTGAAATCAGCGTAACTCAATCATTTGAGCAGCGGAGGCGTTCAGGGACATTTCAAAGTATTGGCCACATTAGAAGTGAAGTCACAGAACTTCCTCCTGAGTGAGTAAAGGTCGGAGGTCGTGGCGCGCGCCTCCTTTGGGTTCCTGTGACCTCATCACTCTCAGTAGCTCCGCCCACCTGAGCAGCATCTCTGGAGGTGAGTTTATGTTTTATTACATATGTAAGAAAAGAAAATGAGTTTATGAAAGGAAAGTTAAACAACACGCTTAAAAACATGTAAACAATAATAAATAAAATATATGAATAATAATAACAATAATAACGATAATAATAATAATAATATGAATAATAATAATATTAATGTTAATAATAATATTGTTATTCATAATAATATTAATAACTTTAATAACTAAGACGTAGATCTCTCTTTATTAAACTCTGCTGCAAAGAACAGTTTCATCTTCGCCCGGCTGAACGCGGCCTTGACATGCCACAGCACTCCCTGTGTGTGTGTGTGTGTGTGTGTGTGTGTGTGTGAGTGTGTGTGTGTGTGTGTGTGTGTGTGTGTGTTTGTGTGTGTGTGTGTGTGTGTGTTTGTGTGTTTGTGTGTGTGTGTGTTTGTGTGTGTGTGTGTGTGTGTGTGTGTGTGTGTGTGTGTGTGTGTGTGTGTGTGAGTGTGTGTGTGTGTGTGTGTGTGTGTGTGAGTGTGTGTGTGTGTGTGTGTGTGTTTGTGTGTTTGTGTGTGTGTGTGTGTGTGAGTGTGTGTGAATGTGTGTGTGTGTGTGTGTGTGTGTGTGTGTGTGTGTGTTTGTGTGTGTGTGTGTGTGTGTGTGTGTGTGTGTGAGTGTGTGTGTGTGTGTGTGTGTGTGTGTGTGTGTGTGTGAGTGTGTGTGTGTGAGTGTGTGTGTGTGTGTGTGTGAGTGTGTGTGTGTGTGTGTGTGTGTTTGTGTGTGTGTGTGTGTGAGGAGTGTGTGTGTGTGTGTGTGTGTGTGAGTGTGTGTGTGTGTGTGTGTGTGTGTTTGTGTGTGTGTGTGTGTCAGTGTCTCACTTCAGCACACACCCTGAGAGTCCTTGTCCAGAGACCTTGAGTGTCAAAAAAGGGGGGGGGGGTGTTCTTCTCAGAGAGAGAGGGAGAGAGAGAGCAAAAACAACACAAAACAAAAAACCCTGACCAGATAAGAAGCTCCTCTTCTCCCCCCTCCTCCTCCTCCTCCTCCTCCCCCCCCTCCTCCTCCTCCTCTTCCTCCTCCTCCTCCTCCTCCTCTCTGCCGTGTGTGGAGATAATAACTGAAACACTGTCAACTCAACCAGACGGTGAACTTTGCACACAACGTTGTGGGAGCTGCCCCCCACACACACACACACACACACTTCCTGGAGGCATCTGGGTGCTGTCCACAGGTGTGTCTGCAAACCGAGGAGCGACACACACACACACACACACACACACACACACACACACACACACAATAGCTACACTGTCTCCCTGGAACATCTTCAAGGTCCCGGCGGAGGGATAAAGGGCCGAGAGGAGGCGCAGCCCAGGAGAGACTCGTCTGCAGCCCCCGGGGTAAGTCCTCCTCTCCTCCTCTCCTCCTCTCCTCCTCCTCTTTGCTTCTGCTTCTGTTCCTGTTGGAGGCAGAAGAAGAAACATCAGCTCATCTTAAAGGGACAGTACGCCTTATATACATTTCACATTTCTGTTTTCCTCTGACCTGCAAAGTGCTTTTAGACCGTTTGGTGTCTGAGTTTCCTCGTTCACCAGACATCAGCAGCCATGACTCTTCTTCTTCTTCTTCTTCTTCTCTCCGTATACGTGTATCGGCGCTGTCTGGCCCTCGGCGTGCGGCGCCCGGAGGTCGTGACCTCTTCCCGTGACCTCCGGGTTTTCTCCAGGTAATCGACGAGCGTTGCCGGGAGCGGTTTCACGGAGAGGAACTATTTTTCTTTCCCGCGTGAAACCGCTCAGGGCCGAGCGCCACGAGGTCCCGGCGTGTTCCGGGGGGGAGGAGGAAGACGTCGCCACGGTAACGCACGGCAACACAGCCTCCATTGGTAAAGTCGTGAGGGCACTGTAGCGTGACCTCTCGCTTTCATCTTCATTTGTGTTTTAATGCTGCATTTTCATTTTCATTGTCTGTACGTGTCATGTCTGTTCCTCATCCCGCCCTGCAGGCTCCGGCGTCTGGCGTTTGGCGTCTGGCGTTTGGCGTCTGGCGTCTGGCGTCTGGCGTCTGGCGTTTGGCGTCTGCCGTTTGGCGTCTGGCGTTTGGCGTCTGGCGTTTGGCGTTTGGCGTCTGGCGTTAGGCGTGCGGCGTTAGGCGTGCGGCGCTCTTTACACTCGCTGTTCCTTTTTCCTATGCATATACCTTTTTCAGATGTAACTTTAAAGAGGTATAGGGCATGGGAAAATGGGGCTGCAGAGGTTTTCCACCGGCAAGTCGATTTCATCTCCTCTTCAAGTGACGACCGGCCTCGAGGCGCACACACACACACACACACACACACACACACACACACACACACACAGAGTGAGACCACAGAGACTCTGACTGCGGAGGATTTTTGAGTCTCTTTGATTCGTTTTTGTCTCATCTCATTACTCAAATGTTGCCATATTCACTCATGATGTGTGTGTGCGTGTGTGTGTGTGTGTGTGTGAGTGTTTGTGTGTGAGTGTGTGTGTGTGTGTGTGTGTGTGAGGTGAGGTGATAATGTATTTTCGCTCCATTATTAATGTTCATGTAAAACTGTTTTTAGATCTGTTTGCCTCTGAATAATTTATTCGCTGTTCTTAATTAATAAAGAACTCTCCACATTAAATTCTGTATTTTACTTTCATGCCTTCGGACTCCTTTTATACTTTTAGTTTTACACATTTTGTACACATTGTACTGTGTTCCTGGCGCATAGATATCGTAGGGTGGGGGTACACTAGGCAATCTTTTGGGCGACTCTGATGGGCAACAGTACCCAACACATTGCCTCGGTATTGCTGCTCTAACCCCGGAGAAACCATTGTTCTCCTTCCCTTTGTTGTCTGCTGGTTAAAGTGATTTGTCTGCTCCCCCCCTCCCCCCCGTTACCATCATCTAATCATCTACTTCACTCTCAATGAAAAGATGAAGTTATCTATAACTAGTACTTCCTGTACACAGAGAAAATATAAAAAGCATAATGTTGCATTAAATAAACACAAATAAATAAGTTATAATTGTTAAAAGTTGTTTTAAAATGTAATACAAATAAATATCCAGAAATAAATAAGAACAACATTGAATATTGTGTCTGATTTACATCTAAGAAAACACTTTGAATCTGTAAATTATAACCTAATAGTCTCATTATTGTCATTTATGACAGTTGCTCGTATCCTGTGAGCCTAAACAAATATATTTATTATTTATGAACCAAAGTTATTTATAAACGCCCCTCATGGCGTTCAGTCAGTGGAACAACTGACCCCTAAATAATATGTAAATGTGCCTGGACCCTCAGAAACTCCTGATGTGTGAGAAGGAGCCCCTGGTTTAACATTGAGCAATATGTGTGTGTGTGTGTGTGTGTGTCTGTGTGTGTGTGTGTGTGTGTGATGTGATGTGAACATGTTACTCACAGAGTGACTTAAAGATGATCATGATGTTCCCCCACTGACGGAGAACTGA
>CM070100.1:21668986-21688986 GCA_036178185.1 Liparis tanakae | reverse complement strand
CGCACATCCACTCCAAAGAGCCATCAGGAGACTGAGCTTTATTTATTATTATAGTGTTGTTGTTGTTCTCACAACAATGACCTACATGGAGGATATTAATGGCTGTTATTACATGTTATGCATGCTAATGCATCCATAACAGCATGGAGGAGGAAGTGGGTCACGTGATGGAGCCGCTCCATGGACCGCAGCGCAGGGATGACGTCACGTGCCCGTTGGGCGGGATGATGAATATTTAATAAAGTCAACTCATTATGATCATACAAAGAAAAACTGATCTGATAATCATAGAATAGCTCTTAAAACCGGTAAAAATCTGACACTCACAGTCAGTTATAGAAACATTTGAAAGAAACAAAGAGATGTTTTTATTTGTATTTGCTTTAATAGATGTGAATGTTGTTGGTGTTGCAGTGGCTGTCTGAACTGCGGTGATGGAGCCTTTGTTGAGGTGGGACATGGTCTGCAGTGAGAAAGTGAGAATGTTGTTTGATCCCCCCCCCCCCACACACACACACACACACAAAACCCAATGCAGTATAGGTAACCTTTGACCCAGACAATAGAAGAAACAACTGTCCATGCAAACCCGCAGCGTGCACATGTATGACCTGTTGTCTCCAAACCTCCATCCCTCACGTGATCGCGCATTAACCGGCGGGGCCGCGGATCGGGGTTCGCGGGCCGCACACAGGACCCCAGACTCTCTGGAGCCGGACCCGGGGCTCCATGCGGTGACGTGTGAACTCATCAACTCGGCGGCTTAATTAGGACTAATTGTTGTCCGTGATCTTCCCGTTAGCCGACGTTTGAAGTGCAGAGAGGGGGGGGGGGGGGGCAGCGCATATGAAAGGCTCAGCATATGGTCGGTCTTTGAAAAATAAAACTGTCTTAGAGGCTCAATGAGAAGGGTTTTTTTCTCTGATTTCTTTATATTATGTGTCCTCTTATCTGTGAGATGATGGTGATGAGAGCTACACAATGACGTGTGATAGTGGAACACCTCCCCTCCTCCCCCGAGAGGAGATGAAAGGGGGGATGATCCTTCACGGACTGATCCTGAGATCGAGATAACACCGTCACCATTATCCTGGAGACATCCGCCGTGGCTGCATTGTGTGTGTAGAAGGCAAAGTCCAGAGCAGCAGCATAGAGGATACACTTTATTCCATCATAAATATTATTATTTATCTCATATATATGTATATATACACAAATTACATATATACAATATAATAAAAACAAATCACACATCACATAAAACAACTCTGCATTGCACATTGGATTCTAAGTGTTTCGGTGGGTAAAGTCTGTCTGGTGGATCTTCAGTAGAAATGTGGGCTGCGGACCATGAGATGAGGAGGAGGAGGGTGGAGGTGGTGCTGGTGAAGGTGGTGCTGCTGGAGGACCAGCTGCGGGGAGGGGGCCGGGTAGAAGGCAGCGCCGTGGTACTGGTGACCCGGGGCCAGAGACTGGAACAACACCGGGGGGAGTTGGGGAGCCATGTAGTCCTGGAATTCCCGTTTCAGCTTCATCCTCCTGTTCTGGAACCAGGTCCTCACCTGAGAGCACAGCGGCATAGACAGGCGGTTAGTATCCAGGTGTCCGGGGTAATCAGCGGGACCCGTGACGCGTCACCCCGGGAGATCCTCTCACCTGCGTCTCGCTGAGGCTCAGCCTCTGCGCCGTCTTCACTCTCTCTCCGGCGTCCAGGTACTTGTGCTTGTTGAAGATCTTCTCCAGCTTGCTGATCTGCTCCGGGCTGAACTTTGTGCGCACGCGGCGCTGCGGCGCGTCTTTCTCCGCGTCGCTGCCCTCGTCCACGGAGAGGCACCCGGAGGAGGAAGAGGAGGAGGAGGAGGAGGAGGAGGAGGCGGCCTCGCTCTCGTAACCGGACGAGTAGCCGCTCATTTCTGAAACTGGAGACACAAAGAAGAAGAAAAGAAGGCTGGTTAGGGAATCTGCTGCTGGCGCGTAAACAGACGTGCCGGTGTAACGTTGCCGGAGACGTTCACTCACCCGGAGAGGAGCAGCTCGGCGGGTGGGAGGAGGAGTAGAGGCCGGAGTCCTGCCGGCTGCTGTCCGCATGAGGAGATGCTTTGGGCTTCGGCTGCAGGTACCCCTTGCCAAAGCTGGGCGGGCGCGGCTGCACCACGCACGGCATGTGGGGCCTGCAGGCCGGCGCGGAGTCCACGCACGCGGCTGCGCGCGCCTCGGCCGGCGCGGTGTCGCGGTGGCTCTGCGCCAGCCAGTCCGCGGAGAAGTATTTCAACATGTTCCCGGTGCTGCTCAGTGACCTGTACCGTCACCAGATGTCAGAGCAAGTGTGTGAGCGCGTGTGTGTGTGTGTGGCTGCAGCAGCGATCTGCCCCCTATGCTCCCCTGGCCCAGGGGGGTCAGCTTTTATAGCGCCCTGGTCATTTGCATATGTAGAGGCCCTTGTTAACGCCCGATCGATCCCGATGATTAGGGGTTAATGGCTCGTTATTGAAGTCTTTACATATCCTGTGAGTGTGTGAAGACCTGGCGCCGCCGTGTCTGTGAGAACCCGCCTGAGCTCATAAGTCCGCCCCGACCGAAACCCGAGGGCTGCGGCGCGGCGCGCAGGGAGCGGAGGCTCGGGCGAACTTCTGCATTCTCCTCGTTCTAGACAATAAACCCAAACCTGTGCATCTAATGTGTCGGTCCATCTGCATGAGAAGGCGAGAGCATCAGAGAGCTGCTCTCCACTCCACTGGAGCTTTACGTGATGCTCGTGTGTGATCATATCGTTCCACATCTCAGCAGCTGGACTCCACTTCATGTATTTCACAACCATGTAAAGTTACTTGTTTTATGTTAAGCTTGTACAGTTGAAACACTTTTCTCTCACACTAGCTGATAATTATCATTAATACATCATGATTATGGGTTATTCTTTCAGTTTTTGTTGGTACAATTTTGATGATGGAGTTCTTTAAGAAAATAATGTGGTTATTTATTTAACATAAATAAGGAATACGTCTTCCACCGCTCATTAATATGATAATATGACACCCACATGTGTGTGAGTGTGTCTGGTTCTTATGGTTATTTCTGGAAGGTATAGAGGGGGGGTACACGTCATATCAGTGACCTCTGCATTACGCACGGGGGACTCGATTTTATAGGTGATGTATTTCAGGTATACTTCTGCTTTATGACATGGAGAGAGAGAGAGAGTGGAGGGGGGGGGGGGGACCCGTCAGACCCGTCAGACCCCTCTGGATGGCTCTCGTATTGACCTGGTCTCCGACACCCCGGGGCGCGCATGGCGCCGGCGACCCGGCGGCAGCGTTTGGCACAGGCGCTTCAAACATTGCGGATCAAAGGAATTACAGTAGCAACACAATTACGGCTGATTGTCGGGCCGTTGACATGCAAATACCCCAAAACAAGCTGCGAGGAAGCTCGGGGGGTGGAGGGGGGGGGCAAACAAGCCCGCGCATAACGAGACGCGGTAATCCTTTAATTGGCTCGCATACCAAAGGCGGCGCGCACAGAGGTGTCTCTCAACATGTGTCCCTCTCTCGGCCCTGGACGTGGACTGGCCGTCATGGAGCCACTGGAACCCGGCCGCCCCTCGTCCTGTTGCGCGAGGCCTCTGCGGGCCGCAGCTCGGGGCAGTTGGCGCTAAACGGATCGTTTAGGTCGGCTCCTCTGTCGGGGATCTGCCGCGGCGGAGGCGGCAGCCTTCCTCCTCCTCCTCCTCCTCCTCCTCCTCCTGCTCTCTCTCTGGAGCTCTTTATCCGGGAGGCTTTGAAGCTTTGAAGAGGAGTCCCGATGCGGGGAGACAACAATACAACAGACAACAGAGAGCGCGCGGGACGTCGCGTCCCACTGCGACGATTTCCTCAGCCGGCCCGACGGGCTCTCTGTCCCGGGAGACTGTATTCTAATGTCGACCCCGTCCCAAAGCCGGGATTTAAAACGATACGAATACAACTATGAGCTGTACCCCCCCCTCTAACTCACACAGTAATAAATAAAATCAACACATGTGAAAGTTGTATGTTATTCATGAACATTGGAGCCTCCAGAGTCATTAAAGTGAAAGCAGCAAAACCTCCAGAAACAACCAGGAAGTACAACGTTTTGTTTTGATTTCATTAAAGTACTTTTAAAAACTCTTTGGTCCCCGATTCAGCTTTGTTTATATATGAATTTAACTTACTAATGCAATAACTGTAACATAAATTATATGTATATAATATATATACACATTATATATATAAATATATATATATTTATAAAATATATATACATATATTACATATATATAAATAGATATACATAGATATATATACATAGATATATAATGCGAAAAGAAAAGCGTTGTTTCATACGATTCAATACAACTTCGTCCAGGACGATGCAGCTCTGGAGCGTCGAGTCGTCTTGGAACGATGAAAGTCCGGAAACCTTTGAGCCGGTACCGGTCCTCCTGTAGCATCCCCCGGCTAACGTTAAAAGATAACGTCAGAGTTATGCTAATACTAACGTCAGAATATTACAGAATGCTAATGTCAGAATGCTAACGTCAGAATGCTAACGTCAGAAGGTCTGCCGGTCCCGGAGCCCTCGTGACCTGCACCATGTGACCCTGAGGCCTTCACCGGGGTCATCCGGCCTCGGTCCACGCAAGAGGCCACAGCGTTTACGTTATAAACAACGATTAAATACAAACAACGGATTAAAATACAACAGAAAGAAACGTCGGAACCAACCGGATTTCGTCGGCGTCGGAGCCGAGAAAGAGAAAGAGTCCTAAACTTCATTCGCTGACTGAGACGGAGCGACCCAGTTCACGAGGCCCTGCTGCCGGGGGGTCACCGGGGGGTCGCCGGGGGGTCGCGGCGCCTCCGTCTAGCCTCGGCCCGGCGGTGCCGACCCGCCGGTGGAACCGGGTCAGGACTCACTGGAGAGAGGCCTCCACCCGGTTCAGCTGGTCCTGGATCCTCCATTTGCCTCTCGCTCGGCGGCGGCGGCCAGGAGGCGGATGTCAGCCGGGCGAGGCGGCGCCGGAGGTCGGCCTGCAGCTCCCGGTCCGGCCTGTAGGGGGCGTGGCCTCCTGGAGGGCGAGGCCCTGACCCGCCACCTTCGCGAGAGAACAGATGCGTCGTGATCGCGGCGCGGACCGAGGTGTCCTTACGGTTCCGTCCCGATCCGGAGAGCGCCGAGAGAACCCCCCCCCCCAGCATCTGGCTGACAGCCGCTCGCCGCGCAGCATCTGGCCCGAGAGCGTCTTTCTTTTTTTTTTCCAATCAAAACCGAATCCCACGGGCGCCGTCTGGCTCGGCGCCGGCACCGCGGCCGGCGAGCCGATTCCCAGCAGCTTGAGCCGCCGCCGTCCGAACCACGCAAGCTGGTCGGCCATATTGGAGCAAAGGGAAAGGACAAAGATGGAGGGGGGGGGGGCATTACATTTATTTGTTTGCCCCGTTAAACACATTTATAAACACACTCACACACACATACACACACACATAGACACACAGACACACCTGCACACACACACACACACACACACACACACACACAGTGGCCCGTATGAAAATAAATACGGTCGTTGGAGAAGAAACCAGTAGAATCATCTCCAGCAGACAAGAAGCTCTTTTTGAAAGTAGTTAAACTGAAACTCCAGAGATATCACAACCTTCTAGATGCGTGAAAAGGGTCCGTAGTAATAATAATAATAATAATAATAATAATAATAATAGTAATAATAATAATTAACATTAATATCAATTCAATATTTTCTCAGCTTTTTTGTGAGATAAATTAAAAACCTGTGAGAACAGAACGAGCCTCAGGTTTAAATGTTCCTGTCTAACCAAACAGAGGCTGTTTCTCTATGTTTCCTTGTTTCCTTGCTATGTCTCCTCTCACCTTGAGGAGTCACAGATGACCACTTCAGCAGAGACCCGGTGAGACGGTCAGCAGCTGGAGGGGCCACCGGCGGCCGCTGCTGCCCCCTGCTGGCGCATTGCTGGAGGACACAACAGATTAAACTGAGTTAGAAAGAAAGAAAGAAAGGAAGGAAGGAAGGACTCATAAGGGCTCGGTGGATCAGAAGGTCTCCACAGACCTGTACTCATGGGTTGGGGGTCCAGACCTGGTTGGGGGTCCAGACCTGGTTGGGGGTCCAGACCTGGTCCCGACTCCGTGAGTCCTGGAGTTGAGGAAATGCACCGGGTGGCATCCTCAGAACATCTCCTGTAAATCAACAGCTGCCTGGCGTCAACAGGGTCTCTCCACGGAGGGATGTCGCCCTCTAGTGGTGAAGATGGACAACAACACCAACAGCAGCAGCAGCTCCAGGGCCAGTGTGGGGACTCAGCTTAATTTCAGTGTTTTGTATACAAAAAAATACTTTGAGAGCTGACCTTATCACTGCCTTTGATGGAGGCCTCTCATTAGAGCCACTGCAGGGGGAAACACAAAGAGTCTCAGTCTCTCTCTCTCTCTCTCTCTCTCTCTCTCTCTCTCTCTCTCTCTCTCTCTCTCTCTCTCCCTCTCATCAGAGGATGAAGAGACAAGCTCGAGAAGTACAACGCATGAAATCTGCTCCATCCATCCATCCATCCATCATCCATCCTTCCATCCCTCATGCATACCCATAACAAAGCAGAAGAGGCTCCACCTGTTGCCGTGTTCTCCGTACGCTAACACACACGCCTCGTCTCCGTTGCCATGGAGACCGTTTACTTCTTGGATGAAGAGCTTCTTGGAATCAATTAAAATAAATTCAATTTATTTTTGTATAGACCAGAAATTACAAAAGACCCTCAGAGGGTTTTACAATCTACACTCGACCTCCTTTAGCCGGTGAGGAGGAGGAAGAAGAGGAGGAGGAGGAGGAGGAGGAGGAGGAAGAAGCGAAAGAGGAAGAGGAGGAGGAGGAAGAGAAAGACAAAGAGAGAATTTTCTTGAACAGCCTACCATGGAAGGTAATGGCTCTCCTCCTCTTCCTCCTCCTCCCCCCCCTTCTCCTCCTCTTTCTCCCACCCCTCCTCCTCCTCATGCATCAGATTGATGGGGTGAAGTGTGTGGCGGTGGAAGTGAAGGCCTCTGGGAGTTGCAGTTCTCTGCTGTGGGGCACAGGAGCCAATGGGCTCTGAGGCCCCTCAGTCACATGGTGTTACACAGGAAGTGGAACATTTAGTCTCTTCTTCTTCAAGATAAAACGAGTAGATGTAGAAGCTTCTCCCTCATGTTTCCTTCCCAGCTGAGCTGCACGGGGTCATCAGTGATGATGTCATCGCTGGCTCCTCCCCCTGAGCCTCGCTCTGTGTGTGAAGGAAATAAAGTCAGTCAAATAAAATCTGGCGTTTGATAAAATGTTTGAAGTCAGAGGAACGTTTACCGAGAAGAGTCTGGAGACGAGCTGCAGCCACACGGAGGCCGAGGACACGCCCCCCCGGGAGAGCTGGAGGCCGCAGGCCTGGAACACACACACACACACACACACACACGCACACACACACACACGCACACACACACACAAACACAGAAACACACACACACACACACACATGCACACACACACAGACACACACGCATGCGCACACACACACATGCACACGCACACAGACACACACGCATGCGCACACACACACAGACACACACGCACACACACATAAAAACACACAGGCAGATACACAGACACACACAGACACACACACACAGACACACACAGTCATACACATGCACATACACATACACACACAAACAAACATCAATATAAGTTCATGATGTATTTTAAGGATCCTGTTGATGACATCACTCAGACACACGATGACATCACTCAGACACACGATGACATCACTCAGACACACGATGACATCACTCAGACACACGATGACATCACTCAGACACATTGAGATGTTTTCTATTTGAAGTCTTTCTAACACAACATATCTTTGTAGAGAGGAGCTTCACTCTGAGAAGTTTACACAGAACGTTTCATTGAGTGAAGCCTGAACATTGTATTTATAGTTTCATAATGGAGCGTGGGCGTGGAGTACCCTCCTGGCGGCGGCGATGCTCGGCCGCTCCACCGGCGTCCTCCTCGCCATCTCCAGCAGGAGCCTCCTGGCGCCCAGAACATGGCGGCGGATCTTGGCGCCGAGCCGAAGGTGGCGGCGGCCCAGAGGACGGCGGCGACCCCGTAGACGCACACCTGGGACAGAGAGGAGGCCGATGGGGAAGACGGGAGGCTGCAGGCGCACGGCGAGGCGTAACAACTACACCAACCTTCTCCGTCACGACGCCGTGCTCCTGGTACTCTGGAGCGAGGTAGAAGGCGTGGCGGCGTCCTGAGGAGGAAACAGAAGGTCGGCGCCGATCAGAGAGAGACTCCACTGTGAGTCTAATCCAAAAGGCACCCACACAATCTGGTGTTTTCCATGAAAACTCACAATTTTAGTTATCAAATTAATTGTAAAATGAATATTAAATCTAGTCCAGACCTTGATAAGGTTATAAATAAGGATTTATATTGTAAATATTAATGATGTTCTTCTTGTTCTCAAAGGAAGGCCAGTTTTAGAGCTTCTCTCAGCAGTATAACTGTTTTCAGCTGCGCTCACATAAATAAAGGGTTTAGGGTTCTAAGGCGATAACACAATGTACCACTAGAACATGGAGATGGGCCTCTACACACCTCTGGAGAGACTTCATTAAACACCAGAGAATAGTCATGTACACATTAACTATGGAGAGAGAGCATTTATGATTCATTAAATGTCATCTTCATTGATAAATAAGGACATTTCTAGGTGAACGGTGTATGTCAGTAAATAAGATGAAGAGAGATGGAGGAGGACATGGAGGGGAGGAGGAGCCTACCGATGTTCTTAGGCTTCAGGAAAAGAACTTCTCCCTGGCGGCCGACGTGCAGCGTGTCGGGGCTCAGGGAGGCTGAGGGGGGGGAGGTCACACGGGTCAGTATTACAGAGGTTCACCTGGGAGGCCAGGGAGGTGTTCAGTGAGGACAGACAGGTGGGGCACACACACACACACACACACAGGTTGAGATCACCTGGGTAGTCCATGTCGGCGTGCAGCGAGGACAGACAGGTGGAGCCCAGAGCCCAGAGCTCGTTGGCCGTCAGCCGCCGGCCACAGCGGGTCAGGAGCTCTCTCAGAGAGACCCACTGGGGGACCAAGAAAAGAGGAATATATATATATTTATACATACATATTTATTGATATATATATAAATAATAAAATAATATATATATAACTAAATATTTACATGTATATATATTTATTTATTTACAAACGTATACATAAATAACTATTTATATATACAGGTTATATATATATATATATATATATATATATATATATATATATATAAATAGTTATTTATTTTTAATTTTGATATATTCCTGACATTGGAAATAGGTAGACAAAACATCTTAAACAGTCTTAAATTTCCAGATTATCACATACACACATATATATATATATATATATGTATATGTTTCATAATCTATATATATATATATATATATATATATATATATATATATATATGAATACATATATTTAAATAAATAAATATATTTATACATCGTTAGATGTTACATACACACACACATATATATATATATATATATATATATATATATATATATGTATAAATATAAGTATATATTTTTTTCTACATTAATATATATATAAATATATATTTATTGTTATAAATTGTTTCATATTACTACTTATTAGTGTTACACACATATGTATATATAAATAACTAAATATTTATAACTACATATATTTATTTATAAATATATTTGTTTATAAATAAACAAACCTATATTTATATATATTAATACACATATATTTATATATAAATATTTAGTTATTTATATATACATATGTGTGTATATATATATATATATATTGTATAACTTGCAGGTTCAGAGTGTATCCCCATCAGTGCTGACTGAGCCACTGGTCTCACCTCCTCCTGAGATCCTTCGTGGAGGCGCAGCTTGCTCCTGGTCGTGTAGTCTTTGGGACCATTGAGGCGGTGGTCCAACGGGGGGTTCTGGTCCTCAGACGAGGCCCGGTCCACTGCCGGCTCCTGGCAGCGAGACGGCGAGTCCGGGGTGCGGTCCCGGGGTTCACACCCACGGCACCCGGGCATCCCGGCGTCCCCGCCGCGCCACGTCTCCGCCGCGTCCCGCCGGCCGCGAGGCGCTCGGCTCCCCCAGTCCTCAGAGTCCGCATCGCAGGAGCAGGCCCGGTCCAGCCTCTGAAGCCTGCCGGTCCACGCCGACTCGTCCGGCCCCCCTATCTCCGTGAGGTCGGCCACGGGCACGCTGATGTCCCCGTGGGCCGGCGGGGACGGACAGGGGGGGTTGTTGGAGTCCGGCACGGAGCAGGAGCGGTTCAGGGCGCCGCGCGCCCCGCTCGGCCGCGGCCGCGCCCGGGTCCTCACCGGAGAGCCGCGCTGGGACCGGCAGTCCGACCCGTCGGCCAGAACCACGCCGCCAGCATCCTCCGCCCAGAGAGAGGAGTCCCAGCCGCCGCACACCTGCAGGTTCATTCATTTATATACATACATATTTTTGTATATATATATATATATTTATATACACATAAATATAATAATCTATATACATAAATATAATAATATATATATATATACATAAATATATATATATATATATATATATATATAAATATAATAATATATATATACATAAATAATATATATATATATACTGTATATGTATGACCTGTGAAGACGTTTGAAGGCCTCGCCTACCTGCTGCCGGCTCACACCATTGGCTTTCACGGGAATGACAGCACGGAGCTCCTCCTCCTCCTCCTCCTCCTCCTCCTCCTCCTCCTCCTCCGAGCTCGGCCTCCGGAGCAGACGTCGGGGTTCGGGATGCTGCCACCTGGCCTCCCAGGAGCCTTCCTGCCCGTCTGTGGGAGGATTATAATCTAATCATCTATTGTTCATCTGGTCACATGACATCTATTGATCCTCCTCTGTTGCTCTCCTGAATGTTTCTCTACCTTTTCCCCCTTTTAAGGTTTATTTTTTCTATTTCTTGGGAGTTGTTCCTGATCCGATGTGAGGTCAAAGGTCAGGGATGTTGTATGTGTAGGGATTGTAACGCCCTCTAAGGAGAGTCTGTCATTTGTTAATAATAATAAACTGAATTGAATAAACTGAATTGAATTACAGAAAGGCGTCCATCGGTCTCTCTACAGCACGTCCAGACGATTAACTTATTCATTTTTAATAACCTTGAACGGTGGACACGGACTCCAGGGAGAGCATCCGCCGCCCGGCAGAGGACAGCTGGCGGCCCACGGCGGCCGGCGAGGTGGGAGCCAGCCGCGCGGCGGCCAGGCGGAGGATGTCCTGCAGGGGGGAAGAAGAAGGAGACGAGTCCGGCTTCAAGAGCTGTTCAGAACTATCAACTAAATACTTATACGTCATGTCATCCAGTAAACTCAGGCAGAATAAGTCCCTCTGTGGTTATCTCGGCCGCCAACTTGAAATCTAAGAGGAGCCAGGAGGGACAAATGAGGGATATTCACCTGCTTCGTTTTGGGAGGTGAGAGAGAGACCCCTAGTGGACATCTGCTGAAGTGCACTCATCGAGTTGCTCCCCTTTTCGATGTCAGATTGATTTTTAGAAATGTTTGATTTATTTTTGTGGCTCAGTAAACAAAAATAACAACTTGTGCATATTCATACCTTCATTTCTTATGTCCATACTTTTTAAGTTGACTTCAAAAAACAAGGTTTCTTTCATCACTTGACAATAATCTAATTTAAAACCTAACTTTATTTTAGAAGCTTTAGTGAGATCCTCAGATGATGTGTGTGTGTGTGTGTGTGTGTGTGTGTGTAAGGGGGGGGGGGGGGGGTACCTGCAGCAGAGGCCTCTCCTCGGGCTTCTCCTCCTGCATCTGCTTCAGCAGCCTCCGGATCTCCTCCCCCAGCTGGGCCTCCAGCTCCGGCTCGATGACGAAGTTCAGGGCGGCGGCGAGCGTCGAGCCCAGCGAGTAGACGTGGCCCTGCAGCCGGGGGGGGGGGGGGTCATCATCATCATCATCATCATCATCATCGTGATCATCATCATCATCACGCGGTGACCAGGCGTGCAAGGCGGATCTCAGTGTGGGTCACACGGGAAAATAGAAAGCGTTTAAAAAAATGAAAAGAGAAACAGCCTGGGCTGACGCTTTTTTTATTTTTTGAGAAAAAAACTAACAAAAACAAAACAAAAGAAGTGTCGAGTCAGCGCCTGGGTTTATTCTGTGGTTACATAAGTACAGGGTGGACATGTGGACGTGTGTCTGTGTGTATGTGTGTATGTGTGGACGTGTGGACGTGTGTCTGTGTGTGTGTGTATGTGTGGACGTGTGTCTGTGTGTGTGTGACTGTGTGTATGTGTGTATGTGTGTATGTGTGGACGTGTGGACATGTGTATGTGTGTATGTGTGTATGTGTGGACGTGTGGACGTGTGTCTGTGTGTCTGTGTGTATGTGTGTCTGTGTGTCTGTGTGTATGTGTGTATGTGTGTATGTGTGTATGTGTGTCTGTGTGTCTGTGTGTATGTGTGGACGTGTGGACGTGTGTCTGTGTGTCTTTTAGTCATGAAGAACAACGAGGACTCGTCCTCCTTCATCCCTCCATCCCTTCATCCCTTCATCATCCTCTCAGATGTTTGGGTGAAGTTGTGATAATTGAATAAATTCATTCTTGAGACATGGCCGCCAAAAAGAAGGAGGGGGAGGGGGGGGTGCAAGATTCCAAGGTATGGTTTCTAAAGGTTGTCACGGAGATATGAAGAGGAGCGTTAATTAAAGAAGAGAGAGAGAGAGAGAGTAATAATTAAACCTGATCTAAAATCAGAACCGCAGGAAGTTCTGCTCCTCATGACAGCTGCAGTGATTGAGGGGGAGGAGCCAGCGTGCAGTTTACCCAGGGTGCACCTGGGTTTTTAAATCTACGAAGGCCACCTGGTACCTCTCACCTCGAAGGTGCTGCCCGTGTGGTCGAACTCAGGGGGCACGAAGGAGCCCTCAGGGTCGTCTGAGGAGGAGACCAGCACCGCCATGGAGGGAGGGAGAGGGGGGGGGGGGGAGGAGGAGAGAGAGAGAGAGAGAGAGAGGGGACAGAGAGAGAGTAAAGTGGGTCATGACAGATCTGGGTTGTCTGGAGTTATGATGTCCCCTTCCAGGTGTTGTGAGGCCAATCTCATCCTCCTCTTCCTCATTTCCTCATCTCCTCCTCCTCCTCCTCCTCCTCCTCCTCCTCCTCCTCCTCTGTAGCCTTTTGTTCTTCCCTCCCCTTTACTTTCTGTTTTCCCATGGAGGAAGGGGAGCAGGAGGAGAAACGAGAGGAGAGGGATGAGAGCTCATCGGACGTCACATCACTGGGAGGGAACCATCAGAACCATCAGAACCATCAGAACCATCAGAACCAGAGACCAGAGACCAAGAGATGGGGGGGAGAGGTCTATTTGCACACACACACACACACACACACACACACACACACACACACACACACACACACACACACACACACACACACACACACACACACACACACACGCCTCACCGCTGAGCTGCTCCATGAAGCTCACGTTGCCGTGGGCGTTGAAAGCCAGCGTGTCGGGCGTGATGCACAGCGTGTGGAAGAGGGCGGAGCCTCGGATGCTCTGCAGCGCCGCCGCACACTCGGCGCACACCGCCCACACCTCCTCCTCCGTCAGGCAGCGGTCCCTCAGGGACAGCACATCCGTCAGGGACACGTTCTCCTGGGAACACACACACACACACACACACACACATACACACACAGAGACACGCACACACACACACACGGACACACACGGACACACACACACACACAGAGACACACAGACACACACACACACACACACATACACACACAGAGACACACACAGACACAGACACACACACACACAGACACACGCACACACACAGACACACAGAGACACATACACAGAAACAGACACACGCACACACACACACACACACACGCACACACAGACACACACACACACACATGGATGTCCAGGTAAGCTCACACACACACACACAGACCGTAGGAAAGAAGTGACCATATTTGGACTACAGAGGCGTGACACCGTGGAAGAGACCTGTCCATCACCTGTAGCTCCGCCCCTAAAGCGTCCCCTTATGGTCTGACTCTAGATGACCATAAAGCATAAATGATGACATCATGCTGTATAGAAGAAGACATGAGACTAGAGACATAAACTCATGTTTACATGTTTACTGAGGGAATATATCGAGAAGTAGAGTCACTAGAGAGACTTCTATACAACCAGAGCAGCCCCCTGGTGGTCAGGAGAGAGAGCGCAGCTTTAACACAAGAAGCATAGACTTCTATACAACCAGAGGAGTCGCCCCCTGGTGGTCCAAGCCTTTATTAAACAATAGAACAGACAACGCTTTACTCGCGGGAGTTTATTCGCCCGACCATTTGTGGTTCATTCGTGCCTTGTAGGGGGCGGGGCTTATAGGGGCGGGGCTTATCTCCATGGAAACAGTTATCATCTCCTTTATCCAGCATGAAGAACTAGTTCTGCTTCACACTTGTTGAGAACATGAAACGCCCTCGTGTTTGGGTTCATAACATTAATATATATATATATATATAGTGTATATATATATATATATATATATATATATATATATATATATATAAAGTATATATTTATATATATACATGACATCATGAGTCATCTTCAGTTTGAGAAGCTATGAACACCCCGTCACACTAAACTAAACATACCAAATATACCAAATATACCAAACACACGACACCCTCCCAGTAACACCCTTCCTCCCGCCTCCTGTTCCTCCTCCTCCTCACTCCTCTAGACATTCTAGTTCCAAGGCACTAAGATCTGGACCTGTGTGTGACGTGTTTATGTAACCGTGAGAACACATTCAACACACATCACAGCGTAGGCAGCAGCTCAGGAATAGTCCTTTACACAGGCCCATACACACGGCACATGACGTCCTGCCAACACACACACACACACACACACACACACACTGTCCACGCCGTGGAGTGACCACACACACACAGCTCTGTGCTCGCCACGCTGTAACGGTCAGAACCGTCAGCGTCTCTCTATCTCTCGACGTGAACGTGTTGTTTTGCCCTCAGCTGTGACTGCAGGAGGACCCTCCATCCGCTCTGCTCCCTGGCCCTCTAGCCTCCTCTAGCCTCCTCTAGCCTCCTCTAGCCTCTAGCCTCCTCTAGCTTCCTCTAGCCTCTAGCCTCCACTAGCCTCCTCTAGCCTCTTCTAGCCTCTAGCCTCCTCTAGCCTCCAGCCTCCTCTAGCCTCCTCTAGCCTCTTCTAGCCTCTAGCCTCCTCTAGCCTCCAGCCTCCTCTAGCCTCCAGCCTCCTCTAGCCTCTAGCCTCCTCTAGCTTCCTCTAGCCTCTAGCCTCCACTAGCCTCCTCTAGCCTCTTCTAGCCTCTAGCCTCCTCTAGCCTCCAGCCTCCTCTAGCCTCCTCTAGCCTCTAGCCTCCTCTAGCCTCTAGCCTCCTCTAGCCTCTAGCCTCCTCTAGTCTCTAGCCTCCTCTAGCCTCTAGCCTCCTCGAGCCTCTAGCCTCCTCTAGCCTCCTCTAGCCTCCTCTAGCTTCCTCTAGCCTCTAGCCTAGGGTGGTGGGGTAATGGGGTGGTGAGGTGATGGGGTGATGGGGTGATGGGGTGGTGGGGTGATGGGGTGATGGGGTGGTGAGGTGATGGGGTGATGGGGTGGTGAGGTGGTGAGGTGGTGGGGTGATGGGGTGGTGGGGTGGTGGGGTGATGGGGTGATGGGGTGGTGAGGTGGTGAGGTGGTGGGGTGATGGGGTGGTGAGGTGGTGAGGTGGTGGGGTGGTGGGGTGATGGGGTGATGGGGTGGTGAGGTGATGGGGTGATGGGGTGGTGAGGTGGTGAGGTGGTGGGGTGATGGGGTGGCGAGGTGGTGAGGTGGTGGGGTAATGGGGTGGTGAGGTGATGGGGTGGTGGGGTGATGAGGTGATGTAGTCGGGGTGCAGCACAAGGGGCCGAGACGTTGCACTGGAAGCAGCAGCAGACCCATAAATAGAGTCCCCCCCCCCAACACACACACCCCAAGTTACACCAGCTGGCCTATATACGTTTGCTCCGCTGGTTCTGAGGAGCCCGCTGGAGTTTAGAGATGCACACAATGTTCTAGAAGTCACAGTTATATAGGTTACTGTTCTATAAGTTACAGTTCTATAAGTTACTGTTCTATAAGTTACTGTTCTAGAAGTTACAGTTCTAGAAGTCACAGTTCTAGAAGTCACAGTTCTATAAGTTACAGTTCTATAAGTTACAGTTCTATAAGTTATAGTTCTATATATTACAGTTCTATAGATTACAGTTCTATAAGTTACAGTTCTATAAATTACAGTTCTATAAGTTATAGTTCTATATAGATTACAGTTCTATAGTTTACAGTTCTATAGTTTACAGTTCTATAGTTTACTGTGGCACAGATTACGATGACGAGTGCCTCCTCCGTGTCCTCTGGGTCTCACTACGGTCTCACAGCTGAGGGCCGAACAGAACCAACCGAGGCCTGAGACTGGTTTACAGTTAATTGATTAATTGGGGCTGAAGGGTCCCAGCCCTTATCCCTCATGGTCCGTCTGTGGGGGGGACATGGCGTCATGTAGAACACCATAAGAGTCTGTCCTCTTCTCTGGACCCACAGAGGACGAAGGTGTCAAACGTCCTGACGGGAAGTCTCTGAGGACACCTCTGAGTCTGAGGAGGGATCAGGTCTGGACCGGTCTCAGCTCAGAGCCTCTAGTACAACTCTACACACTCAGCAGCTCAAGATGACGCCATGGGACTGAAGAGACGGAGGAGGAGGAGGAGGAGGAGGAGGAGGAGGAGGAGGAGGAGGAGGAGTCCAGAGAAAAGTGCGTGGCTGCAGGAGTTCATACTTTACAAGCTGTTGTAATAATCTTATGTATAAATGTATAAATGTATGAATGTATGAATGTATAAATGTATAAAAGGTATGAATGTATAAATGTATAAATGTATGAATGTATGAAGGTATGAATGTATAAAGGTATAAAAGGTATGAATGTATAAATGTATAAATGTATGAATGTATGAAGGTATGAATGTATAAAGGTATGAATGTATGAATTTATGAATGTATGAATGTATAAATGTATAAAGGTAGGAATGTATGAATTTATGAATGTATGAAGGTATGAATGTATGAAGGTATGAATTTATGAATGTATGAAGGTATGAATGTATGAAGGTATGAATGTATGAAGGTATGAATTTATGAATATATGAAGGTATGCATGTATAAATGTATAAATGTATGAATGTATTAAGGTATGAATGTATAAAGGTATGAATGTATGAATTTATGAATGTATGAATGTATAAATGTATAAAGGTAGGAATGTATGAATTTATGAATGTATGAAGGTATAAATGTATGAAGGTATGAATTTATGAATGTATGAAGGTATGAATGTATAAATGTATGAAGGTATGAATGTATGAAGGTATGAATGTATGAATGTATAAATGTATGAATGTATGAATGTATGAAGGTATGAATGTATGAATGTATAAATGTATGAATGTATGAATGTATCCACCGGGTTGATGACTCATCATCTTGTTTTAATAAACATTTAGTTTTCCACCGGTCCCCACTGTGTATTAATAAAGTGTGTGTAGTTCTTTGTGTTTTACTTGTGATGTTGTGTGTATTTTATTCTATTTGAATGTTTTGTATTCTGGAGTCTGGAATAAAAGTTTGATTTATATAGTTCATTGATTTATTACCATGATAAAATATACCCAAGTGGTCCAACGTCCATGTAAATAAAAACAACAACAACAACCATTGCCTCACCTCATCCTCCAGCAGCGGGGGCAGAAGCTCCGGGTCGTAGCGCCGGTCCCGGTCCCGGTCCTCAGCCTTCCGCAGGTGTGTGAGCGGCGCGGCGCTCCCCGGTGTCCCCATTGCGGCGACTTTCGGTTCCCCTCGAGGAGCCGCAGCTCACCGGGAACCACCGGGAGGCTCGACTTACCGGCAGACAACAGCAGTGCGCCTGAGTCTAGAGGAGGAGGAGGAGGAGGAGGAGGAGGAAGAACAGGAGGAAGAAAAGGAGGAAGAGGAGGCTGTCATGACTTCTACACGGAAACAGAAATCGGCGACACGCAGCAGGGCATCACGAGCTGCAGCTCCGTGGCTGCCTCCTCCTCCTCCTCCTCCTCCTCCTCCTCCTCCTCCTCCTCCTCCTCCTCCTCCTCCTCCTCCTCCTCCTCCTCCTCCTCCTCTCCCGGTGTCGGTGCGAGCACGAGCCACAGTTGGCTCCACGCCTCCGCGCGCAGCAGGGGGGGGGGGGCACGTGGAACACGATTTTCTTAGGTTTATGCAAACACACAAACACACAATATGACTTAAATATGACGAGTGAATTCTAATAATTCTTGTCCGTACGAACCTTTTCTGAGGGAACACATCTCCCATGATGCACCTGCGGGAGTCTTCATCACGTGAGCCCGACCGGCACAGGTGGAAGCTGCACTTGTGTTGGCGGCCACCAGGGGGCTGACGGGCACATGATCAGTTCTCTTAACTTCAGTAAACAATTCCTCATATATGTCTCAGCACGAAGCTCCGACGTTAGATATTAATATTGATTCATATGTCAGTGCAAACTATGAGTTTTGTTTATGTTTGGGGGGGCGGGGGGGTATGCAACTATTAAAATGTCTGCAAGAAGATGAATCGTGTTTAGAAATGAAAACTGCAGTAAACAGAATCAATAAAGAGAGAGGGGGGAGGCGATGGGGGGGGGGGGGGCATCGGGCCCCACCGGACCCCACCGGACCCCACCGGACCCCACAGGGCCCCACAGGCGAAGGCCCGACCGCCAGACGCTCGCCGGCCCCGGAGACGTGGAAGCGAGGGGTCAGGAAGTTCTCAGAGTCCACGGTCCCGGTGTTTTGTCATTTTTTGCTGCCTTGTCAGAATGTGCTACCCGCTGCATAAACCGATAGGTGTGTATCGATTCATGCTACCCTATCTGATAGGATGTTATTGTACTATCAAAATATGCTTTTCTTTCAAAGTTCAATGTTTCACTTTTCACTGTTAAAGTGTTTATCTTCAACACTAAATACCCTAATAATAAACTAGTGCTTTATTATTGATAATGTGAACAAATTCATGTTTACAATAATTTGTTGACACAAAAGAAATAGCAACTGCTTATCACTCATTAATCTACATGTCATTACTACATATTATTACTACCTGTACAATATACATGCTGAATGTACTTTTAACTAGGGAAATAATCGGGATTTTGAGGACGTCACTCCCCGTTATCAGACGTGCATCGACAGGGTGGCAAAACATTATGGGCGTGGCAAAAAAAACTCGGAAAATCGACTCGGCGCATGCGCAATACCACAAGGTATCGGTTCTTGACAAGTAGCATGAAATGACAGAACACCGGCATCACGCTTTAAAAAACGGTGAAGCTGGGGTTGAGTCTCACCTCCTGAGAGGATATCCCAATGTGAGGGACCAATGTGAGGGGCCGCAGTGAGGGGCCACGGGGTATAATAACTTCATTTCTAACTTGTTGAAGAGCAAATAAATGGGTTCATCCGCCGCGATGACATCACGGCGATGACATCACGGCGATGACATCACCGTGATGACATCACCGCAACATGCAGCAAGGAGGGAAGCACTGGGTATAAATATCCTGGAGGGGAGAACAGGAAATGAGTCGTATTAATGAGGCCTTCATGGACACGATGACGTGGAGGGTGATCTCAAACAGCTGCAGAACATGTAGGAGCTGAGGCCTGTGGACCAGATAATGATCCAGAGAGAGAGAGAGGGGGGGGGGAGAGAGA